>JAOQGH010000040.1:37875036-37924152 GCA_025769975.1 Gallinago jamesoni | reverse complement strand
TTTTTTTGTGGTTGGACTCGATGATCTCTGAGGTCCCTTCCAACCACCACAATTCTGTGATTCTGTGATTCTGTGTATAATTCCTGCTAAATTCCTAATTCTCTTTTAATTCTGTGAAATTACTGTATACCCCTGTTCATTTCACCCTTAATAAATTCAGGAGAGCTTTTCCATAAGGGATAGCTTCAAAAACATTAAAATAGGACAATTGCTGTTTTTTGGAGAGCTCTATTGCAAGTGTATTGCCTTCTCAGCTGGAAAGGATGATTACTGATGTCTGAAAAAGGTACTTACAGCTTAGTACACAGTAAACATGTATTCTGTTTTTCTTTTGCTCTGTTAAACAATATAATACATAGCAAAAATCTACAGAAATAGCAATCAAAACAGACACACTTTAAGAAGAATCCCAATGCTTCTTAATTTGTACTTCATTCCTCCCATCAGCATTTCCACCCGCATTCATCACTGAATATTCATTCCCGCTTCTGCCTTTGGGTTGAGCGTGGCGGCAGCCCGGCAGAGTCACGCAGGTATTTCGGTGAAGGGGGTGACAAGACGTCCCTCCCCCATTCCTGCTGCAGCACAGGAGGGTCCCCAGCCCCTCTCTGGTTTGGGAGAGCCGAGCTCCCCACCAGCACCCTTTCCCCTGCCTGATGCGCTGAGAGCTCCCCCTCCTGTTACAGTCAACCTTAACCGCAGTCGGCAGATTAATATTATTACCTCGTTTTAATTAATTCCTCTCCTCAATTCAAAAAAGCACATCTGGTGCTTTTCAGAGCCAGACAAAGCTTCTTTCCTCCCATCCTCTCCTGAACATCAATTAATAACTTGGCAACAAAAAGAAAATAAGAGTTTGTTCTGCATACCTAACAGTCACACGTGACAAAGAGAGAGAAAGGGGACTTGCTCCAGACAGGGATCAAGGAAAATGACAGAACTGCTAAATCTTCTGTGTTTCCGCACCTCAGCAGGGCTTATTAGGTCAGGCCACAGCTGTGGCTGTGCGCTTTCCAGACCAGGGGTGTCTCACATCTCTTCAACTTGAAGTGCGGGAAAAGCGCTGTGTAGCTCTTCACACCCACCCAGGTAGGTGATGAACACTTGGCTCCCATGCAATTGCTCAAGCCCCAGAAGGTGATTTCAGACCTTCCTGACAACACTTCATCCCTCAAACCCACAGTTCAGCTTCTAAATGAGAATGACTCCACCTGCAGAATTTCTAAAATCTCTCCTAATACATACAGAAAATGCATGGCTTCCTGAGCCCATAGCCCTACATGGCTCCATGCCCGGCAAACAGAACACAGTGATCAGTGGGGCTGAAGATGATGAGGATGAAGACCGCTTGCCAGTTCACCAGAGCAGGTGGAACTCTCTTTGACTAGGGAGATGAAAAAAAGTTCAAAGGAGACTTTTTAATAAAAAAACCTGAGGGTGGAGTTTGGCATACAAAAGGACAAGAGCTTGTTGCGTCCATTTACACAATATTAAGAGGTGCAGGAATAAACTCTGGCTCTCTAGGTATGTCCGTACTGGCCCAGGGTCTCCCATCTGCAGGCCAAGGGGACAGCAAGTCCATAGGAGCGGGCACAGTTGAGCCCAGGAGGTGCCCAGCTGGCTGGCAGGATGGCTTGGCTGGCTCAGGCCAAGCACTGAGTGGGGAGCCACTGGTGCTCTGCAAGCAAGAGGGCTGGTGGTCAGCAGAGCCTCCTCAAAACTACCCCCTTGGATGCCCATTCAAGCAAGGCTTGACATTCGCCACCGACTTCTGAGCGTGAGTGGTTCCTGTTTTCCGGCCTGACCTCAAGAAAGTTACTGATGCCAGAAAAAACACAAGAAACTTTTCAAGATGACAAACATCCACGATAAACAAGGAGTAATGTCACTGAAGCCCACTGAGTCAAAAACGACCGTGAGCTAAGAATTTAAGAAAAAATTAGTTTTCAAAAAGAGAACTGCTGCCATATTGTTCTGGTTTTGTCTACAGGACCTGAGTTCATCACTTCTCCTTGGAGGGACAGGCTTTGAAGTCACTGGCCTAACTAGCTTTCCTCTTTTTAACTTGACATTTCTGCAAACTGAGTATTTCAGGTTTGTGACTTACTTGGGAACTTGGATTTACCTCAGAATTTCTGGCTGATGATGCCTTTGTCCCAGCTTTGTAATGGCTACTTTCTTCCTTTCTTTCTCCATTTCATACTATTATATTCTCACTCTCATGTGCTTTCAGGTACAATTCCAAACTGAATGCCGAAATACCATGTAGCTATTCTTGATGGTGCTGGGTACACAAACAGCTGCGTAATTAAAAAATCAAAACAGACATGAGAATGAGATGAAAAATGTATTTATGCACATTTTATATCAAACACAAACATATATTTTACATCAGATGGTAAAACTTCTTCTCAGAAGATGGAATTTTGCAAGACATAAGGTGAATTTCATTACAATTAAACCAGATCCAGAAAATAGCAGGGGGAAAATGGCCAGCTGCTGATAAACACAGATTTAAAAAGCGCAAAAATTAATTCAACTGTACCAAAACATGAGATCCAGAAAATTAGAAGTACATCCTCCCTTAAAATTTGCTTTAAAATTGCTATTTTATTTTTATTGTAGAACCAACTGTCACACAGAACAATATAGAGAAGGGCACTATGTTAGCTAATCTGCGGTAATCCTTTCAACTCTTTGAAAGAACAACAAGCGGTTGATAAGCGGGGTCAGGCTGGGGCGGGATTTCGATAGGAGACATCTAAGGAATGCCTAGGTGCTTCAGGAAGGGGATGTGGGTGATTTAGCAAGCTGGCTAAATCAGCAAGCTTGCTCTCCCCTCCACTTCAGTAATGAGCAAACGGAACAGACCATGCACTGCAGAAAGGTTAACTTGTTGGGGGAGATAAATGTAATAACAAAAATCCCAATCGAGGCATTATTTTACCCTTTTATCAGGCAGTGGTTTTGAGTAACAGCAGCCCAGGTAAGTACATTTTGCCTTGCTGGCAAAACAATGGATAAAAAGATGGATAAACTGTTTCCGACATCCAGTCCTAAAATTTGCAGGATGTCGTCAGGTACTGGTAAGCCATAAACCGTGTTGTCAACCTATTGTCTCAATTCACTTCTCTCCCACAGACTTTGGACATATTAAAAATATATTTCTGCAAAGTGCACTTATAAATTGCAGCAATACCAGCTGCACCCATTACAGCTATCACCCATGTAAATTCTAGTTTGGTTTAAACATCTGATTATATATAATCACCAAAATATGGATATGTAATATCAGCAAATATTTTTAATTCAGCTGCCACAAACTTCTCATCTTAACTAAAAAATAAATGAGATAAGAATTATTTTATAAGTACGTACCTTGCACTTCTGAAATATTACAGGCTGTGCTGGCAAAAACAACCACCCTCCAAGAAAACATTTCATTGAAAAGTCAATATCTGCGGGTTACTAAAAGAAATGTAGCAGTTTCAATGAAAAGAGTAAAAGCCTCTCTCTCAGACCTCATTTCATGCTTTTTTGTTTCCACTGAGCATATTTTAAGAACTAATCAGCCTTATAAAAGGTACCACTGTTAATCTACTGTTTGTCTTCGTCTTCACTGCAGCTGCTTAGTAGAAAGAGAGCAAACAAAACCAGAATTAAGGTCATTCCATTTAAATCCTTCAGAGTGGAAGACAAGGACTAAATTATTGCTGAGAATTACGTGAAGGAAAAGCCCAGGATAAGATAACTATTGTTTATTATTTGCCAAGCCCATAGTGGCACTGCATTTACATATTTGTGAAGGGATTACATTAACATTTTATGAGATTAATTGGTAGCATGGGGACATTCTCTGATATACTGTCCACACAATTTAAAAGTATGCTCTTGTCCTTTCAAAGACCATACGTGGTACATATGGCCAGTGAGAAATAACCCAATCCTACCGGCTTCCAATCAGTTGTCATGCCTGAAATGCAATGACATATTTTCACATAAATAAAACAGAAACAACATTATTATATTTCATCATACAGCACAGGTCTGAATCACACAGGACCATAGTAAAGACCTTAATGGATGATTTTGCTTTCCTTCACGAAACACCTTCAACCTGTATTTTCCCTTCTTTAAGGCAGAAGGAGCAGTAGCACAAAAGATCTCTTTTATGCTAATAACAGGAAATCATTTCACTGTAGTCAAATATGAGTAGAAAATGAGTGGTCAAATGAGTAGAAAATCTTTTGGCCATCAAAAATCCACAAGCTTTTCCTCCAAACTAGGAAATATTCCCTGGGAGCTACTCTATAAATAATACATAGTGGGTTTTAGTGTAATCTTTAGTATGAGAACATGCTTTCTTTAGAGCCAACAGTAATACCACTTCAAGAAGGAAATGCTGTGTGAAGAGAGGATCTTGCAGTTCTCTCCCACTTTAAAATCAAGTACATTGGCTCCACGGTATCTCCAGCCCCCTGGAGCCTGATGGCTACAAGGTATGAGTCAGCTCCACCACTCTGACCTCTCAAGAGGTGGAGAGGAATGTCCCAGTTTAGTACCCCGTGCTGGCTCAGGCTTCCTGCACTCAGCCTCAGCGAGGCTCACTCGACACCGAGAATGGCCAGAAATTAAATATTGGCACTAGGTATTCACAAAGAGAACAAAAGGAAGGGGGGCATTTCAGGTGGCCGGAGAAGGACCCCTGCCTACGTGTCGTGCAGGTGCAGGACGAGACGCTCATGGCGTTGTGATCCGAGCTAGGGAAAGCTGTGTGCTCTAGCGAGAGGTAACTGCTCACACCAACACAAAGTTTGCATCTTTCTTTTTTCGAGCAATAGTTTTGATGGGAGATAAGTCCCAAACACCGCAGCACTGCTCTGTGGATTTCCAGATGGCTTAGAAAGTCCTCCTTTCCCTCATCTCATCCTTCCACCCTCTCTCCCTCCCTTCTCCTCTCTATACACAAGACTTTTTTGCTTATCCTGTTCTGTTTGGTCTCCCAAACCTCCTTCCCCCAGCCTGATTTTACCCATCCAAGCTGAGTTGGGAACGAAGGGCATTCATTTAACCACAGGCGCTCATTGCCTGCTGCGGATGGGCTGTGTGAGCAGTGACAGCAGGCTGGCAGGAGAGGGAACCCAGAGCAGAGATGTGACCCCACCAGGGCACCAGGGTATAACCACGCCATTCGGACTCGCTGTGTTTCCCAGCCACGCGAGTGATCCCTTCAGCTCGCTAGGAACCAGCAAAGCTTTGTGAGGGAGGTTTGCATCAGCCCCTCAGGTAGCTGAAGAGCACACAGAGTCAGTTGGACCATGCTCATTAAGTCACATCCCTTCTTCTTCTAACCATTCACCTGCACACGTTTAATTTTTTACAGCTCTCCTGGTCTGCAATAACAGTAAGCTGATGAAATGCAACAGAAGATGAAAAGTAGGTGGGCCATAAATCTTTCAAGTGTCAATAAATCACTGGTACTAGTGGAATTTCTAGGAATATCTGCAAATAGAAGATTCAGGGAGAAGCAAGAATAAGAATATTTTTTTCTCCCTTTTCTAAGGAGTACAAAATGAAAAATACGGCTTTATGTTGTACTTTTCTCTGTGGAATATGCCTGTCTGTATTGGGAAACCTAACCTATATCTACATTCTCCATACAAAATACTATTTGTTTATCCATTTAGGACATACACAGCTAAAGACTTTCGCCAAGGAAATAATGGCTATATACAATCAACTATTGGGTATAATAACGCTGAAGATAACAGTCATTACTAGAGTCACTGAAGAAACACATAAAAATTCTAAAACTGCCAGAGGTGACATCTGCAAATAATGTCACTAGCATTTTTACATCTCTGAAGCATATTTTGAAACACTTACACAAAAATGCCACTAACATAATTCACCACAGAAATGTTACAGGGATGCTAGGACTTTACAAAAAACAGCTAGAAATGCATAATAGCAGGAAAATATTTTTCTTTATGTGCATATACAAATGCAAAAAAAACCCCAACAACCCTTCTGAGCCACATGCTGAAAGCAGTCTGAATGTATCTTAATGAAGAAAATCCCCAAACCCACAAACCCATAATAATTTTTATAATATTGGAAATCTAACTTTAGCTCAGGATTTAACACCCTCTGTATCTGAAAATGCGTGAGCACACATGCCTGTATTTTCTTGTATGTACAGAAGTCCAGAAATCCTTCCCCCCTTGTTCCCTGTTCTTTCCAAGAGATGCTGTTACCGTCTTGTTTATTGTTGTAATCATCTGCAATCATGACATTTGTGTGCCATTGCAAGTACTAAAGTAGGAAGAAGACACCGAGCTCTGAGCTCTTCCTCTGCCTACAGCTGACTCGGTGGGCCAGAAGGGAGCAGGAATGGAGATCAACAAAAAGTCCTAAGAGAGAGAGAAGCGAAATGGAGAAAGGCAATGTTGATTCTAGCCCTAATTTGTTGGAAAGCATTAATCAAGAAACAAATCACCAGTAGATGTACGTCTTCTAATGCACTGCAGGCATTTCAGTCAGCAAGACACTTGCCATGCTAGCAACTGCCAGATCCTACAGGCTTGAACTTTAATTGTCAAATAATGGTGTATTAAGTCTATAGCTCACAGCATTAACAGCAAACTTGGGAAAAAAAATGTAGCACAACACAAAAGCTAGTCGCCCAGTTTAATGACATTTAAAAAAAATACATTATATGGCAACAAAATCATAAATGGCTTTATGTATCAATCGTAAAACACTCGCTCGTGTTTTACTGTTTTACCAAAGCTGGTCAAGTAGTTGGGATCAAAAAGAAAAGGCAGAGAAGGACCATATTCAGGTTATGATTATAGTTAGGAACTAAAAAGTTATTTATTTGTAAATGTTAGTCTCTTGAAAGGAAGTTTCATAGAGGTTGAATTAAATAATTTATCTGACATAAAGAAGGCATTATGCTTGCAACATGTAAATATTGACTGACTTAGCTAATGAGTGGCTGTGTATAAACAGCCTCCTTTTTTATTTCAACTGGAGTCTAGAGCAGACAGCTTTGTATATTTTACAGTCTCTTGTACCTGAGCCAACAATTGATAGTGCAGGAGATCAAAGCCTTGATACAGAGATGCCAAGCAATTTGTGTATAAATGTGCTCCTCAAAAGGCGATAAGAGCACAAAAGAAGTTTTAAGATACTTTCACCATGATTTAAACGGTAAATAGCTAATTACTCTGATGAGCTGTATTAAAGTTGTACCCAATACTAAAAATGTACCAACAAGGGAGAAGTTCAAAAAATGCTTCCTATTTTTTTCCACAAGATTTGTAAATGAGAAGGTATTTTACATTAAAAGCAGCCACAATTCCTTCTGTTCTCAAAAGGAATGTTTCATTTAACTTCTTAATTATTTCTTCAGATTTTATGTAATGTGCTAGGACATGATTCTGTCTGCATAATTTAACTGAGATATTTAAGGAGACAAGTAAGAAAAAATGCTTCCCATGGCCATAAGAGATGCTCACTAGTAATGTCTGCTCAATTGAAGTCATTATTATCACATTAAAGTCATTATTGACACATGGAGTGATAACATTTAGACGGGATTGAGGTTTTTCATGGTTTCTGTTATAGTGCTTAATTTATGAGCAGGCTGAACATGCTATGCTATATCATTGTATAAAGAAAAGTCGGTTAAAAGTATAAAAGCAGTAAGATATATTTTACAGCCAGCTTGCTGGGACTGTAGAACTATAGGAAGTGTTGCTCTACAATGCCTTCAGTAATTTGAAAAACTCTATGGATTATGTTTTGATTCCTATATATTGCTTGAAGGGTTAAATGATGGGCACGAGTATTTTCTACTGGTATACCAAAGTACTTGGCTTCTTCACTTTTTATTATGCAATAAAAGACAACAAGTGAGAAGTACATATGTAACACTCACTATGGCTCTTGGAAACGAACATTATAACCTTACTTGACTTGTTTTCCCACACTGTATCAACAAAATTAGCTAGAACAAAAGGGAAAGGTGAACAACATCTGAACAACAGACACTTATTTACTGCTGTGTAGTACCAGGAGGCACACAGGCTGGAGAGGAACTGAGAGAGAAAGCACCTCTCCATGCAGGTGTATATTTAAAAAAAAAACACAGCAAAAGTAGCATCTTGCACTAATTCTGCTCAGTTACAAATGATGCAAGGCAGCAGTCTACCAAACCCACAATTGAGTCCAGGGGCTACTTGTGTCTGAATGAGTTCTGTGATGATTTTTAATAGGGAGGTGTTTTTTAACAATACACTCCATGCTGTGTGGCTAACTATTTCTGTATTGTAAGATCAGCCTGGGGGGCAAGAAGCAGCCAGGGTATGACACTCAGCCGGCGTCTGCAACACTGTTAGCAAAAGCAAAGAGCACTGGCTGCAGCAAGGCAGGAGAGGACCAGGCAGGGGTGGGTGAGTCCTTTCTCTGCCCAGGTATGTGTGGTGTGTGCATGCGTGTGTGTGTGTGTGTGCGTGCACAACAGTGTGAAGAGAGCATTGTAGTGTCTGGAAATACACCTGCTCCAGCTTTCACCCACCTAGCTCCAGCAGTGAAAGCAGTGCAAGTATGCAATCCAGCAGCCAGGGCACATCCCAGACCCCAGCGACAGCACCGCGCCAGGTGCCTCTCACTTGGCTCATACCTCTACACTTTCCCTGTGCTTTGGGGGAAACCCGAACACAGACTTTTCTCCCCAGTCACAGCTTATTTTACCTAGATGTAATGACACAGGCCTAGAAAATGAATTTTAAGATTTTTTTTCCCCATTCACTCTAATTCAAAATGTTGCATTAATTAGAAATAAATACTGAGTGGGTACAAATCCCTTTACTGCTATACCTATAAATAGCTGTGCTCATATTTATTGCACTGCAATACAATCCCAGGCCAGCAATAGTTGAGAAATTAAACAAACATCATCAATCATAAAACTAACAGCAATCCAGAACTGGGGTTTTGCCGCCAGTCAAACTTAGGTTTGACCCAGGAGGGTGACCCTGGTAAGGTACCCTCAGATTTCCAGGCAGAAAGCACTACAACAGAGCCAGGCACAACCCCATACTGTTGCTGCTACAGGACTATTTTCCAGCTCTCACCAAGGGAAGACAAAGCCCTAAGGCAAAAGGGGGAATGGGATGGGGACCTCATGTGACAGCGTAGGTATCACAATGGGGATGCGGGATGCTTTCCACAGGTAAGGCACATATCCCCGCTGGGAGGACAGGTTTCACCAGCAGCCTGAGCTCAGAGCAGCCTGCAGCCTCCGGCTCCAGCACAGCAAAACAAACCTGACACTGTGCACGGATCCAAGGCAGCTGTTTTGTTCTTCCCTGCCACAGCCACAGGGAGAGGCTTCACCCCTCCTCTGCCTTCTCCGGTTCCTATCCTCCCTTCTGCCTCTGCCGCCTGGCTCTGGGAGCCTCAGTGGTGCTGGGGCTGCTGCGGGAGTGATGCACACAATTCATGAGGGCACAACCCCGCACACAAACACACGGAGTCTCTCCTGCTGCTGCAAGGTGAGGATTTTTTATTTCCTTTGTTTCCTTTGGAAGCTCTCTATTTCTTGGGGAGACTTGGAATGTCCTTTGTTCCTCTTGAAGAGGAAAGGAGACCCAATGGGTTTAAAGTAATGGCAGTTATAAAAAAAAAAAACAAAACCCACAACCCAATCTATTAACGTCTCAGATTCAGGGTATACTCAGTCCTTGGCCTCAGCAGTGCCTGCACACTCAGATGCACTTAGAAAATCCCCCAATAAAATAAAAGTGAATAATAGATCCAGGTCTAACATTTCTTATTGGATTTTCTGGACAAACTGAAAAGGGGTGGACGCAAGACCTGGGACTTAGAGAGGTTTGCATTTATCTGATTCAAGGGTGGGTGCGTGGCAGTGAAAAAAAGGATGGTAAATATGTCTTAGAGCAAAAGAACTAAATAGGTTGTACTTATTTAGCTAACCAGAGGGGGCAGATACCACGGGGTAACTTCATCACAGTCTACAAGTGTAGAAATCAAAAATGTAATAAAGGTCTCTGCAGTCTTCCAAGGAAAGGTACAACAAGATCCAACTGCTGGAATTTGGACCAAGGCAAATTCCAGCTTTAAATGATGCATGGCACTTTTGTAACGATGCTAAGTAGTCACTGGAAGACTTTTCTAAGGCAATGGCAGCTCTCTGAGAATTATAAAATCAAGTTTAACTGTGCTTTCTTGGGAATATGTTCGATTTCCAACTAGGTATCACTCAGAGGAACTCTACAGCAGCTCTGTGCTAAGCAGGCAGGATTTCATGTCTTAGGTCCCACTACAACTTGTCCCATCCTTGCCACAGATCTCCTTTTCACTTGTCACATTATAAGAGAACACAGGAGTGTGATGCAGGTACACACACAATTATTACCCCTTCTCTCCATGTCTCCTAGTTCCACAGACCATAAACGAGAAGGAACCATATTTCCAGTTGAGGGTTCCTTCTCCATGGGAAAGAAAACCTAAGAGAAGCTGCTTCTCTAGAAGTTTTTCTGTAGTACTGTGCCATGTGGTGAACACAGTCATGCAAATAACATGCAAACAAGCATAAATGGTCACATACCATGCTGAATACTGTCCACATAAATCTGATCATTTCCACACCACATATTTTTTGAAGGCACTTAGAAAAATGCTGGTACTTGAGTGCTGCAATTTATACTATTTCTAGAATGCATCCAAAGCCCAGTTTTCCTGGCACTATTTTCACATTGTCAATATTTGATCACTTTCTTTTACCCCTTTCCATGAACTATTGCTACCTACATGAAACAACAATTTTCATCCACCATTGCAATGTCCTCTGAGACCCCTGACATCAAGGACCTTTACATTTATGATGTGCAGAATATTTCCTGGTTATTTATGGTCCAGGGCTGACATTTGTTACACAGAGATTCATGCTTTACCAGATTTTAAACCAGCTCATGAAGTGCTGTTACCTCCCTAACCTAGTGACTGTCTGGAAATGGAACTGGAAATTGACTATGGAAATACATGAAAATGCCAAGCATAACAAGAGTTCCCCACTTTCCTGTAATTAGGGTTTGCCAATCTAAAGAAATAAAATTTCTTCTTGTCACCCACAGCTTGATTAATCATTAATCACCAAGAATGATTTAGCGATCAAATAATTCATTGTTTTAACACAGAATGGCAAAAACACAATAAATTTGCAAAAACTAAATAAACTATGCTTTCAAAAAATTCTCATAAGTTTATGATCATTTTTCTTACCTGTTTTAACATCTTGGAAGCTCCTGATTCTGACTAATTATTCTTCAAACTCTGACAGGCAAGTCTTGGAAAATTCTCAAAGTTGTATATTTCCTGTTTCCTACTGTTTAAGAAGATTGCCACAGCTGTTTCAAACAGGTTGCCACAGAAAAATACTCCTCCACCCTCTGTCTTCCTGTTCATCAATATCTCATTTTCTGTGGCTGGTCCCAGGAAACGATATGTCCATGCAGAGGCTTAAGTAATTTTAAATTATTTATCCACCCTCAAGGTACCTGGCTTCACATTTTTTAGCTGTATAGGTCTCTATTAGTAGATCCTCAGCTTTCAGATGTACAACTTCTTTAGCTTGTTCCTCAGCCTTAAGGACAGAATGGCAGTTGTTAATCACACATATGTCCAACATGACAGACAACAAAAAATATTTAAAACATCTGTAGATGGTGAAGGCAAGTGAGGTACTTGGTCTGGGGTCTTTCCCTCTCCTCTCCTGTTTGTTGAGGGGATGCAAACACTGTCTGCACTGTGCCACCCATTCCCTGCAGCCCTCCTGTGCCCCCACCTAACCACCCTGCAGCCACCCTCGCCTGCTCATGGGCAAACTGCCCAGGTCCTTCCAAGGAGGACCCCAAGCAGTGCTCATGGCATGGGTAGCTTCGTGATCTGCACCCGCAAAGACTAAGCCTGGGGCTGCTCCCAGAGGGAGGCAGAGGAGAGGCTACAGGCACAAGCATCTCTGAAACCCTGGCTGAAGGGCCAGGGGTTACCCCAGCCCCTGAAGGGTCCATCACATCCGAAGAAGATAAGCCTGTAATACTTGAAAATCTGCTTTTTTGATGAAGTGATGTATTGCTTAGCAAACAATAACAGTTTATGCAGATTGAACACCAGAATGTGCTTCTGCTAGGATTTCACCATAGTCTGACATTTTCCACTGTCTGTAGATTTGATGATGTGGTTGAGTTACATTACCTTTGAAATTATTAACCTGTCCATTACACAGGTAGTAATTTACACCCCCTGCTAATTCACAGAGGCCAAGCTTTATCTGACTTTCAATTTCTCAATAATTTGGAATCAAGCCAAACCTAACTTTGACTTCTGATCTTGACCCCACATCTTACTAGTCCTAGAAAGAGTTATTCCTGAAACTATCATCCACATATTTTGGAGGCTAATATCCTATTTTTCTTTAACAATTTTTCTATTGAAAAGTCTATTCATTCTTTTTAGACAGTGCACATTCAAACAATAGGATATAGGTGCATGAGGTGCATCTATATTAGACATTGAGTGATAAAGTTTTTTTTTCTGAGCACTCAAATAGCTGATCTGCTATGATCGCATGTTTCTGCATCTGTATCTGTGGGTCTCACTGCATGAGAGACAAAGTGGGTAACTCCAAAATTAATATAATCATGTCATAATAAATACCTTAAGAATCTTGTGCACACCACCACTATCAAGGGGAGTCTGCCTTTCTCCAACCTCTTGGATTTTTTTTGGTGGGGGGCAGTAAATCAATACTTTTTTAAATTATTCTTTCACATACAGATATACTTGCATCCCAATCCTCCCCCACTCCCCAAAAATAAACCAACCAAAAAAACTACCAAATGCAAGCTGTAGCATCCCATTTAGCAATAACAATAAGGATTTCTAATGTGGTGATATGTAAAGCCTAGATTTGGGGTAGATTCCATTGGAGTGGAGATACTTACTTCTTTTTTATAGCCTTTTGCTATTTCTTGCCAGAGTGCCTAACTCCATCTCAGCTGAAACCATGACAAAGTATCTATGTTGTTCCCACAGAAATGATGAAGTACCATATCAGGCCATTTTAGATCCCACACTGTTCTGTAACACCAGATCCACAACTCTTAATTCTTTAATTAGTCTAATATTTACACATTACTGCAAGAAATCTCCCCAAAGGCTAAAGCAACAGTAAGAACAAAACTCTATCCAGTGGCAGACAAATAGGCCAGATGTTGAGGACAGGTCCTGTGAGCACACTTTTGCAAGCACTTTCCAACCAGGGAGACAGAAACTGCCCACATGACACGAAGGGCGAGTAGAAATGAAATCAATAGTCACCTCCTCTACCCTGTCATAACCCACCAGCTGGCTATAAATCACCAGCTGACTAGACTGTGCAAAGAGTTAATTTAGAAAGAGCTTGAAGATTTATGGTTTTTATCATTACTCTCACTAGCTGTATATTAAGTATTGAGTATACATGTTCTTCCAGCATATTCAGGCATTAGTTATCCTTTTAATTATACTTGACCAAAAGTAAAAATCTCTCTTTCATCATCCAACCTGAGACTGCAGATATCAAGAGTCAGAAGGAAAAAGAAAGATGCCTCACACTATAACACCTTCAGTTACTACAGAAGTCTTATTACTCCAGGACCAAATAGGGGATATGAAAAGGAGATTAAAAAACACCCTTTAAAATTTAAGAATGCTAAATTAACCCTGAAGATCTGCAAAAGGTGAATTTCCATATTGTTAAGGCACTCTACAAGTTGTCAGTAGTCCTAGCAATCGGAATACTTACTGGGAAATGTCTCTTTTCTAATTTTCCTGTGAAATTAAAGGAAGAAATAATCAAAGATCATTAGAAAATACAAAGTAAACACTGATATTAATTTAAACATTTCTAACCACAGTGAAAGATGCTCTGCTTTTATTGTGTAAAGCATAGAAGCACCATACAATGGTTTGACATTTTAAAATAAATATTTTCAAAGAAAAATGCTAAAAATATCCCTTTCCTATATTTACATGTCCAATTCAACCCTAGATAACCACTAAAACATAAATTCCGATTGCAATCTGGTTACAATGCACACCAAGCACAAAAGGCTTCTAATGATCTTTGATTAGTTCTTTATTAAATTCATCAAGAGAGCAAAGAAAATTTAATAATCTTCACCATTTGTCATCTTTCTGATTACAGTTTTGATTAGAACTTTCAGCTTTTATTTTCTTCTTTTCTAGTCATTGCTATTACTGTGATAGTGCTTCTTTCCTCTAGTTTAAGAAGAATGAGATAGGGCAAATGAAACAAATTTGCAACTCTGGTTATGTATTTAACTAGGTGTGCTCTTACCCTGAAAAAGCCCAGCTAAGAATATGAGATCTTAAAAATGCAAAATAGCCCTTCATGTAACATCTCCACATTCATACCATAAAAGATTTCATAGTCTCAGGTAAATAATAACTTGCTTAGCTAACCAGATACTTTAAAAATAATCTACACACAGATCTCTCTAGAAGAAAAAGATGTTCCAACATTTGAAGAGGAATTTTCATTTTAGAAATGTTCATAAATTTATTCTACTATTTTAGTGTTCAGTGTTATGATTCACTTATTTAATACAAACAATTAAAAAGATGCTTTACTGTGCATTAGATAACCTCATCAATAAAAATCTGGAAAGAAACAAAATGAAATAATCTAACTAGATGAAACAATTTTCACAACACAACATACACCGTGTCAGTCAAAAATGTGTGCATTTCGGTCTCTGTCTGCTGCTTGAGGCAGGCCCTGGTTCTCTGGGAAGAGCTAAGGGAGTTGCAGCTTTCTTATTTGCAAGGATTACTGCACAAAAACCTGCAGCAGCGAGTGCTGTTTTCATCAGCACGCAAAGGACACATTAAACAGTCACTGGATAAAATTCTGAAACAGCCCTGAACCAAGGGATGAAGTCGGGAAGCCCATCTTTTGCAGGTGGACATCCCAAGCACTGGACTGAAGAGCTGTCTTTTCTCTCCATTCTTCCTTTCCCAGTCCAAGGAACCTTTAGATTTTCCTACGGAACTGAACATCTCAGAGGACGTAGAAAGTTTGTGCTGTCCTCCCCCACTCCTTGTATGGACTGACAGCTTTGCACATCAGAAACCAGCGTTTGAGCTCCCTTGGGCAGAGGACAGACCTGAGTCCAGATTGTGGCTCCTGACATCTGTGTGTGTATAGGAGGCTTTTTTTTTTTTATAATTACGAGAAACAAGGGAGAAAAAAAGGATACCAGCCTTGTTCCAAGGTCATTGAACACAGAGCCTGTGCTGTTGTATGGACTTTGCAATAGAAGTCAGAATTTCAGACTTGGCGATATTGGAGCAGTAGCTGCTTCTGTGCCTGGGGAAAATGTTAGAAAAACAGTAAATAACCCACTATGGGATGAAACTCTCATTTCTACCAGGAGAAGGTCTCTGCCCAATTACTTGAAGCCTTCGCCTGTACAGAGCCTCATATCCCAGGTGTACTGAGCTTTCCCAGCTTGATCGGCCACTTCCCTCATCACCAACCAGCCTTCCTCAACACGCGAGTGAGGAGAATTGCTTAATTGGAGTAACCACAGGAGGTTTTTAAAGGGTTCACAACTATGGTGAGCTAAAGGACCTCTCTTTTAGTGCAGGCAAAGTGACTCCGTCTGAAAGCTAAAGGAAGAACATCTCCACTTCCCAACTCCCAGGAACATATTTAATTTATATACTTCTACCAGTTGTGTACAATATAGGAATCTCAACCTTTCTGCTTGTTACTAATATACCTTTTTCTCTCCAAGATGCTACTTACTAATTTTGCCTGGTTTTATCTCTTCTAAATCATTAAGCTAGCAGCTTCTCACTACAAATTAGCCTTACACTAAAAAGCAATTTGTATTCAAACATATGTGAAATCCTGGACTTTTATAATAATAAAAAAAAAAAGGTTGATCATCTTGTTTGGTTTTTGGTTTTTTCTGCGTTTCAGCGTGGTTTTTAATGTTATGTCATTATAGAAACTGTTCTACGAAAACAAAATGCTTATTGTGATGTTTATAATTTGCCTTATTATAATTCAACTGAATGTTAAGCTCTGTATTTTTCAAATCTTTGCATTTCCAAGTACATAAATGAGCACTTTCCCTAGCTAATTGGAGTCCTTTTTCTTCCTCACAGGCTGTCTACAATCTCTTAAATGCTCCAAACAATTATGTGATGTCGCAAATGCAAGACATTATATTGGAGCTTTCCCTTGTGCGTAGTTATGTATTTGTCATGTGGCCCCAGAGACAGCAATCATTTGTATCATGCTTGGCTTAATAGTAGTAGCAAGGGAAAAAACACGGAGAAGGAATAGAAATAACAGAGAAATTCAGCATTGGCGTTTAGAGTAAAATCTAGACATGTTTTCACTGCAGAAGATGCATGATGTGATGTTGTCACTAGGATATTAAAGGTTGCATTTTTTAAATAAAACTTTACAGTTAGCGTGAAAAGAATAATCTTCAGCACAGAGAACTTGCTGAGAGCCAGAAATAGCAAAATCTGCAGAGGAGCTGATAGCATCGTTGAGAAGAAGTCAAAGTTTTACACCTCCTAACTGCTCTTTATTAGAAAATGATTTATTCAATATAAAATAGGTTTTCAAAATGATGATGGTATTAATCAACTTGTTAGCAGAGAAAGTATTGCAATAACTTCACGGTTGGCATAGCTAGTTGTCAGATCAGCTCTCCCTTTCATAGGCACTTGTTATAACAGGCAGGGGGCTAACCCTCTCAGACATGGAGCTAATCAGTCTTTGAAAGTCACTTCATCCAGTGGAGTGGAATAATGTACTCTAGCGTCGTTTGTCCACCTCTACCATTTGGAGCGATGGTATTTAGATTGTCCATTTTTGCCTCATCAGCTTCCATTTCAAAGAATTATAATTTTTTTCAACGGTATCAGAATGTCAGGTTAAATGTATTGTCCCAAACTATCTGCTTTACAGCTGGCATTGTTAAGGCCGGTCCGTGGATATATACTAAGATACAGAAAAAGCAGCGGCACAGCTGGAAAGGCTATTCTTTAAGCTTGATTAAGTTCTCACAAAAAAAAAGAGCCTAGGCAAGAAGTAAGATCACAATTAATGACAAAGAACAATATTTCCAGCAAAGAGTTAACTTAATCAACTTACTGAACTGCAGGGTCCATTTACAATTGCCACGCAGATGCCGGCAGCGTTCTGGGCACGCGTGCCTGCCCACCCTGTGCAAACAGCTGTTCTTTGTCTCATTTTGCAATATTTGTTACTGCCCTCCCCAAAACGACCAGCCACTTTCCCTGTCTGCAAGGATTCTTTTCCCTGAGTCTGGACAGAGCCTAATTGAACATGAATAGATTCCCTGGCCCCAAACAAGATCACTGAACTTGGAGAAGAGAAAAGCTGACAGGCAAGGACAATATAAAACTTTTCTTTGCTACTGGTTTTTCCTTGCTGTCACTCAGTGCTATCAGCAAATTATCAGAAAGAAAGGTGTTTTATGAAAGAGTTTCCTCTTTTTCCTAGCCCCTGGATATTCCCTTTTGGGAAATTCCCCAGGTTTCTATTTCTTGTACAACATATAAACTCAATCTTTTTGGCGCTTTGGGGCTTTAGTACTGTTACTGAGCCCTTTAGAGTAGCTTCACAATTTAAGCACCTCTCAGTCAAAAATATCAGCTTTCTTCTAATAGTCTTTCAGACTTTTTGCAAGTGCATTGGATCTAGTGAACTGTGTATTAACACGAACAAGTGGAAACGTCTCTAGCAAATTGTTCTTCTCGCTGAACTTTCCCAAATGTTTCATTACTCAATTAACCATGATTTAAATTAATCAGAAAATCCAGGAAATGAATAAAAGTAGGACTAGACTAAACATTTGATTATGTTGTACACAGAATTCATCTATTCACTGAAATCCTCTTAGTGTGATAACCCCACTCTTCTGATTACAATTATTTCATTTATGTGGTGAATGTGTTTTGTCTTGTTCTAATACTGGGTGTTATTTCAAGAGAATTTTTCCTCCTGTCTGGAGAAGCCTGGAATCAATAAGGGAATAGACACCTTTTGAATTTTGTTCACCCAAATGCATTAATACAAAAAGAACCCAGATATATTCCTCTTTTTAACACTGTAGCAGCATGCAAGTGCCTACGTGCGTCTCCCGGTTGTGGGCGCATCCTTCGTGCCCGTGCAGCTATAATGTGTCTGCTAGATGGCCACCACAGGGCTTCCAGTGTCTCCAGCTGTCGCTCTGTCTCTTCCAGTGACTCCCCCTATCTACAAAAGATCATGAAAATCAATTTTATTTTGCATAAATGATTGTCATTTAAATATCAATAGCACAAAAACCAGCGCATGGATTTAAGAGAGAACATCTCCTGCCTGGAGCTGGGAAGAGTGTGGGTCTTGCTGCTGTACTGAGGGGGAATATTGATGCAAGCAGGATGTTTTCAAGGGGGTGGCTGTTTGCACTGCTTGGGCCACAGGGTCAAAAAACCCTGCTCAATTAGCTTTATCTTTTGGCATCGTCACTGCTGTTGTTTGTAATCACAGCACATAATATACCCATTTCCTGACCAAACAGCTGAAGCAGAAAGCAAGTTAATCTCACAACCATGGCAATTTATTATGTACATTTTTCTCTTTTGATTCAATAAGAGTTTCTTCTTTATCTTGAAAATTTTGGTCTTGTATTGGAAAACAAGGAGCTTTACTTTAGTAAAATAAGTTAAAAAAAATTAACCCCCCCCCCCCATCAACATTCCCTGTAAACGCAAAAACTTTCCACAGACTTTTTATAACTGAAACCAATTCATTTAGTTTTATGATATTTAATTCACTTACTTTCATGACACTCATCACAGCATACATAACACAGGTCCTACAGCAGCTCTACTGCAAGGTCTGATAAAGCATCCTACAGGGCTTGGTCTTCTGCTCTCCCAGCCAGGTGGCATAAGGAAAAGTCACTACATCATTACTGTGAAGAGCAAATGGGCAGGAGGGAGAGAAAAAGTGTAACCATCCCAGGTTATATTTGTTGCTTCCCTTCAGGAATGGATTTTGCTACCATTGGCTTCAATAGAGAAAAGAGTTGTATTTCTTCCTAACCTTCTCCGTGTAGTTACAAATTGTGTTACTTGAAAGGCTAACTCAAGACCTTGGCATTGTAATGAGAGTAACAATGAATAATGGCACTTATGTGCAGTAAATTAGGCCCTTGCCAATAAACATCCTTTTTACCCAGATGCTTACTTTCTTGAATTTCATAACAAATCAAAAATAATCTATGTGGAAGAGGATGCAAAATTAACTTAAGCAAAAGAGTAACTGCGATGTTCAGAAGCTACTTGGTAATAATCAACTTAATTAAACATACCTTAATAAATCAGAATTATGAAAATAGAGTAATTTAATTTAAATAGTTATCACACCACAAATCGCAACAGTGAAAAAGACAAATGGCTGCAGATAATTAATTTTGTTGTTCTTAAATATGCCACATGATCACAGATTTACTTAGATACAGTTTGTGTTCTTTTTTTTATGCTTTTGTTACGATCTTGCCAGATTTTCTTTTTGTACTTTGAGCAGACTCTCGACTGCTACTTTTCTTTGTTATTATACGTATTCCCCCTACAAGAGTAACCCCGCTAAAATCAAGTTAGTACTTCTGCAAACAAGTCTGTAAGCAACTGTTCACTGAATCACCTATTTTACACTTACATGAAAGAACAAATTGATGCTTAATCAGTTTATAGGAATAATTGGTTCTTCAAAGGGTAGCTAGGGACCTTTCTTCAACTCTCCTGTAAAACATGTTTAAAAGCATTTTAAATTCAATATCTAGACAATTTCTGCCTGAATATGTCAGGTGAGATCTTACTTGATAAAATCAGTGGAAGTTGTTAACTGAAGTAAATCCCAGCATTAGCTGAAAACAAAATTGAATGCATGACATATAATTTATATTAATGGCTGAAATCAGTTTAACATTGCTTACAGGAAAGCATAGTTATCTTGTTCAAAATCCACATAGGCATCCTGAAACTTTGGTCTTCAAAGAGGAACACATGCCAGGGCCCACAGACTGCACTACGCTTGTCTCCCACGGTGCTTGCAGTATCCCAGGTGAACAGACACACTTCCCTCGCCTTCTCTGCTTACGACTTACAGATCTCTCCAGTGTCCTCTCCTATGACTCCCCATTTTAAATTTAAGAGCACTGCATTTCAAATCCTGATACAATTATGGCTAGCTACATGTCACATTACCTACTAAAATATGTGCTGAAGTTGGGGAAATGTAGCTGTTAGTATTTCTCTGCTGTCTAACATTACAGTGCAATTGCAGCAATGTTTCTGAAAGACCAGTTCAGTACATTAGCTCTCAAACATGAAAAAATACACTTTCATCATTGAAATTATTCACTTAAAGCAGCACTTCAGCAAAACATTGTCCAGACTGACCTTGCAATTATATCGCATCTAGTGTGTACTGATTTACATACCATGTGTTTTTCCACCTGTAATTGAGGCTATTAAGCAGAATGCAGAGGCTGAGCTCCACCCTCTGTATCTAGTAAATTAAACAGAAGGTGTAAACTCAACAAAACACACTGGAGAAGCTGCTGCTGAAGTTACACAACAAGGACTGAGCGCCGGTCAGAGTAACACCTCTCCTGCCTGGAAGGTGCAGCTCACCATCTTTTGTTCAGTAAAGATGCTGCTATTCTTGGTGCAGCTCACACCCCCAATTAGTAAAGGTCATCCTGAGATAAACTAATTCAGAAAAAAGAGAGATAATGTGATGACATGATTCTCATTTTAAAAATTAGATTAGAACAAAAATTTTAAATTAGATTAGAATTTTTTCAATAATTTTAATACTGCTGTTTAAATTACTCCTTAGAAGAGACAGTATTGCTCTGACTGAACAAGAAACTTATAAAAATGCTGAATTTTAAATAACTATCTCCCTTTTCAGAATTAAATAATCATGTGCCCACAAACTTTTCAGGATCTGGGAATTAATGTGTTGGGTTTTTCTGGCTACTAAAAATACCAACAAATCAAAATCACCACTTTCGGTCATACAAAAATATCTTTAAATACTTTTATTGCGATACTTTGTGTTTTGTACACTGTTTGTCTCTAGTTATTAATGTGCTATGAGCTGAGAATGCTGATGATCTAATTTGCTTCTGCAAATGAGGAAAATGTCTAAATCAGAAATGTTCCTAGAGGCCCAAGAGAAAGAGCAATAAAAGTAAAGCCATCTTGAGATCTTAATTTGGGATAGTATTTTAAATCGCTCTTGCCATATAAAGTAATTATGGAACCAACTATTAGAAGATGCTGAATTAGAGTCTGGATGGCACCAGAAATCACTGTCATGAAGGACGGGATAGGACATTTGCATGTGAAAGGATTGGGAACAGTATCTATAAAGAATTGTGAAATTACTACCATATTTATTATTATAATTTTGTATCATCACAGTCTCATTTCAGCATGACCTGTAAGAATAGATTAAATTAATGTCATTTTCTCTTCTTGTTAACATCTTTATCACAAGAGCAAGCTGTCACAATCTTAGTGTCTAAAATAGTCTGTGAATTACAGGGGGCAGGAGCTGGACCGTTTCCCCATTCCGTGCCTTGGTTGGCGTCTCACCTCTCCCAGTTTGCTTTTCCTTCCCCACCACACAGGGTGACAATCAGCATAAAAGCTCTTTGTATCCTGTTCTCCGGTAAAAAAATAAGACAGCCTTCACTGTTTTAAACCTCAAGATGAGTTAAAAATGTAGAAAAACGGAGAGAGGTGGGGGTTGGTCTCTTCTCCCAAGTAAAAAGCAATAGGACAAGAGGAAATAGCCTTAAGTTGCTAAACCAGGGGAGGTTTAGGATGTATGTTAGGAGCAATTTCTTCACCAAAAGGGTTGTCAAGCATTGAAATAGGCTGCCCAGGGAAGGTGTTGAATCACCATCCCTGGAGGTATTTAAAAGATGGGTAGATGTGATGGTTTAGGGACATGGTTTAGTGGTGCATTTAGCAGTGCTGGGTTAATGGTTGGACTTGATATCAAAAGTTCTTTCCAACCTAAACGATTCTATGTTAATTTAGCCTTTGGAAATACTGTTTTTTTATATAACTGGATTATGAAAAAATAGAGGTTATGGTTGGTAAATTTTGTCTTGTTTTTACCTTTCCTTCTTCCTTTTTCCTTTTTTATCAATTTCAAATACAAGGACACAAAAGGAAAGACCACAATGTCACCAAGGAATTTCCCATGTGAATTTTTGAGACATTTTCTTGAGTATTTTCAAAAAAATGCAAAAATCATTTACTTTGCTACCTATTGAAGAAAGGTTTCAGGACCTTGAAACTAGTCAGTCCCTCTTTCTCAAACACTTTGAGAATTAATAAATATTGCATCCATTTCAAGGTCTCCCAGATCACATTGTTCACAATATGAGCAATGGTAAAAACACAGACAGTAGCTGTGTACTGCTCTCTACATAACATCAATTCACTTTTGTACTTTTTAGTAGGGGAAAAAAAATGTTCGGAGGGTTTTTAGTAACTTACCATGCTATTTATAATATCATGCACAAGCACTTTCTTTCAGAGAGAAAGATCGATTTGTGATGCCTTCAGGCTCCTGCCGTGAAGGTGCAATGTGACCTCTTTCCTCCGTCCCCCAGTTACTCGTGGTACAACAGGACCTCCAGACATGGAGAGAAGCCCTGCTTTTTTTCAGACTATATGTTAGATAGCCAACAGGAGGGACTGGCTGTGTGGGTATTTCACTACATAACAGCTTCAAATTCAGCCTACGAACCTCTGGGATTGTCTGTAATGGCATATGATCACTGAACAGATATCAGCACTGCTGCTCTCATGTCATCATTCGCGTCTTGTAGAATGTGATATATACATACAGATCCTTATAAACACCATTTGGAACAACAATGGCCTCCCAAGTAGAGATAGACATTCTGCACCTTTAGATACAATAGAGATAATGCCCCCTCTCTTCCCTCCAGCCAGCTCACCTCTGTCTTCTGGTGCTCCAGGACGTACTCCTTTGGGTTCAGCAAAAGGGTTACATGCTCAGCTGAGTCCCAAACAAGCACAGGGATGCAGAAGGTATTCCAGGGAAAACCATAATTCCAGCAGCAGTTATAATTCCAGCACTGCCTGGAAAAGGCACAAAACATATACGTTCCATGGGAAATATTGTCAAAGAAGAAAAAAGATGGTACCCCAGGAGTGCTTTATTTGACACCACAAAATACCTGTGCATGGACATAACGTTGTTGAAAGCCTTGGCCAAACTGGTGTCAGAATGTCTCTGGCAATGAACACCTGTACTGAAATGCTCATGGACCTGAGGGATGCGCAGGAGAAGTAGCTGCACGAGCTATGCCACGCTATTTAAATCTGCTCAACATGCAAGGCTTTGGGAAGACCCCCCACGTCTATTCCCTTTAGGTCTACTCTTCTTGATAACTAGCAGTAAGGTGAAACCAATGGCTTAAACAAGCAGATAAATTGTTCTAACTGCTAATGAACGGATGTGGGGGGCTTGGTTCCTTCTTCACCTAAACATGGTTTTCAGTCCTGGCAATCAAGAGGCTCTGCCTGTCTGACCATTCATCTGACCATTCCCTAGCCTCTATCTGCCAAACTATCTGGGTTAAAAAGCACTTTGGAACCTAATACCGAGACAGCAGCTGAACAACAAAGCTGACAGAACTGGGGGTACAGAGAAGAATTAGTTTTGGGCAACCTGCTGTTCCAGCTCAGCAGCAAATAAAGCAGTTCGCAGCATTATTTACATGCATAATTCACAAGGGTGCTTCTTAGGGAGAAGTAAAACCAAACCCTTGCAGAGTTCCAAAATAACCTCTACCTTCCCTTTGAAATGCTGAATACATTGACAGCTCATTTCTATAGTGGGTTTTTTTTGGTCTAAGACTATCGCAGGGGTATAACTGCATAGCAGTTTCCGGAAGGATTAGGAGAATAAGATATAATTTGATGTAGGTCAATGTTGTTAAATGATGACTTTTCAGCATGGTATATTTATATACTACTAATTCCAGTTTCCATTGTATGTAAAGGATGATTACTTATCTAATGAAGAGACTTCACTGGAACAGAGTTTTGTTACAAGATAATGGTCTCACGCTGTTAAATAAATGGGAAAGCATTTATTTTAAAATATATACACTCTAATTTATAAGATTAGCTTGTATAAAGGGAAGATCAAGCAACAGGATGTGGGCAAACATAAGAAAATATTCTATGAGAAAAAGATTGTTTTCTTGTCCATAACAACGAAAATGGTAACACGAAAAAAAAGACGATGACTTGGTTGTATCTTTATTCTCACAATACGTACATGTCAGTAACTGGTTATATCAATGCACGTTATATGCCTCTGTGGGGAAAAAAATATCACTTAATGCCGTGGAACTGCAGGATTCAAGCTTTCTGAAGACTGAGTAAATAAAACAAAAAAGGATTTTCTCTGAGTTTCTGTGCCTCTCGCTGCAGGTACCCTCCACCCCTGAGTATGTTACATTCGGCATTCAGCACGTGTTCAGGGAGCGCTCCTAACTCCTCTTTAAGTTCTCTTATTTCTATTACCAATAAAAATTAATTTGCATATAGGAGCTTCCTAATATTCCTGAATGTGGTGTTAATATACAGCTATAAACCCAAAGTGATAATCAGGACTAGTGAGACAAAAGATCTCCCTAAGGGGAAATTGTCGGTTACATAATCAGAATACATTAAAATCTAGTAGACTGAATGTTTTTAATAAAAAAGAGAAAAATGAAGGGCTGAATTTATAGGCAGCAGACAAAGCTCCCTTAAAAATAAGCCCATTAATGCTTCCTGCAAGGTCAGATCAAGGGTGATGAAATGAGAATTGACCAAACACGAGAGCAATTCCCAGCTAAATAAAAAGCCAGATATTCTTTTCTTCACTGACAACAGAAAATGAACATAGAGACAAGAAGGGTTGATCACTGATGCCAAAAATGTACTTTCCATTCTCCGCGCTTTCTAAAGTCTCTTCTTTTATCCATTTTCTATTTTTCATCATATTGCCATTCTCCCTTTTTTGTCAATGACCTTTCTTCAGTCCAACTCAGCTCTGTCTAATGACCTGAAGAGGCCTTCTTCACAGGCTGGAAAGCTTTAGATTTAAGATCCCCCTCCTTCATTAGAGTGAAAAGTGAACAGCCTCTATGTGCTGGGTGTTAATGAATGTGAAGAAAGATTTTTTTTGTATGTGTTTTACACATTATGTTCTTGACTCCTTGAGGTGCTACAATAAATTGCTGCGCTTCATTTACAAGGAGTGATAACAGAAGCAAAATGAGGATCTGGCGGCAAATTACTTCTCAGTTCACCCTGGGTCAGGCTGCTGGGGCTAATGAGAAGAGGTGCTCTAATTTTAAACTCCTCCTCGACCAAGCTATTCTTGCATTAATGTTCGCTGCTATAAATTGTAAAGTCAAATGAAGGAGCACTGTTGAAAATTAACCAGTATTTTTATCCTTTGAGTACCCAATAGAACATATTTTGGCTTCTAAGCCTGGTGGTTATCAAAGGCGGCCGCTCCTGCCTCTCTGCGGCAGGATGTTCCCCGCACGCATACGCCACTCTTTCTGCCTCTTCTTTACACAAGAGGGGGAAACGGTATGGGTTTCCAACAAGATTATAATTTAGCCCAAAGAAGAAGGTGTTTAAAGCCAGCCTTTTTGTGTCCCTTTAACAGGACGCTGCACGCAGACATTAAAAGTCGTGCAGAATTACTCCATCCATTTAATGCTGCTGCATGTTTAATGAATTGTAATTGTGTATATGGAAAGACCCTGTAAATCACTGACCCATTTAGGTCTATGAGCACTTTGTTGCTATAAGCCCAAAGCAGGATTTGAGTAGTTAATGAGAAACTAATGCAGCACCTGCTTCTCTAATGAAGTATCTTCCTAAGCCTATATTTTGCCAATTTAACAAAATCAAATACGATAAAAAAAGAAAATAAAAAATAAAAATAAAAAACAAGCAAAAAAGCCCAAACAAATAAACTCTAAAACAAAACCATACCCCAGGTTTCATACGAGGGGAGTTATGCTCCTTTGAAGAGCATGGTTCCAGATTCTCATCCCTGGATTTTTTTATTGATAACTTGGCACTGACTGTAACGACATTAATATATTTAAAACATATATCAGTGCCATGGCATTCATTTGTTGTGTGATGTGTCTGTCCTGGTACATTCTTCCATGAAATTGCTACATAACATACAAATTAACCACACTACCCTACTCTAATCATTGTAATCAGTTATGTTTTCATGTGTACATTACTAATATATAAGGTTGTTGTAGTTCTTGTGTGTGGTTTAATTGCTTGTTTTTGCATATCTTGTGTGATTGATGATGTTCTAGAAATCTTTTCCCCGAAAGGAGACTTTCTAAATTACTTTGTTTAGATGCTAATGATTGTATTTCATTAGTGGCCCTCTCATCCAGAATCATCTTTAAATGAATGAATATGCCATAATTAAAAATCTGAATTATGAATTACTTTGAAAGGAGACAACATTGTCCCGATTTCCCACTGCGACTCAGTGTTATTTCAATTATGTAAATATGTTTAATCATTCCCCTTTTGTTTTTCTAATTATTTAATATTAATGTTGCTTTACCCCTTTATTGCTACAAGAAGGGATATGGCATCTTAAATGAGAGTACTTAGACAAGTGATACACAGATGACTAGATTCAAGCAGACATTTACCAGAATGCATAACCCATTTCAAAAACAAACATGCTATTAACATTCATACTAATATAGCAACACTAGCAGTAATTGCACTTCATGCATGTTTTGTCTTTAGAAACCTAATGTATTCACAATGTACAATCTCCAATCAATTTTCTTATCAAACTTAAAATCTATTTATACAACTTTAAATTCTCTTGAAGTGCAAATTTTAAGTAATGAGATTCCTCTGCCCACAGGCTGCACTTTTTCAATAGTTTAAGAAACAGATATAAATTGTAAAGCATCTGGACATAAGACCTTGTTTTCTCTATCGTTACAGCCAGCCTTATTTTAAAGGATCAGCAAGTGAATTCTTTCCTGTGGGTCTGAGCAACATGAAAAAAAATTAATACTCCTGAAAATTCACACAGAATGCAGCACTTCTACTGAAATTCACAAAATCAAGGGGCTTTCAAATTATTATCTGTAAAACTATCAATATCATAAATCCACATAAGGAGTTATATAGGCTACGTAACTGATAACGGGAATTAATTATAAAATATTATACATCGTAGAAATTTGCTGCGAGTTTCTAACAAAATGTAACTATAGTCTAAAATGTAATCATTTGGCAATTGCATCAAAACATCCTGAAGTGGAATTTGTAGAACTACAGTATCTCCCATCACCCTCCTGAGTAAGGGTAGCAACACATCTTCAAAACGTTATTTAAAATATCTTTATTTGTAAATAATCTGAAACTCAACCATAGGAGACAGAAAGAAATGTGAGTTTTATTCTCATACTCTTCAAAGAACACTGCAGCCCTGTTAAAAAAATATGACCCTGATAGTGGAAGCTAAGGCATCAGTTTCAGTTCTTGTTAGCAACAGCCACAAAATATTTTAATTTTTTTTAATCATAGGTTTTTCCAGCCAGCAGGGTCAAAAAGGATAATGAAATGTGCATGACTATTTTCAGTAAAAACATCCTGCCACTTCCAGTCTGAGTTTATTACTCTCTGCCTTGCAGATTTTGCAGACAGAATACTTCCAATTAACATTGCTGCTCTTTCAGCCTCTGAATTGCACTTGGATGATTAAATACAAATGAAAAAAAAATTGCTAATAGTACGATAGTACCTTCTTGTTTGGATTTTATTTTTTTTTAATAAAAATTTTCATAGACAAAAGGAGGGTGGTCATTTTCTATGGATGTCTCTTAACTGGTGCAGCTACAGTGGTGGGATTTACTCAGTATATCACTCCTACAATCAGAACGAAGGTCCAGCCTGCAAGAGGATTTATGCATTTTGTCAAACACACACTTCTGGCCAGTTTAGCACTTCTGTTACAGCGTGCATTTTTGTGTAGATTTATTTTTTTCAGTAACTCCTTTCACAGGCTTCTTTAGTGGCACTGACAATTTCAAACACAAAACGACACAAGGTATCAGTTGCAATTCCCATTCTATTACAAATTTTTGTGTGCATGTGACACTTAATTTCAATTACTAATTTAGAAAAACTAATGGAAACAACCTCTTGGTATTTCTGCATATCCGTTCTAGGGAACTACCATTCCTATGGAGACCATGTTTTTTGAGAGAAGATACTTTCCAAAACAACATTGGACAAAAGTCAGAGAAGAAGAGAAGAGAGAAACAGATCTCCAAACTTTTATGGACTGGTATGTTAAAAAGGAATAAAGCAAACAGCAAGGGAGCTTAGCCTGGCAGCCTCCATTTCATATGTTAAATTTTTCACAAGACAGTTTAATTACAAAAATTAGGAATGGTAATTGCTACATATAAATGTAAAGTGTCTCTCTTGGCCCAGCACAGGGGATAAAAACCCCCAACCAAATCCCAAACTATAATGCCACTCTCTGTTCTCAGGATTCTTAAGTATGCAAATAGTTTTTCCACTTAAGATCTCACAGACACAGATCTGGTCAAAGCAAATTACCCAAACAGTTTGCATTCATCAGAGAGGAAAAGAGATGATAAGGCCGATAAAAACCAATGAATGTAGACATTTTGAACAAAAGCCTGCCATTTTACAGGGGAGATTATCTTGTACTCTAATTCTCTAGTTATATAGGTAGCAGAAACTTATTTTCATATTATAAGATAATGTGAGGTGAAATGCCAGAAAAAAACTGGTTTCACTGAAGTGAATGACAAGATTTTCATTGGCATGAATGGAATCATTTTGTTTCAGGGAGTTTATACCATGTGGCATTTTTTCAGTGTTTTTTGTAAAAATACTAGCCTTTTAAATAGAGTTCTTTAACATTCAGTATTACTTGCACAGCCTATATTCAGTCTGGTCACATGGAATTAATCATCTCAAAAAAAAAAAAAAAGATCATCCAGAGTATCGGTTGTAATTCAATTTTATCATATTAATTTTGTGAATAAAATGTTCCCCTTTTTTGCATTTTACTTAAATTCAGCATACTGCATGAAATGATCATGTTGAATATTACTCTGTGAAACATTAAATGCAACTGATCCTCCAATAAAATACAAAGGTACATAAAATCTTACTCTTGGGATAAATGCTTGTAACCTCGTTCCATGGATGTCCCCAAAAGTTCCATCTCTGATTCTATTACAGCCTGTTCCTTACCATGTCTCTTATTGCCCAACCTTTACGATCAGGTTTATGACAGAACGCAGACCCTGATACGAAACTCAGGCAAACTTCAGGTGCCAAACTCCAAACTGGAGTTTTAATTAAAACTTATCCCTGCTCAGCAATTAAAAATTATCCCTGCTCAGCAGCTGATACCGAGAGCACCTCGCCGATATGGGGGCTCCTCACATAACCAAAAACCTTGCTGAACATCACAGTTCCTCTGTACATCTTCAATACTCCTTGTCTGCACAGTGGGGTATTGAGCATCAACCTTTCACCCACCTGAGTCCAAGAAGGAGGAACGATGGTGCCATGGTGCAAACACCACCTACCATGGTAGTGGCCATTTTTAATAGCTCCATGGGTTCCAGCCTAAAATGAGAACAATGGCAGAGTTGTCAGCTACCTGGGTAAGTCTCAGCAAACTTCCCAATACATCTTGGATAAGGATAAATATTCACATTATGAATAGCAATAAAAATAATTCATTACATTATTAATAAAACTGGTCATTACAAAAATAAGGAAGATTAAAGAGTAAAACCATGAAGTCACATGATTAACACAGTATACAGAAGCCAAAAAAGCAGGCAAATCAATTGCAATTAGTGTTCTGGTTATGCTTCAGCCTTTTGGGTTTATGCAGAGACTATCACTGACCCACTTGAAGAAAACCCATTAAACTCCTTGTCCTCCCTGTAGCAGACATAAAGAATGACTGATCATCATCCTCTTCATAACCATCTGTGATATACTGAAAGAACTGTGTCTTGTTCCCTTTTGTGCTTCACTTGTTTTAGCATAAACTAATCCAGCATCATACTTTCCACACAGTTTAGCAAATATGACGACTTCATCATTCCGATGGCCTCTCTCTCCACTGACCTGCTTTGTCCAAAACTGGACACAGTACTCACAGGAGTAAGCACCTTTCATGTCCATGACCTGACGCTCCCATTAACACCTTTCTGAATGAAATTTGCCTTTTCTTCTACAAAGATTCCTCCCATCAGTGCCATCTCTACTGCTGTTTACAGTCTTTCCCAAATGGTCACCTCCGGGATCTCCCCTGATGCAATGGATACAACTAGTCTGACTCTTACTTGTAAATGGATTTTTCTCAGGTCAAAAGTCTTAGGCTAACCATTGGGGGGGGGGGGGGGAGAAAAAAAAAAAAAGAAGATATATTTGTAATCTCTAGTTTGCTTTAGAACAAACAAATCCCTTGGGACCGTAAGGAGTGACTGTCAGTGTCATTAGCACACAGTATCACCACTAGCAAAGCCCACTTTACAGCAAACAGCATAAAAACTGAACTTCACCACAAAGTTCTTTTGACCTCAATCTGAAATAGGAACTTAACATTAACAGGAATACAAGAGGTTTTAGCAGAATCAGTTTTTAATTGCTTGCAGCTTTTTCATCAGCTGCTGAGAATACTAAACCCATCAAAATGAAGAAAATCTTTAATGTGAACAACACAAAAGATCTAATTTAACTCCACCTGTCCCCCTGGAGCAAGTACTTACACTACATCACCGAGATCATTCTGGCAATGTCCCTGTAATATCTGCAAACTTGGCATGGAAAAAAACAGCTTCAGCTTTGTTTTAAAGATAGGAGCTGGAGGAAACAGTTCATTAATTAATGAAAATTAAAGGGTCCCAGGCCACAGCAGAAGACGGGTGACAGGGTAAGGAAAAGAACTCCTGGCCCAGTGGTTCCTCTGTGCTCCATGATCTGGGCATGACAATGCCTACCTGTGTGCTATCTCCCCTGCATCAGCTGATGTCCTGCCAGCCTAGTGAAGAAGGCAGTGGCTGAGCACCACATAGGTACAGCTTTGCTATTGGGTTCAGAGGAATGAATGTCGGTAAGAGTAATTATCATCACCTAATTATCATAACCTAAAATCATTAGGCTTGCCATTTCAGACTGTGAGAAATGCCTGCTAATGTTGCCTGCCACTTCCAGGGATGAGGGAAGCAGAGTCAGACCATTGGACCACCAAAACACAATCTGGTTTTCCAGTTCAATGGCTGAACCGAAAAATGGGGGGGAAACAGTTCCACCTCAGTTTTTAAAGCTTGCCTTTGCTAGCCTATTTGAAAAAATACTTCCAGGTTCAGCATTTTTGACTCTGAAAAAAGATTTCAAAATGAGACATCGAGTCATTTACTTTTGAAATCACTGAAAGAATTTCAACTTTCTTCCTAACCTCTTTTTATCCAAACTTATCACTAAATTTGACCTAATTTTATAGAAATTTTCGGCTTCTGTGCCTAATGTACTGTTTACAGTAAATGTAATATTCACTGAAAAAAATCTGCCTGGATGCAATTCCCCGAAAAATGGTGAGACTGATTTGGGATGACAGGATTTTGTGGGAACAGGGATTGCTTAAAATTCTTTTGGATCTGAAGATCTGAAGAAGAAATAAGTCTCAATAAAAATACATGTTAAATGTTCTTGGCAAATAGCAAAGAAGTTATGAAATGATATAACCAAAGATTTAACACATGAAAAAGTAATTTTATTTTAATCTTTTGGACTATTCAACGCTTTTTATTAAATTTCTAGAAAAGTGTCAATTTCAAAATCTAAAAGCCATTTCAAAATGGTAAATCACATTCTTTCTTGGAAAATAATGGAGTATGTCAGCTTTTCCCCCTCAATTTTTGGGGGTTGAAAATCTTCACCAGATTTGATCTAGGCTTTTCTTTTTTTAGCATTGTTGTTCTTCCTCCTCCATAAAATGTCTTCTAGACCAATTTTAATGATCTAGTAAAGACTAAGACAAAAGACAACTGAGTGCAGGACAGGGGAAAAGAGATTTTCACATTTTAAAGCGTCATTTTAGTTCAAATGAACAGAGGCTTCATATAAACAGCAGCCTTATCTAGACATACAGACTGGCTAGAGGTCAAAAATCCAGCACAATTTTTCCCTGTAGCAATTTACACCACACTGATACTGGTAAGAACTGGCCACTTCCCTGCTTTCCTCACTTTGTCCATCAAGCTTCTGGCTGTTGCTTTCTTGGATGAGTTCTGCATTTATTTCAGCACACTGAACCAGCTTCCAACAAAATAAAAAGGAGAGCCCAATGTTTCTCAGTGCTTAAGTCACTATCCTAAGAGATGGGAGCTGAGCATTTCCATCCTCAGCCTGAGGGGCATCTAAAGGGTACTCTGAACCATCAGTAGATTTTAAGACAACTCAGCTATTAAATGATTTTTATGTATTTCCATCACATATGGAAAGTCTTCAAGTCTGTCTCTCTTTCCTCATGGGGCACAGGGAGGGAGCAGGAGGAACAGACGTACCCAAAGTCATGCAACTCACAGGGACACAGACTGAGCAGAGACGTAGTCCTCCAGCAGCTGATGCAGTAGAGAGCTAGTGAGGACTTGAATATTTGCTCCTACAGGCAATTCACTGCCATGGAAATTCGGGTTTATGTTTCATTGAAACAAAATGAAACAGAACATTGTACCTAGGGTCAAACCAACTCTAGTTGAACCATTTACTTAAGTTAAAGCCATCCACAAAGAAAGGTTTTCTAATGAAAATCACTTGTGTTGTAGAAACACTCTTTTCCATCAGTAAATTGTTCCAATGGAAAAGCCAAGCCATACCTACCTACATTACTTATTTTATTGTTTTCCCTTCTAGTCATAATAAGCCAATGTTTGGGATTTGCTGAATTGTTTCCATTAGGTGGTGAAGCTTGTGATTCAAGTCAGATATTTCTTTGCTACAACTCTTTTTATACGCAAAGAATGTACATATCATTCTGCTTCCCTGAGCACAATAGTAACAGACAAGAAACAGTTCATCTGGGCACACTTCCAAGCTTGCCTTTTCAAACGCCGATCTGCTCAAAAGAAGCTCGGTCTTGGCTTCTCCTCAGGGCCAATGCTGCTCCGAGTGCTCCTGCCTCTCCTGATGCAGCTCTTGCCTTTCTTCTTCCAGAGCAAACATCCACAGCTGTGTTCCACCCACTGCCCTTGCTCTGCGTTACCAAACAATGGTAATCCTCCCTTCCAAAAATAAATCACCACCGCCTTCTTTCAATGGTAGCTTTTCTGCAATATTTCTAATTGTTTTCTGCTTTGGGCACAGACATCTCTTATTTCATTGTTTGCTTTCATAAAGGAGCTCGACTGCATTTTCTGTTCAGTGAAAATGAAGAGAACCAGTGTGCCAAATAGCTCTGCTACGATTGCCAAAGATAAGATTGCTAGAAACCCTCCCCTTCAATGCCACAGACCTGTTCATTGTCCACGTAGAATATGGAATAGAAATCCTTTGTAGAACACATCTCCTATTCATCCCCACCTAATTAACAGTGCATAGCTGTTTCTTAGCCCACATGTCCTCTTATCCATGGCACCGTGCCTTGAATCATGTTTCATCTTCTAACGATGCCTATACCAAACTGAGTAAGTCTAAAAAATAAATTTTCAAGATATACAATTCAGGAAGCCTTACCATTGCTTCAGGAAAAGTCAGCTGGGGAAGGAAAGACACACAAGTTTAGCAGCACAATAGCAGCTTTCTTTCAGAAAGTTGGAGGAAGAGAAAAGGTCGATCCATCACAATAACTGGTGATGCTGCCCAATTACTATGAGTGATTTGGGAAGTCAGATATTCCAGTGCAGGGTGAAAAGATGCCCTGGCAGAGTGAAATAAGGAACAGGAAAGATGTAGCCCTAAGAACACCTCTCAGCCCTCTGGGGTAGGATGGAGAAGCTAGTAGACCGTCTTTCAAGCTTGCTGAGATGCTAAAGCAGCACAACGAAAGAGCTTTTAAAATAAACTATCTAAAATTGTGTTCTCTTGCTTTTGTATTTGTTCCCATGGTTGCAGATCCCATATTATTTACCCCTTATCTTAATAGAGTGAAGTAAAATTACTTTTCTAACTTAAATGTATCGATAAAGAACGACCATGCAGGAGCACGGGGTGCCTCATTTACTTGGAGAGCGTGTACACTTCCAAGAACACGTGCAACACTCCTGCAAGAACTGAAATCTTGGTTTGCAGAGAAAAAAAACTTTGTTGTTGAAGTTTGCCAAAGCCCTGCTGGCAAGCATGAGACAAATGAGGGAGGGACAATATTTTATCGACTATAGTGTTTCCAAATTTTTTGAGAAGCTCTGCCTTGGACTGTAGCAAGCATGCAGCTTCTCTCAACGGCTTCTCACCTAAAAAACGGAGAAGGAACAGGAAAGAGATCGCCTTTCTCTCTCCTTCATCATGAATGTCCTATGCAGTAATTAAAACAGCAACCAGTGTGCAGGGTTTTTTACTCTGGAAATTGGTTTAGCCTGCAGAGAAAGAAAAAAAAACACATGGGAGGTGCAGTGGCAGATTAACGGGTCTGCCCCACTATCCTTAGAGTACTAGGGATCAGTGAACCAAATTTAATGAAAATAACCATTTCCAGCAAAACCCCAAACCACCATATGACACAGGGAATGCAAACATCATATACCAGCAAACAAATACAGGGCAAACAGCAGATGTGATCTCATTAATCCCTGATTTGATATTATGCAAATTAAGAAGTATATTTGTCTTTTCTACATTTCCTTCTAGACTTCACTAACAAACCCTCTGTTAGCTCCAAATGAAAGACCCAACCAGGCCTCAGAATATTTTGGCAAGGACAATGTTTTCTGGCGGGCAGTAGTGCTAAGAATGACGCCTCCATCAGAAGAGGGCAGCTCAAAAGCCGCAGCAATACCATTGCAACCAGTGTTTGTAATGGGAGGCCTTGGTTCAGCCCTTCAGGTAAAATGGTCTTGACCACTCATCTTGAGGCGGCGCGTTGGGAACTACCTGCAGACCAGACATCCATGTGCTGCAGAGAGAGGGTGAACAGCATCGTGCATCCCAGTTGTTGTTTTTCTGCCTGAGACAATATTTCTTCTGTGTTGTGCTGGCAATAACAGAATCTGGTTTGCTATCCAGCAGTAACGTAGAACTCAGGCCAAGCCACAGAGCAGTAACACTGCCCTCAGTGTTGAATCGTGCAGTCCAAACTGCTTTTGCCCTGGCGATACGCCGTCTATAGCTTTGCCATTTCCTAAGAAGTTGTCATTTACAGTATTGGCATTATTTCTTCTTATCTTGTAAGCCTGCTTTTTTCTTTCAACTACTACAGAAGGATGTCATATATAGGAATAATTTTCAAGTTTGATCATCAACCAGACATCTGGCACTTTTGTGCACTCTTTTCACCAGGGTTAGCAACAGTCACATCATGTGCAGCACTCAACTAAACTTCTGTGAGAACACCATACTCAGCTTGTGAAAATAAAGTTCATGCTATACAGAATCATCTGGCTAAACTATACCAAAAGCAATTAAATAAATCTCTGCATTCCAGCATCTCCAAGATATTTTTTGGGGGAATCTCTACTGTATGTTACTTAAAGAGCTTTCATAAGGACAGTGACTATCATGTGGGGCAGTTTAGATATAGTTTAACGTGCAATGTCCTCCAAGCAAAGAGTGCCTATTTATACAGTTGGGAAATTGTTATTAGCTGCGAGAGAGACTATTACACTCCAGTTAAAAGGGAGAGAGAAAGATTTAAAACCATAAAAACCCAAATACTATTTCTCCCTTATGAAGATGTATAGCAGTACTGTCATAAGACTACATGGGAAAGCTCCTACAAAATATTTGGATAAAACATTCACATGAAATGCCGACAATGTTATGTAAATACTAATGATGATTAAATGCCTAATTAATTATTATTATTATTTGTATTACATCCATATTTGAACACTCTAATTAAGAACACAGTTGTACTGAGTTCAGTGCTGTACAAATATGTCAGGGGAGAAACTCCATTTCCCCAGTGAATCTGCAACCCAAATAGTAAAAGTAAAGTAAAAAGAGAAAGAAATTCAGAAAGTGACTTACCCAAGGGCACATAGTAAGTCATTGTCAGAACGAGGGGAAAAAAACAACAACAAACAAACAAACAAACAAAAATCCCCATTCCTAGTGCTCTGGCTGTCAAGCCACACTGCCTCTATTCAAATCGTGAAACATGTCAGCCTGTATGGCTCTGTTCACACACGAATTCCATATCTTCCTCCTTTTGCATGTCCCTGTCACTCTTTAGCTTGTAAGTCAACTGAACCATCTGAATGTAATCAGCTATTCTGAAAGATACAGACATTCTTCCCATATACCACAACGTAAACTGAACATTCAGCTCTTCCCATGCTACTTATATTTTATTTGGGATAACACAGCATGTACATTCACAAACCAAAATCAAACAAAACCCAAGAAGTCAAATAAAAGACCCAAGAAATCACTGAAAAACATCAAGGAATCAGATGGCCAAAGATACAGTACCCTTGCACTGATGTTTGGAGGAAGACAAAAAAGTGCCCTCACAAAAGGAGGTTCCCAGATCCAAGGAAGCATCATTTCTGCCACAAAAGTGGGCTAGTGTTCAGATCAAAGAGCTAGACCAGTCAACCTCAAAATAGACCAAGCACCAAACAGTAAGGACAAAGAGGCACCTCATAAGTTTGGTAATGTAGTAGTACAATAACATAAGCTGAATCCTCCAAAATTTCTCTACAATCTATGTCATTTTTAACTGTGCTACCAGAGAGCTGCCCTCAGGTTGTGGAAACTTGCACTGGGTCAGCAGTACCTGCTGGCCCTGGCTGAAGCATCCTGCTGGCCCAGGAGGACTTGCTGGTCCCACAGCTCCCACAGAACTGGCGCCCAGCAGCAGCACACAGCCAGAGCAGAGCACACCACAACCAGCTGGCAACATTTCCAGACATTTCTCTGCTTTTTAACAGAAGAGGAGAGACACTTCAGCTGCAAGGAATACAGAAATCCTTGACAGAGGATGGGAGGGTGGAAGATCCAGTGGAATACTGGGATGAAAATAAGCAAATAGTGTAACTGCACTTTCCCTGGAGCATTTTTTCAATTTCATTGGAAGAATAAAAGAAATTTTAGTTAAATACTTTTGACCAAATATAGACAATTCAGATTTGGAAATGTTGCCACCATGACTCGTATCGTCACCACTGGGGATAAGGCTCCCCATGCTCAGCACAAGGTGGTTCCCTTCCAGCTGAAACATCCATCACTCCCAGCCTTCGTAATGTGTGCCCTACAAACGTCAGCCAGATAGGGGAGTCCAGCTCAGGGAGAAAAGTGGACCAACAAGCCACAATTTCCAGGGAGGAGTCCCTGGATGCCTAATTTTTGTAGGAAGCTGAGTTTTCAGTCCAACCAAAACTACAGTTCTCTAGATATTTTGAAGCTTTGTTCAACTCCAGCCTCAACAACTTCAGTCTCCAAAAAGGCACCACTTCAGATCCCTGGGTTGGGTTTTGACAAGTTCAGGTTTTCCAAGAAACCTCAACATTTTAAAGGAAAGCACATATTATGAAAAGGAAAAGAAATAATCATAATTTTATCATTTACTATGTGTTCTGACATTGAAGAATTGTTTCAGGCAAAACTTTTCAAGCAGCCTTGTAAAGAGTATTTATTTCCACTCACTCTGTTATTCATACTGGTTTATATTTCCACCTGATTGCAGAATTTATGGACTAGCCTCTGCAACTGAATTTACAGATAGTTTAAATATAAAAAAGAACCCCCCAAGAAACAGCACCTCTTTCTTCCACTCCTTCCCTGCTTGCTGAAACACACCTGGCTCACCTCAAAAAATCTTTTTACAGAAGGATCACGTAATAACTTGCAATCAATCCCAGTGCCAGTTTTATTGCACAGTTACAGCCAAGCCCTATTCAGGACCAGATCAAGGGATAAGAGAAAGGTAATTTGCTGTCACCCTTGTTAACCATCCACATCTCTCACACAGTAAAAAGCAAGGAGTTAATTCAGTCATCAGGACAATTTAAAGAAGTTTTTCTGAATTACTTTTCTGTAAGGAGCCTCAGAAGGATGTCCCATCAATGGCAGGCACCAAAGCAAAGCAGTGATCTGAGCTCACCTCTCCCCACCACAGCATGCCAAATGCAGAAGGAAGCAGGGAAGGACAAGACCTGTGCAAGATAACCACAGCTGGGACCAGAAATGTTACAGAATCCTGAAGAAAGGGTCAAAGGTGTACCTGAAACATCAGAGAAGATCCAACTCCTGTTTCTCTCCATAGTGGGCTATCTGTTACGACTTCTGATCCTCAGATCCCTACAATGGTATCTTGAGGATGAACAGCAGGACTTTGCTACTTCTGCAGGGAAACAGGTATCTGCAGGTCCAGCTACCCCTAAAATTTTCTGTGCAACTAGAGATTCCCCCAAGCCGTCTGATGTTACTGTGAATGCTTCCACAATTCCCAGCCTGTGCCATGATCTCTGAGCTTCCTCCTTGCTGTCCCCAGTAACAGCATATTCTCCTGCTTATTTGTGACCCCAGCTAACAGTGGAAGCTTCCTATGAGACCCCAGAAAACATGAGGGAATGACACCAGAAAGATGAAGCAGCCACTGGCACTTGCAAAAGAGCTCTAATGAGCCCAGTAGCACACCAAAGAGCCATCAAAATTCAGCAACCTGGAGATTGGGCTGGTTGCCTCACCAGCCAGAAGGAGAGCTCAAAGCTGAAAACCCCCATAATTCAAACACCTTGCAAGCATTTTGGTGCTTCCATGGCCTTTATGCCTATTAATGACCCCAGCAGTAGGGAAACTCTCCACTGAATATATGGTGGTCTTTTTGAGTCCCGAGATTAGCTGTGGTCAACATGACAATTTGGGTAGGAGCAGCTGAGCTGTCAGCAGCCAAGAAACAGACCCTTCCTGACCAGCCTCATTGGAAACGTACAGAACTCTGCAAAGATCAATAAAATAGCAGATTTTCTGGTAAAGGGCAAGTACCAATTCAGCAGCACCAACTGCTTAATGAGGAACTGAATTAACAGAGCTGTCAAGAGTTTAGCTCCGCCACGCTACCTGGATTATATTGGCTGTGACAAGACAGAGGTGCATATGCTACTCAGGAAGGTGGGTGTTAGACCCACTTAGCCTTGCTGCCCAATTTCCATCCCCTCAAACACCACCAGCCCCCTGAGATGCTGTACCAGTGACAGATGGAATTGCTCCTAACATATGTATGATTTAAATAATTTAAATTCCAGGAAAATATGTTATATAATTTATCATCTAAATTTCAATGTTGTATACTAACCAAACCTTAATTCATGAAAAATCTCCACAAAAGAGCCAAGTAGCAGAGACAGGCACTTTAGGTATAGTTCCAGGCAATCAGCCTCCTTTATCACAACCTTAGATTTTGCAAGCATTATTTCATCTTTATTGTGCCTGAAGCTTTCGTTCTCCATGATGGCTTGATCCTTTTTGCCAAGCCTCTTCAGCTGCAGAAAGCTTTGGTTTGCTTTCCAGTTCAGGTTCCTGTCTGCCACTTCTAATCCTCATTTTCATTCTTGCCAGTTAGTCATCTGATCTCTTTGATCCTTTGTAGCAAGCCTTGAACTCTGTTTTTATTCAGATTAGAATCCAGTGTCAAGAAGTAGCGTTTTCTTTTCCCTGTGGTTTTGCAGACTTTAGCTTGTTTAAGCTTGTTTTCTTCTTCCCCAGTTTTAAATCGCTTCACCTACATTTTCTGTGGTTTCAGGCAGTGTTTCTGACCTACACGCAGCATTTGTGAGAATAGATATCAGCCTCTGCTGGCACAATTGCAACTGATGAACACCTCCCATTTCTTCTCTCCTTTGCAATTCCTAGATGTTCATCAGGCAGCACAGAGGGAGCTGGTGTAAAGCACCAGCAGAGCAGTAAGTGACCCAGCTGTAACAGGCACTCTTGGGACTCTCACAGCCTTGCAGATGATGAGGATAATGGTGTCTTTCCAGGGCTGGTGTTCATTGGGGTGGTTGATGCACCCTGAGGTCATCACCTGTTGTCTTATGAGAAGTTCCTTAAAACGCTTCAATGCTCCTAGAGGTGCAGGTAGGTGCCCAGGGTGGCTGCAGCATCTCAAAGCACCACTGTAGGATAAATGATTACCCCATCTACACCAGCGTAGATCCCACTGCAGATAACTGACAAACAGTGTCAACTGCTAATTCCCTTAGAGGACACTGTTAGACAAGGTGTTAAATCCTCTCTTTGGATACACCACTGTTCCTTAATTGGTTTATCAGTATGGACAGTGATGTTGGGCTTAGTACCAGGGTTCCTTAGCATCCGTCACCCAGCAGTGTATTCTGTATCTCCACGCAAGGGGCAAGAGAGCACTTTGAGTCTTCAGCTTCAGAGGAATATAATGTTCTTAGTCCTCTTTTTGAAGAATCCCACAAAGATTTTTTTGAACTATGTTTCTTTTCCAAGAGAGGCTCCCTCATGGAGACTTCAAAGCCATGAGCTTGGGTATTGGTCTGACATTACCACAGCTGTTAGAATTACATTCAAAAAATATTGTGACGACTAGTGTTAAGGATGTTAAGCCAAGAGTACTCAAATTTTTGCATTCTCAGACAGAACACAAACATGCTGAACACTTCTTGGGGGCATGACTTTCTCCAAGTAGGACAGACCATGCCTATGCACGAATCCAAAAGGTTCAGAATTTGGCATAGAAGATGTCATGGATGCAAAACACTGAATCCTATTGGACAGGACTGCCAGATATAGCTTTTAAAAAAAAAAAAATCTACTTCAAATAAGGAAAGACAGAAAGCCCTTCACACCTTTGCAAAAAGGTTTTGCAGGTTTTAAAGTTCTCAAAAAGGATGAGTTGAGCAGTCATTGGCTTGCATCTTAAAAGTGCCAGGGAAGAGCCACACGATTCTGTGTTCTTAATAGGAGGCGTGAAAGTCAGGGATTATATACATGTTCTCGAAAGACCCTGACATTCAAAGGCCTGATTTCTCATACAGGAAGTATACATGTGCCGCTGGATCCACACTGGTAAGTGCTCAAAGCCAATACATTCCTCAAAACAGAAAATAGAGCCCCAAAACAATTCACAGCAGGCAACCTGAAATCTATGCCATGAAGCCTTGAATATTCTGATTTAAAACATTGATGACAAATTATAAGGACTGCTGAGCTACAAAGTTCCGTTAAGCATAGCTAATGAAGAAGTTAAAGGTCCAGGGATCACTGTAGAAGTCCTTCAGAACGGACATCTTCTCCAGGATGATGAATCACTTGTTTGTCCAATAAACTCCAATATAACTTCTCCTCCAGGCTCTTCCTGTCCCGTAGATCTGGGAAAGGCTGGAGCGTTGGTACTGACTCCATAGCATCTGTGCTCGATGTTCTGACCAGCAATGTAAGCACTGATTTATTACGGCTTTCTCAAGACACCCAGGACGCTGCAGATACAAACCCTGACTGGGAAAGAGATTGTGTGGGAAGTTTTCTTAGGAAATACCTTAAGAGGAAGCAGTCTTTTTCCTCTTGGTATTATCCGTCAGGCATTAACTGGTTCCCTATGGCTGCAGAGTTTCTTTTCCGAACCCTCTTTCTCTTACGAATACATTTCATGCATTTCTTACCTGTATAGACCTACTGAGCCATTTGTTGCCATGGTTTCCTTAAATGTTTCCATGTCTGTCCTCTCCTGTTTTCCACAGCCTACAATTCAAAAGTTTTGTGAGCCAGGATTTTAATTACTGACATAAGTCCACCTAAGTTAACTAGATACCTGTATCTCTAGCACCACAATACTCATATTTTATGTTTTGACATAGCCATTTTCTAAGATTTAACAGAAAACAATTTTCTGCCTCCTAAAGCATTATTTCATTGCAACTCGTAAACAGCACGAAATAAGACAGACACATACAAAGAACAATTCTTACAAACTGAAAAGCCAGCTTCACTAATTCTTAAAATTCAGTTTTTCAAACAGCTTGTCTAACTATGATCTTCCAGACCCCCATGCCAGCTTCACCTCCTCTAAGATCCCCACGCTGCTTAACAAAGGAGGTAAAGTGGCTTGTCTAGATGACAATTTATGCCTAAATATGTAGGAAAGAATTTAAAGAGCCAAGGATGAAACTAAATAGGAAAAAGGGGAAAAAGCCCATGTGGCTTTTATTCCATCTGCTCACACTACAAGTTGCAGTGCTGATGGCTACTCGTCCAGCAGGAGTAGCCACGCTGAGCTTCTTTATCATTTGAAGTGTACATGTAAGCCATTCTACTAGCTTTTTCTTTCATTCTAATAACCCAATAAGTGTTCATTCTTTAAAAAAAAAAACAACACAGAAACAAACAAAACAAAAACAAACAAAAGAAAACTCCAAAAAGGAACATGAAGGAAAAAAAACCAAAACAACAAAAACCCAAAAAACACACACATATTAATTTAGCTTATATTATAACCAGAAATTGAGAAATTGCTTGTGATGAATTAGAAAGAAAAAAAGAATATAAAACACTAGCAATTCAGCAGTAACATTTTGAGCAGGAAATCACACTAATAGGTAATATCTTCTTTAATAAAGACTACAAGAAATATTTTTTTTTTTAATTAAACTTAATAAAACAAGCAGGTCCGTATGACCAATGTGACAGCGGGGGTGCGCAGAGGCGCTACCCCGGGGCTACACCGCGTACCTCCCTTCCCTCCCGACACCGCTCGTCTGTGAACCCCCCGGGCTCTTCGCTTCATTTAGACGCACGTCCTCATTTTCAGCCTCATCTCACCACCCACCCCCGCTCCTTCCCCACTGCCAAATCGCTCTTCCTCCACACTGATAAGTACCCCGTAATTTTGTAGGGAAAAAAAAACACAAACGTGCGCAAGGCGGCGGAGGCCGTACGCGGGCGGGAGCAAAGCGCGGAAGCGCAGACTTCGGACGACGCTAAAGCCGCGTAAGAGACACGGCGGGGTTTTACGCTGCCGCTGGCTTAAAGAGGCACCGCCGGGAAAACTCTCCTCCGCTCCGCGCCCCCTCCCCCCCCAACTCCCGCTCCCGGCTCCGCGCCCGCCGCCCGCTCCCGCTCCGCGCGGCGGTGTCGCTTGTGCAAGGGCGCCATCTGCCGGGCGCGGCGGGCGCTTCCCCGCCCTCCCCGCCGCGGGGAGCCCGCCCAGCCCCGCGGGAGAGCGGCGCCCGGCAACCTGCGGGCGGAAGCGGTAGGGTCGGCGTTAAAAGTGAAGGGCTGAAGTCGGCAGAGCCTCCTCGGAAATGCCAGGGCAAAGGCAGGAGAAAAATCATTTTTTAAATTTTTTATTTTTTTTTTAGTTTGTTTTTTTTTTTCTCCGGGGGCAAATGAAATGTCACGAGCCACTGGTTTATCACAGCACATCGGTTATCCCATCGTCAGGGCAAACGCCTTCCCATAGGAAGCAGAGTTCCGCACAAGTCCCGAGAGAGCTCCGGGGGACGCCCGGGCTCCCTCGGGGCGAAATACCGGGGAGGGGGCGAAGGGGTGGGGGCCGGCGGTGGAAGAAGGGGAGAAAGCCAAGCAGGAGTGAGTTTCCGTGCTGTGAGCAAGGGGGTTCACTGCTTCCAGTCCTCACATACTACTTCGGGGGCAAATTTAAATGCCCACGTAATCGTTCATGCTCATGAAAAGCGTTCAGGGAAAGGTTCTGATCATAGCCCTGCTCCGAAGCGAAGGATTTGGGGGGGCAGGGGGAGGACTGAAGCCTCAATCACTTTCATACTAGGGATGCTGAATTCCTGTACCCCTAAGGAATCCTCAATGCTTTTATGCCTGAATGCTCGTGGGTTTTTGTAGTAAAAAGATGATATTCCCTGCATCCAAATAGACCACAGTTATGACATAGGTGCTTTTTTTTATACATAGGTACTTTTCACCTCTTTCTTCTACTCACTAGTTTTCCCTTTAAAAAAAATCAACCTACACCCCCCCAAAAAAACCCACAAAAATTTACCATATGTTTTTGGCAAGTCAGAATCTGTGGTAACTTGCAGCTCTCTCCTTCTAAGCTGCTGCCTCTGAATGTTAAAACTACTTATGTCAACAGAAATTGGTATGCTGGTAGAAGAATAAATCTCAATAGCTGTACAAGAAGAATTTGTATTCATTCAACCTCACATTGAGGACTTGGCTTTGTAAAACAGTATTTTATAATATGTCAGGGTTTGCATTTCTGGTCTTTGTTGTTTAAACTGGTGAGCAATAAACTACCTTTCCTTTTTATCCTCCATCACTAAAAAGTTAACAATTTCCTACAACATCAAATGGAATACAATAAAAAAAGTAAAAACTACAAGTGAAAAATACTTGAAAAAAAAATCTTGAAAAATCGTACCGACTCTTGTTTGTAATGTGTGAAATTATTACAAGTATGTTCACTATGAGGACTATTGATAGATGACTCACAATTTAGCTAAATTCAATAAACCACATACTGTGCCTATCCCAGTAGGTGACTCATGCATTTTGTATTTCAAGTATCGAATGTTTGCCAAAAACAGTATTTAAAAAAGTAGGAAAATTGTTCAAAAGGGTTTGTGAATAGGTTGGGACTACCCACAGGCAGCTCTTACTTCTGTTCTGACCACTTACGTAGGATTTCATGGCACCACTGTAGTATGCTGCTAGAAGGAGTGCTTACCCACAGCAGCCCCACCTTACGCACTTCATATGAGGTTTTTTTTCCACATATATTGTGCCTTCTTTAAATATACACACACACTAGAATTTAATGTGATACTTTAAAGCAGTTGTGTTTTAAAAAGAAAAGCCTGCAGAGTAAACATTTTCCCTACAGAGTCAGTGCTCCATAATTTTATACACATTTCCTAATTTTCCTAGCACCATGCTTTGCCCTTCTAAAATTAAATGTAAAAAAAAAAATAAAACAGGAATCTCAAAAGAACTATTCAGCTGCTCCCTGAATACTGTATAATAGTGTCTTAAATCAAATAACTCAATGTAAAAGTGGCAGAATTGGGCCCACAAGAAGGAATAAGTTTCAGTCCTGTTGTCAACACATTTTCGCTGTTTCAGCAGCCTGCGGGGTAGCAAAAGAGCCTACTACCCACTGGTGACTCAGTATGTTAGCTTAGATTTCAGGCAGTTCTCCAAACTCATTCATACAGACCTCAGAATAACATCAAGATCTTATTTTTGACTTTGAGCAGGGGTTACCTGATCCCAGAATATCCTGCATTGCATACACACAGTATCCACATATCATAAACTCTTTTGTGAAGGCAGAGAATCATGTCCCTTCACAGCACAGGATGAGAAAGGACAATTTTTTCACCAGGGCCTGTAATTGTACATATTTATAGCAAGTGTGACTTAAGGTGTCAATTTTTTGTGTGACTCGGAACAGGGGAAATATTTGGTGAAATATTTTTACATACCTGGTCACTCCTTTACTTGGTATCAAACAATGTAGTTTCATTACTGATTTTCTCTGCATCTTCTTTCCCAGCGTTCCTTCAGCACTTTCCCTGCTGAGCTGGCCCTTAGTCCGCCTTTACCAGTTCCCTTCTGATCCCCGAAGGAGCCAATACAGTGTCATCTAAAAAGAAATGAACTCAAAGTTCACGTTGACTAGGGATACATGAAGTTGATGGAGTCACAACTTTCATACATACGGAAGTGGTAAAACTAAGCATAATATTAAGCTCTGAACTTTAATTTTATTCATTAAAAACCTGGCACGAAGCATGTTTTATTCATTGTTTTGTCAACCACTTCACATTTGCACCCTGTTTTTCTTGCAGAAACTATCAAAAGGATTCATGTGGAAAAGTATTGCAGGAAAACATTTGATCTATTTTAGTTTCATTTAATGAAATTTAGCATCCAGAGGACAAGTAGGAGAAACAGCATCAATATGCCCAGACAATTCTCCAAAGGCCGTTAGCAATTGCTTTGTAAGAGGATCATTAGCTTCCTGCCTATGAAATTACCAAAGTTGATCTCTTAGTATTGACATGGTTGCAAGTTATGCTACTTGAAGGAAATATTAAATTTTAACCAGACAAAGTATACATACTTTGCTGGCAATACAAACTTGTCCAACTGTTCTGCATCGTGAGCGAATGCATACACAATATGGAAAATCTTGAACAGCATATGGAGAATATTTTTAGTACTCTAAGACCAAAGCATTTATGCACATAGGAAATCATATTAGTTGTCAAATGATGACAGCTGTAATATTAACATTATTAACAAGGGACCAGAGTATTGTTTTACTATCCATGCATCATGCTAGAAATGCTTTTTAACATCAGAGACTCAATATTTATCAAGAGCATTTGATTTAATAATATCCAGCAGAACAGTACTCCACAGTTTCCATTAGTTTGATTGAATGTTATATCTGTCTAAGCAAACCAAGCATTAGGTGCTTCAGTGAAAGTCACTTGTAATAGAGAAAAATATAATGCATGAATATTTCATTAGTAGATGAATACCCATCAAAACTTTACTTGAAATGCTTGAAAGTACCTACTGAATGTTTGCCAGTTATTTCATAAAACAGAGATGGTTGTAAAGCTGCTGTTGAAATGGAAAAAAAAAATCTATTAGATCATTTAACGTACTAAAACAATTATGGTATAATTATAAGGAACATAATTATATGTTCTTGATGTCTTTAACCGTGCAAACCTCACTAATTAAGATTAGAAATTCAATCAAAACAAATTATGCTTTAAAATTTAAGGATGAACTTAGAGAGAAAGATCACATTTCCCAAGTCAAACAATTATAACTTTGAATTCTACCTGATAGTAGGCAAACTCTTCATATACACATTTGCAGCCTCTCTCTCTCTCTTTCCAACTCCTAAATTTTATTCAGTGTATTTGGAGATAAATATATGTACACTCAAGTGACTCATCCTTACTTAAAGTTATAATGTAGGTTTTGCCTGAGCCAAAATCCAACAGAGATTCTTATGGCCTTTGGATTAAACTTTAAAGAAAGAGATTTATACTGTGCCCACTATATTTGGGTGCTTTCTGCACAGCCCTGCACTGTGTTTAAACTTACTGTAAGATTTGGGTCTCCAGCTCTATCCTTGGTTTGTATTTTCTTTCCCTCTGTTGCTTCTCACCTCTTAGGACCATGGATTATTTATACAACAAACAAAACACAGTTTTGGGGGGAAAATGTTCCATTCTTTTGTAAAGTTTAGACTTGTCATGTCATGAAGACAGTCGTACGCTTTCTTGTAGATAGTATTGTTTTTGAAAACATCTTTTTTGCAGAACTGGAATTAACCTAATTACTTCAATCCTGTTATTTTCAGTTTTCCACTGAAAAGGATGTCTCTGAGGCTCAAGCTCATCCCAGTCAAAATACATAAGGGTTGGGTGGGGTTTTTTTGCAAACAAACATTGTATTTCATATCAGATATTCCTCTATTGAAGTTACCTGTGCGCTTTGTGGGAAGAATGGATTAGTTGCTTGTAGCCCCTTCATCCCTACACAGAGGGGACTCCCGGTTGTTGGATGACGTCTCACAAGATGCCCAGAGAAGCACCGCTCTGGGAGTCGCCCACTCAGTCGAAGTGAGCAGGGCAGGAGCATTTGAAAGCCTCAGAAAAACAGTCACATTTAATCCAAAAGCAACAAACATCAATTTTAGAGTATTAGAGTGTTGGGTATTTTCATAAAGAATAACAAATTTCAAAGTACCAGGATTTCTTATGGAGTGGAAATTCACTATTTTTGGCTACTTCTGTTTGTAGATCTAGTCTGATAAGGTTTTTTATTTATCATTTTGGGGTTTTATTTCATAGAATCAACAGAATACTTACAGGAAATCATACTGTGGAGATTAAAAAGGAAAAGAGGTCTCTAGTTATTGACATTGCATTAAAGAAATGAATGTCAGGAACCTCACTAAAAATAAGAAAGCAAGATTTTCCTTAAAACATGTAGCATCCAAATATTATTCAAAACCTTTGTATTGTATTTTCTTTCTTCTGGGGCTAGACCCTAACAAAAATACTTTAGGTACATTCCTCTCCCTGGCATTGAAAAATTTCGGAATGGCAAAACGGAAACATGCGAAAACTTGGTTTGTCTCTAAAAACAAAGCAGCATATAGAGAGTAAGCACCGCGTCTGCTCCGCTCTCTATACTTTTGTTTTCTGATCATTTTCTCTGATTAACCAAATCAAATGAAGATTTTGGCAATTTCCCACTGCTCTTTTCTTTTAAGCAGATACAAACATTCAAAGGTCTGACCACAGATTCTGCTGAGTGCTGGGGGCACCAGCCAATTCCCTGAACCTAAGAGCCCAGTGCTAACTGAGAGACCATCAGATAGTCCAGGCATCCCCTGGCGGGCAGATGGGATTGTAGGAGGTGCCAGCACCTTCTGGCATGGCTGGATCCTCAGCACCTCCTATAGGACTACCTGACTTTTCAGTCAACTGACCCTCACAGAGTCTTTCCAGGTCTGCCAAGCTCTAGCCAAAGGTAACTCCACTCTGGTTAGCTCCACTCCATGTTTCAGGGTGGCTTAGCACTTTTGAGCACAATGTAGGATGTAAAAAAATACTTGAAGAGTTAACATGATTTTTTTTATTGTTTGGGGGGGGGGGGGGGTTG
>JAOQGH010000040.1:37766289-37874936 GCA_025769975.1 Gallinago jamesoni | reverse complement strand
CTGTAGCCCCCCCCCCCCCCCCCCCGTGTCTGCCTGCAGCTCCTGCTTACCCTGCTATAAAACTGCTCTGATGTTGGTATATGGGGTACACCCCCCCCCAAAAAAAAAAAAAAAAGAATTAAAAATAATTAAAAAAAATAGAGCGTTTGTTGAAAAATAAGAATTCCGGCATTTAGGAGAAAGTAAATGAACAGTCCTTCTAAAAATACACCAGTATGCTAAAATATTGCCAAAGCACTGCCGTGACGCTGTTGTAAGCTGTCATATTTTTCGACCATTATAAATAGATTAGTATTATTATAAGGATTTTTTTCCTGTTAGCAAAGAAGCTTTTTTATATATTTTTTTTTTCCTGTTTTCTACATAAGGATCCCTGAGTGGGCACGGCCGTGCTCCCACTGAAAGTGGTGGGAGAGTTGCTGGTGAGGAAATGGGCAACTGGGCCTTTCACCCTGGGAGGGGCCCGTGTAAAGCTTTTAAGGCTCCTGTGCTGTAAACTGGTTGTTTTTTTTTATAACCTGTTTTGCTTATATTTTCCATTTCTTCAAGACATCAGAGAGGGTCCGGTTCATCGCTCACGATATATATGACTAGGTAGTCGAGTTCAGGTCCAAATTTGGTTTAGACAGCACACAAATTGAAGCCTGAAATAAGAACGAGCCCCTCTTCAGGGGCACTGAAGTGTTGGGGGCTTTTGGGGAGTTTTTTTTTCCCATTTCCCTGCTGCGCTCAGACCCAGTTGGAAAAATTACCTTTTGGATTTGCGGCCAAAACGGTAGAGGAGAGTTTGAAGCCAGATCTCTTTCCCTTTTTCGAAATATGGTGGCAGATAAAGAGCACTGAGGTGAAGACCAAAGCGTTAGGTGGACGTCATGCTGTTAGTTGTGCATGGTTCCACCTCCTCTGGGCATGGTGTGGAGAGGGGAGGTTGCTGGTAGAGGGCATTTCCGATGGGTCACAGCAGCTCGAGTCCATCTGCTGCTTGCTCCACCGATGGACATCCTAGAGAACGTGGAAGATGATGGTCCTTGCAGCGTCTTTCCCCGTGTCTCAGCTCCTTGAAGCCCAAGTTCCCCTGGTGGACACACGCGGGCGCCTAGACGGGGCGTCCTTGCATGTGTAAAAAGTGCATTACCTGGACAAGTTGTTGTTGTTGTTGCTTGCAGAGCACATGTCCTTTCTGGTTGCGCAGGTTTCTAGGGGAGGAGACCATATGCCTCATGAGAGCTTGAGGAGGGTCTCCTCTAACATTTCTGACAGTTTTTATTTTCTGTCTTCTCCAGCCTCTCTCTTTTCCTTTGGGCTGCAGGCGCAGATTGAAACTCAGGTAGTACATAAGAGGATCCTTTAATATTGGCTATTTTCAGAGGCACAAAGGACAATTACTTTCTGTTCCTACTAACCTCCTGCTGGCTTACTAGCTGCTTGGGAGGCTGGTGATTTTTTTAAGAATTCCACTTTCACCCGGTGCATCAAATACGGAGCAAATCTTTGCTCACCAAGATCCCAGTTCCTACATCCCCTGGTAGCACCAAAAATTGAACTTGAGTGCGCCAGCTCCCGCTGGGATGACTCAAACGACCATCAGCACTTTTTAGAGTTAAATTTGATCCATTGGCCCTGAGCAGTGCTGCAATTGCCGGCTAAAAGACCCTTCAGTGAATTGTCCTTTAACCGAAATTCTTCCCCCAACCTCCCCCCCCCGCCCCCCCATTTCCTGTTGTTCTTTTAAATAAAAAGAAATCCTGGTGACCATGCTAAAGTGTATTCTGTGATTATTGTTTAAAGAAAAGAGTATTTACCTGTATTTCAAGGAAATGAATTGCCTGAAAATTGCAGGTCGGGGTTATTTTGTAAGGATAGTGTTCTTCACTACTGCAACATCTCAAGAAAAAAAAATATATAAATCTCACGCTATTTAAATTACATAGTTGTGTATTTGATCCTGTGAATGGTTACAGTTAAACACATGGGAGAGTCTGTACTGTATTAATACTGTACCCGTCTGATAGAGGACACCCAACACTTAAACCCCACTGATTTATTTGTGTTCAGAGGGGATCTGGGCAGGCTCAGCTGGACGGGGCAATTTGGTGACGTTTTGTACCTTCTGCAAGGAGCGTCCCAATAAAACCACGTCCCACAGAGGAGTGATTTCCATTGTTGTCCATTGGTTTCCATTGGTCCCTGGCGGGGCGGTCCGGGTTTTACTTGAAATGAGTCGAAAAGGTCTTGGGAAAGCTCGAGGTCTGGTTCAGCAGGCTTAGGTTTGCTCACACAGGGTGCTTGCCTTGACTGCTCCCTAATCAAAGCCTAGGGAGATGCTTAGGGTGTGTTGGAGCATGAGTAAAATTGTATTTTGGGTCCTGCTCTTAGTGGCAGCGACGTTAACGTATCGAATTCAACCGAAAAGCAGATTTTCAGCACTGGCTTTTGGCTTAGGCAGGGTAGAAGATTGGCTAGGACAGCCAAGAACCGGTGGGACAGGAGCCATGAGGGCTCCTCCTGCTCTGAGAAGTTACTCTGCCCATGCTTTTGTGGGGAGGGGGTCAAAATTCAGTGGGGCTAGCTCCGAAGCAGGTGAAAAAATGGTTTGCAGTATCTACAGTTTCCATAGGGGATAGGGGAATGCAAGAAGCTTTAAGTTGGCCCGAGCGCCGTGCTGTGTTTCGTAGCAGTCAGCCTAAAGACGCGTTTAATTAAACCGATTCAACGTCTAAACTAGGATTACGGAGTCTCCTTTATACGCTGCTGGAAAATCCTTGTGTATGAGTGAGCTTTCAGCGTAATGAAACGGGCCGGGGGACGCAGCTGTAATCCTCAGCTAATGAATTAAAAGTTAATTTTACAGCCCGTTTTTAAAAAAAAAAAAAAAAAGAAAGTGAAATACCTGTTACGTGGCAAAGCCGATGTTGGGTCCCGGTTTGTCACAGTCGGTGGCTTTGGTCAGTGAATGGCAGAGTTGCTTTTCTCAGCTAGGAACACCACTTGAAGGTCACAGCCAACCTTCTGGCGGGACGTTAGCCCTAATGGGCCAGGTTTATACTGAGAAAAATCCAGAAGCCGTTCGAGAAGAAAACTAGAAAACGGATGGTTTTCAAGTGCTTTCGGAGCAGACTGAATTAAAGGCAGATCCTGACTATTTTGGCATTAAAGCATTCTTGGCAAACGCAGAGGAAGGACCTATTCTGTGCCGGGCATTCACCCTTCGATGGAGCCTCTCTCCTTCTCCACTGACTCTGGAAGGAGCCCAGGGACGTTGAGGATCCCGGGGAGAGGGGGACGTTGTGGCTCTTCACGTGCTGCCCTGACGCGTGTATCGAGTGACACACCACTGTGTTTTCACCGAAATGAGATATTGCTCCTTATGCCGTGCTATTAAAGATCACGCTTCTCATGCCAGGCTATAGGCGAAAGCATAAATAATAACAAGAAATGCAATATATGTGGCAATTTTCCTTCCGTTTAATAATAAATCGGACGCGTCTGCTACGAAGGGTATGCAGAATATGTAAGAACTGCGTGCAGTCGCGGAAAAGTGACCGTGCTAATGCAGTATCCTGCTTTAGGAGGACAAATGTGGGAGAAGAGCATGTTTGGGAGAAGAAATTGTCCTCTTTGCTGTGCCTCACATCGATTTCGTGTTTGTAATTATAGGCGGGCGGCCGCCAGAAGCAGGACAGTCTGATTCCGAGGAGGCGAAACGATTTGTCCCAATTCCTGGGAATGCGAGTTGGTTGAGCGGCCCCGTGGTGCACTGAGTGCCTTGTGGTCGAGATTAACAGCTGTAGGACCATTAATTAGTTCGGGTTTGTTAAGTCATGCCCAGGTACTCGCTCGGTAGGCGCACACGGAGGGTGAGAGCTTTTTCGGTTCTCGCCGAGACGGGCTTCGTGCCTCCTGCTGGTGGTCAGGAAAGACAGAGCTGGAGCAGAAACACTGACGTGCTTGTCACTTCTGTAAAACAGTTTCCATTTGAAACCTGAAATTATCTCTAATGAGGCATCCCTACAGCCGGGGTTGCCGTAGGTAGGCGGTGGTTTGCATGGGCTGATGATGGAAGTTCTGCCACTGTAGGGGGAGAGTGTTAATTCTCAGGAGAGATGACAAATGAGTAAATGCTGATGAATATGTACAAATATGTGCGTGTGGATTTAGGGCTTCTGGGAGGCGGCTGACAGCTCTGGAAAAGGGCGGCCTCTCTCTGCCAGGAAAGGGCTGGAGAGGAACGCGGCACTGTAAAAACATGTTGGGTGCATCCCCTCCCCGGGGTGTCTTCTGTGGGCAGCCCCTTGGAGGGTGGGATGGGGTGGGACAGAAGGTCTCCAGGCATTTGGGGACCCTCCGGGTAAAACATTGGCTTATGGGGTTCTGCACACTGGCGTGTGTTCAGTAAGGCCAAGTGCAGGGTCCTGCTCTTGGGTCCCACCAACCCCATGGAGTGCTACAGGCTGGGGGAAGAATGGCTGGAGCTGCCTGGCAGAAAAGGACCTGGGGGTGTTGGCCGACTGTGGGCTGAACATGAGCCAGCAGTGTGCCCAGGTGGCCAAGAAGGCCAACAGCATCCTGGCCTGGATCAGGAACAGTGTGGTGGGTAGGACCCGAGAGGTGATGGTCCCCCTGTACTGGGCACTGGTGAGACCCCACCTCGAGTGCTGTGTCCAGTTTTGGGCCCCCTACCACAAGAAGGACATTAAGGGGATGGAGCGAGTCCAGAGAAGGGCAAGTCCAGTGAGGGGTCTGGAGCACAAGCCTTATGGGGAGAGGCTGAGGGAGCTGGGGGTGTTCAGTCTGGGGAAGAGGAGACTGAGGGGAGACCTTCTCGCTCTATCCAACTCCCTGAAAGGAGGCTGTAGAGAGGTGGGGGTCGGTCTCTTCTCCCAGGTCGCAGATGATAGGATAAGGGGTAATGGCTTCAAGTTGCACCAGGGGAGGTTCAGGTTAGATATCAGGAAATATTTCTTTCCTGAAAGGGTTGTCAGGCATTGGGATGGGCTGCCCAGGGAGGTGGTTGAGGCACCATCCCTGGAGGTGTTCAAGAGACGAGTTGACATAGCGCTCGGGGATATGGATTAGTAGTGGATTGGTGTTGGTTTTGGGTGTGGTGGGGTGTGTGGTGTATTGGTGTGGGGTTTTTTGTTTGTTTGTTGGTTTGTTTTTTCTCCATTGGTTAGACTAGATGATCTTAAAAGGTCTCTTCCAACCTAGGTGATTCTGTGATTATAGGTTAAGTTATTTTAGGTTCATTTTCAAAAGAACTTGGTATTAGGACTATTGATCATTAAAAAAGCTATTATTTTCAACCCAAGTATATTCCTAGAAACGCTGGACTTTACCAGAGAACATAAACCACAGCAGTGACCAGTGCCAGTAGAAAGAGGTATATTTTTAATGGAGTAATTACATTAGAGTATTTGAATTGTAAGAAGAAAATTCAGACAACTTCTTGTATAATTTGATTGATGAACACCTCCTCAGTGAATAAAGAGTCTCTCATGCTTTGAGGTTGAATGGATACAAGAAATATGCTGCAGAATGACAGAAAACTGACTATCTACCACAGAAACAAACTTGTTTGTGAAGCCCCTCACATTTAAGATTGCTTTTTATTTCAGGTGCTGTTCCATGGAACAAAGATTATGGGGTGTCTTGATCCTCCATATAAGCTCTTGCAACACAGCAGTGTAATGCCTTTGGTGTTATATGATAAAATACCCCTGGTATGGTAGGGCTGCCTGATCTGGTTTTACTCCTCCAATACACATTTGCTGGTGCAGCTGGACTATGGAGAGACATTTCTTCCCATAGAGCTTTTTCCTGATAATTTCTATACTTCCTTCTGTGGGCTTAAGTTTTTTAAACAATTTTATGCATGTTTTATTTTTTATATGGTCAGCTGCGCAAGAAGGTAGGTTTCTGTTATTTGTTTTATGTTGTAAATGTATGAATGAAAAATGTCAAAAAAAGAAAGTGTGGTGTTTATTTTTTCTTTAGTGAGTCATATAGCAACGTATTTTCTAAAGCCTAGCATCTTCTTCTCTCTTTTAAAGAACCACCAAAATGCTTTTGTGGCCCTGGCATGCATTTTGCTGGTGTTTGGAATGGTAGCACACTGAGACAAATAAATAAATAAATAGTAATAAAAAGAGAAAAAAGTTAATTTTATATCCATTTCACTTTGAAACAAATGATTACAGAGCAGCTGATTACAATTGGAGAGAAGATGTAGAAAGGCAAAATGCTAGTGGTAACAATTGGAGTGAATTAACTGGGGTGCTCTGGCACACTCTCGAGACATGGATTGACTCGCAGAAGGAGTTTTAGTGGTGTGAAAACTTGCGTTGTGGTTCTTCAGCACACAGAAAAGCAATCTACCTGATTTTCCTCAAAGCAGCAAAGCAATCAGGTATTTTAGGGGACTATTGCCTGCTAAGAGAGATGGGGAACCATGGAAAGCACAGAAACAGGAGGAAAAAACCCAGAAAATCTTTAATATGCACCAGTACATTATCAAGAAATATACTTATTTCTCATAAATTTTGTATTAAAAATGAATTATCCAACACAATTTTGGAAGGAAATTTAGCCCTAATTGTTAAGTATCTTATTGGCAAAGAAAGGGAAAAGTAGTAGAAAAGCCATTTTAAATGCTACAGGGGACTCAGACTGAGTTTCTCTCAGAGTGGTTTTTCTAAACTTTATCCAACTATTTCAGCCATTTAAAAGCCATTGTTAAACGGAAGTTCAAACTTAACTCAGGAAATTCCAACACATGCACTAATAATTTTGAAATTTTTCCCTTCTTTTACTCTCAGCCTGTTGCCATATTATTTACAGTCACTTCAAGACCTTCCCTTAACATCTCCACCCCATAGGTCACCAAGTTAGGTATGTCTAGTCTTGACCACGTCTAGAGGTCCTTGGCTGTAAAACAATCAACAGAGGGATTTCTGTGGGGATATGTGGGAGACTTCCAAACCCACTGCTCTGAAAGAGCTGAACTTTCATTTTCAGCCTTTAATACATTAAGCTAAATTCAATTTTTTTCAGCTACTATTAATGAGCAACATCTGACCTGGGATGCACATGCACCGCACGTTTGTTCAATGTTTTAAATCTGTAGTTAAAGAGGTTGAGCAAACAGAATATGACTCCAGAAGGTGAATAACCTGGCCTTAAGACCTGGTACTCAGAGCACACATTCATTTTTTTCTTCATTTGTGCAAATCTAGCTGTACCTTTGATGCAAGGATTCCAACATCTCATCAAAGTATTGCGCCACAGCAAAACTGATCTTTAACATATTTTTTCCAATGATCAGAAAAAAAAAAGTAGGTTCCCCCCATAGTAAGTTTATTGCGCTCATAAATTCAGTCTCATTTGCTAAGGAGCTTTTCATCAATGCTATCCATTCACAAAAAATAAAGAAGCAATAAATTATGCAAAAATTAGCATAATTTGCTGTACTGGGACAGTCACAAAACAGAGTAGTTACCCTGTAAGTCTCGTTCTGATCAGACAACAAAAGGGGAGACACACCAAACTAACCAAGCCACCATGGCATCGTGACCTTATGGCCACGATCACCAACTTGGAAAATCCGTTGTTAAATATTCATAGATGTTAATTCTCACAGTTTGAGCAAAAGATAGCACCATGTTGAAATGAGGGTGAAGTTGACAGTGGTTGTGCTTAAATAAATGGCATGGACACCTCCCGGGGTAGATAGAATATTTTCATATGTATTCACATATGTCACTGTCCTCAGCGGTTAAAGCTGGCAGCTGCACCTAGTCAGTGCAGGAAGTCTGATGTCATTCCCTAGTCACACTGTGATTCTCACCTCTCTAGAGTCACTTTACGGCCACGGGATATGGTACCCTGGCTCTCAAGGGAGAACAACAGCGTGAAATCTGCAGGCAATTTGCTCCTAATGAAATCAACGTTTTCTTCAATTCCTCCTCTGAAAACCAAAATTTCTGCTACATTTGGATGCTCAGGGTTTGTTTTCATGGTTTCTTAAACAAAAACTTGTTTCAAAACAAGAATTTCAGCTAAGTAATTTCTGGCTAAGTAATTTCTGACTATGTAATTTCACCTGGAGGACATCCCAGTTCCCATCAGTAATGTAGTTCTTACCTACTTTATTAACCAAAACAAGACACTAAAACGCACACCATTTCCCTTGCTAACAAAAAAAAAAACTCGCACCCCATTTGCCTCACCCTTTTTGGCTCCTGTTTCTCGTGTTCAGTCCTTCCATCCTCACTACATCTTCTGCAGTTTTCCTTTTGCCCTGGGTGCAATCCGTCTAATCCCCTCTCTGAAACACAGCTGTCTGTTCACAGAAACATGGGCCATACAACAGCCTGGAGAAACCTCAGTGGGCCTCTCGACTCCACGGGCAGTTCAACACCTCCAGATTCTTACTTGAAGGGACTGTTGAAGGCTTCTGGATAGGTTTTTTAGCATGGTGCAAAGCAGTGGGTCTTCCCTATGCCCATTGGCTCCTGTTCACCTTGTTGCTATACAGAGGTTAATATTTTTTGCTTTTTTATTTTGATGAACAGCAAGTTCGCAAATATTTGGGAGAGGTTGGAACTAAATAATCTCATTAGTGTCATTCATCTAGGATCCTAGGAAATGCTGACTTTCTCACTTCACTTCGACCCCTGAAAGCTGACAGTAGTCATCATATCACATGAGTGAGCCATAAACTGTTCTATTCCTCTAAGTCTTTTGATATAAATGTTGTACCTACTTACTCCAGGAACGTAAAGCTACTTCAGTGGATGCTTTGTCCCCATACTCTTTTTGCTTGGAGATAAAATCACATATGTTAAGCAAAACCCATATTATATATAGATAAAATTATGGGGACAGAATATGCCAAAAAGATCCCTGAAAGACTTGCTAAAAACTTTGAAAGACTTTCACTTTGATGTTATATATACAGTATTAACAGTCTTGCAAAGATCTTCGCAAATTAATTCCTTATAAGGTATAGCCACAGTAGAATCGAGGTGGGGGGGGGGGGAATAGGGGGAATTAATGAGAAACTTGATTTTTTACAATTGCAATTATCCATCTGGGAATCCAAATAAGTAATCAGTAATTTTTTCAAAATAATTCAGACTTCTAATACCAAAAATCTCACCTGAAGAAACTGCAGAACAAAAATTACTAGGTCGTCTTCAAGCGCTTTAGAAGAACAAATACATTTGAAAGATTGCTGGCAAACAGTACATGACCAAGGACTGAAAGAAAACAAGTATGTTAAATCACTGAATTCTGTAGCAAATTCAAATTTGTTTTGGCATGATAAGAGTTTGAAGCGATAGCTAGAAATTTCTTTTTTATACCATTAAACTGTATGCAACTAGAATAAATGTTAGTCCAAGGGCCCTTTTGGTATGTGGTTTTGAATATCTTTCACATAGACAGGACCTTTTTTAAGTTTTTCTTTGGACTTCAGCTATCTCATTTCATCAGTGCCAGGAAACTTAAATTTCACGAACATCATTAAGTTCAGCTAGTGCAGGATCTACAAGGTCTGTCACCAGTTCCCATGGGAGTCTGATGAATAGAGCTTTAAGTGATCAGTGTTATTTATTCGTTATCATTACTGCAAACAAAAAAGCCCAAATGAAAGAGAAATGAGCAGATGCTACTTCAGGCCTTGTGTCTGGCATTAGTGTTACTTTTAGGCAAAAGTAGAATACAGGATGATTTGCTATTAATTAAAAATGTTTTCAGTTCCTAGACAAAAACGTCTCACACTTTGTAGAAAGACAGGTAATCCCCTGAAATGGGGCATATTCCAGTAGTTTTGCTTTGTTTTCTGTATGTGTTTCACATCTCAAATCTTCCAGTGTAAAGCCCTGCACTAGAAGCAGCTGCTTTAACAGCCAGCGTCCATATCATCGGTTAAAGCTGACCTTATCAAAATCAACACCATTTCACAAAATAATTTCCAAGGACAGGGCCTCCAAACGCATCTTCCATAGGCTGGCTTTTAAACCTTCCCAAGTACTGCCTCACTAATGACATTTGTGCGAACACAGACAAACGTATGTTTTTATTTATTTTTCTGACTTTTCTCCCTGATATTTAAAACTCCTTACAACTCTGATAAATCTCGCTTCCCCTTAAGACTCACTTGTGCAGATCAGCCTTGGCCCCAGAGAGGAACAAAATCCCCAGCAAATGCTTGAGCCTCTCCGCACCAGGGACACTGCAGAAAGGTGAGCACCGAGTTTTGTTCTCTGCTATTCTGCAGACGTAAATCTTTTCTCCTACAATAACATTCTGCTGATAGATGTCAAGGTCCATCTTCTAACGCAAAAAACCATAAATATTTTCCTGACAGCAGAAGGTAAAAATTGACCCTTCAGTAATAGCTTAGAGTAATATTCCTGTTGTGCTCAGCATAACTATTTTGTGGGGCATTCAGGGCATAGTTAGTTGCTTGTTGTAGTGTTAGCCTGTTTAAATAAAAAACCCATACTTCTCAGTTGCAAGTTAGTATGCAAGATCTTAGCTAGGATGCTCTGAAATATTTCTGCATCAGTCCTTTGCAAAGGCAAAGGAGAAGGATTGACTTAAACCTTTGCTGAAGGTGGTTTAAGCTGATCCATTTTACGATGCATTGCAACATCTACGTACTCAATTACCATTCCCCAGTAAACAAGGCAATAACCAGCAACGTAACTGAACGTGCTAAAGTAATTGCCTGAATATGCCCTGCAAATGCCAATGTACCAGTTTAATCAGCTGATGGCAGCGTCTTGATAGGAATTACATTTATTCATTCATTACGTCTCGAGCTGCTAGTAAAGCAATTAAAATTCCATTACAGAGTCCACACAACAAGTAGATTTAAAAAGTCTTCATTGTGATGATTAGAAATTTAACAGAGAATACGTATTGTTGATGACAGTAGTCTTTTCTTCCACCTCAGAGAACAGCCATAAGGTATTGGAGGTCACATTTTAGATCTAAAATATGGAGATAATGAGACTCGTCTCTTTTGTACAGCGCTTTAAAAATCTCCTGATGAAAAGTGCTATATAAGACCTCGATATTATTATGATTAATGCTCATAATCACCATCTCGTCAGTACTTTTTCCCCTTCTGACCTTGTAGTTTCCATGTAGTAAAAGGCACTTACCTCACTGCTTGATCAAGCTCTTAAGACAGCTCAGGCAGCAGGTTTATTCCTCCTTTCCAGGAGGTGGATTCAAGAATCAACCTAGCTGGCTTGATAAAAGGAATGGGATGCTCTGAAAAAAAAAAAAAAAAATCTCAAAATCATTGATTCTTATTTATACCAGAAAGTTTTTCATCTCCCCAACTCTCAGGCTTTTTTCTCCTTAGGTCACTATCCCTTTAGGTAGGACATCCGTAGAAATCATCCCGAGTGATTTATTTGAGAGGGGATGCATTAAGGATAGTGTTTTAGCAATGGGAGACCTCTCATTCAAGCAGCACTCATTCCACTGCAGCAATTTCAGGCTTGTGGGCAAAGACTGGATCTCTCTCCACTGGATTCTGGGCCGTTGGCACAAGCAGGTGAGATGCAGCCCCATCAGATGCAGGATTTGGAAAGCACTGTAGAACAGAAGTCAGAATTTAAGGAGCTGTGCAAATGACACTTCAATGCCTTTCAGTTCATATTGGCAGTGGTGTTTCTCACAGGCTACGAAACAGCAGCCGGGCAGGCAGCAAGTGACTTTTCCAGGAGCTGCATCCTTATGTGAGACCTCAGCTCTACTTCCTCAGCCTAAAATTCACTGATTGAAACCCTGGGTTCAGTGGAGTTAATGACAAAGCCTCCTCTAGCAATAGACAGAAGCCTTTATCTATCCTCTGGCTATGCAAACAAGTATTTTGAAAAGCTTCATTAACAGTTAGGACATTGTCCAGATTTTTAAAAAATGAACACATTTCAAAAGATGCCCTGAAAAAACTGTAAGACTCCAGAGCAATGTAACTGACCACTGCACACACTTTCCCCAAGAGACAAAGTCCTATTTACCAGTTTAGGGCTCATTCAACATAAATCCATTCATAATGACCTTCAGCCATATACTTTTTTGTAACACTAAAACAGACTTCTTATTTTTTTAAAACCAAAAGGTGTTTGAATGTGAGATAAGAGTGGACGTAAAACTTCTAGTTATTTCTTCATATAGCTATAATTGGGCTGTTCCTAAGTGAGCACATTAAAACGTTCTTTTGAGTCAAGTGTGACAAATTTCACTCCTCAATACTATTTCAGAGCGAACACTGTGATAGAATATTAAACTCACCCATTTTTAGCAACTTTTGACTTTATATTAAAATTCACCTAGCACTGTGATGATGGACAACTTGCCCAGATTTGCACCTGATATAAATAGATATGGCTTCGTATCATGTTCTACTGACATGTAACAACATTAATATAACTCCCCACCAGCGTAGCATCCAGTCTTACAGGAAACTTTAAGAAACTGATATCCTGAAACAAAGAGACAAAGTAGGGGCTGCTCTATAATTGCAGATTAACCAAATATTATTTTATGAACTTGCTTCATTTCTGTTGCAATGTTTGTTTCTGTGTTTCTAGGTACTGTTTCTCCTTACAAAACAGAACAGATCAGAATGTATTAAGAAAACACTTGGCGATATTGTAAATAGAACGGTTGAGCAAGGCCAATTTGATAAAAGCAAGCAAGGTTCATTTATTTTAACTTTCTGTTAGTTCGTGCCTCGCTGCTACAAGTAGCATGTATTTGCATTCTGGGTAATGTGATTGACTCATGAATGCCAGTTTCCTAAGTTCAGGCAGAAAGAAATTTATTACTTATTTAAAGTGAGCAGAAGTCACTATTTCCAGGCTGAAATATGGCAGTGTCCTAGCAGGCTCGCCACCCATGGTACTGGTGCACAGCTTGTGGGGATATATCTAAAACTCTGAGGCAAAACAGTAAAAATAAACATTTAGAAACATGGAAGCAAAAGAAGGAAAAACAGATCACCAGTAGAGAATTAAAAATATTTGGTTTGTGTTGTTGTCAAAATTTTTCTTCTGAAAACCTAAAATTAATTTCCTAAGCTAATGAAAGTACCTGATGTTTTTGGCATTAACAAACACATGACCTACATTTTTCACAAAACTGTAGCCATCTACAAGGATGGAAAATAAATACAAATACCCCTGGAAAGACTTACTGAAAGAAAATAGATCAAATTGTATTTTAAATAGGAAAACCCCCTAGATTTAAGTGAGATCTAGACCAGGACAAAGTGTTGGAATGTCTGTACAAATATTTAAGTTTCTTGTCACTAAAATTCAAGACAAATTGTCAAAAGTACATACTTTAAAATGTTTAGTGAAGTCTAAAATAATTCTGGTTACACATATTTTGACCAACAGTTAAGACACTTAAAAGCACATAAACGGGGTACCAAAGGAGTAGGCTATTTGTGCCTCAAATTTTTACAGAATCATGGAATGGCTTGGATTGGAAGGCACCTTAAAGATCATCTTATTCCAACCATGGGCAGGGATATCACCCACTAGACCATGGCTCTTTTCATGAAAATTTTTTAAAGTCAAGATTCCTACAATAACGAGAAACTCCACCTATTAAGAAGGATTAGTAGAAAATCCCCTTTGATCTTTTTCCTCCCAAATTGCCTGCGTCCAAGCTGGACTCAAACAGGTTATGTATTAAACTGCAGAACAAAACCAGTTGGTTCTGTCTTCCTTTGCAGATAAGGGAAGCTCATGGTCTGAGTGGGGATGGTGCTACCTGGTACCTGTGCAGCCATCCTGAATGCTGGTAGCCTTTGAGCAGGGCTAATGTGGATCTTACGGGAAGAGATATGGGGAAATGGGAGAAATTAGTTTGGTGGTATACAAGTTTTGTTTCTGAAAGAGAAATATCCAAACTAAAAGAGGAACAAAAAGCCCTCTAACTAGCAGTCATTTAACTATTGCTCAGGAAAGAGGCAAGGAGTTTATGGAAAAAGATAAATTAAGAAATATATTCGCATTCTTCAAAAATACCTACCTCACAGTAAATATTTAAACATACATATAAGGACATTGTAGAGGAACTATCAATAGTGCCATCCAAGTTTCGTCTTTGGAAAATTTCAGCATCTGATACATTTCATAAGCCCCAAATCCACATTAAAGTATTTCCCTTTTCTTGGAAGTCACAGGCAGGTGATGAACAATTTTCCATGCCTTTCTCCAAACTCAGATGTCTCTCCCAAATAACCTTGGCATATATTATTTTTACATTTCTTTGTACATTTTTTTCATTGCTTTGCTGAATTAGTTGTGTTTATTTTTACCTCGCTCTGCCAGCTGCATAGATACCACTAGCTGTGAGACAAAAACCTTCACAGCTGGAAACAACCTAAAATAGTCTTTGGGATGATGCCACAGATACACAGCATCAATTAGCAGCGGGAGCAGCTGTTGCAGCAAGCAAAGACCTTCCTGTGTTTGGTTTGCTCCCTTGTCATTTAGCATCAGATGACACCACTCCTCATCAGGAGGCAGTCATTGCACGCGTGCTGCAACACACTCGTTCCAGCACAGAGGGCCAGAATAAGTCTTTGGAGGCACTTACGTGTGGCATAGGCTCTATTTTGAGGCTGGAAAGTAGTGCACAGGGACTTTTTGCTGCCCCTAATGCACGTAAGCATCTTCCCTTATGAGGAGCAAAGCACAATGAGCGCTTAGTCACCAAGTAGCTGCCCTATTTTTAGGTGGCCCCGATTTATGGCTGTTCTCCGTCATCTCAGTGACAGTGTCCCAAGGACGATGTGTGCCACAGAGCCCTCAAAAGTCACCAACGATGCTGCACAGCTCTAAAGGAGTGTTATCTCACACGCTTATCTTTCAAACTGAAGCTCAGGCTTCTGCTACTTGCCTGTGCTTTCAGGGGGAGATGGGGAGAAGACAGGGGCAAGGGGATGAGAAAGAGAAAATGAGAGAGCCAGGTAGAGGGAGAGAAAGGAGAGAGAGAAAAAAGTGAAATAAAAGACAAAAGGACTCATTAAGCTCAGGTTGTAAATTATGTACCAGATAATAAGCCTGTTTCAATAATTAGTGTTGTTAAACCAAACACAATTAGCATCCTAGTACCGCGTGCGCATGCAGGTTCATATCCTAAGGACGTTGTTCCATCAGGAATCCAAGATACCGTCACGCATCAATCTACAATAATCCTGCTGTGGATCATGAACAGAATTACTTGAAATATCTTAACTTCCCCAGCAAGTCTTTCGAAATGAGAAAACATATAGGAGTACTGTGTACAAGGCATTTGGAGGGAACCATGAAATCAAATGCAATGAAATAAGCTTCTCTGGGACAAGCTGTGGCTGGGAGACATACAGAGATTTCAATGCCATCAAGGAAGAATGCTTTATAGGTAGGATTTTGGTGGACAGTTGAATGGGCACATCACATTAATTCTGTCAAACTCTTCTGCTTCCCATTTCTCAATATACGCAAAATTAAGCATAAAAATTAATTCAAGATTGCAGTAGGTCTTTAAGAAGTACACACAGAGCATAGGAAAAATAAGGAAATATTCAGCCATATTTTTGTGTACATTTTGAAATAGCATCATCAGAAAATATAACACTGTTGTGAGATAAATTCTTTATCTTTGAATTGTTGCATTTAATTCTAAACACAGTCACTTGTATGGAATTCAGTGTCAAATCAGCTGAGGTTTAGTAGCTTTAAATGATTCTTTAAGGGAAATTAAAAATGAAGACATAAGTCCCTCAGAACTGAATCACCGGGGAAATACTAAGTGATGAACTGTCTCATAGTGATCTGAGATTAAATGCCTCAAGAGAATCAGTGACTTGATATCACTCCATCAGATAACAAGATTTTTTTTCTACATCATCTTTTTTCCCTTAGAAAATATTCCCGTGAGCTCCAATAAATACCCATGGCAGACCAGGAAAAGTACGTTTTCTATTCCTAAGTGTTTTGTTCCTTACATGTTTCAAAGCTCCAGTGAAAATGTTAATTACCTCACCATAACTATTTCACAGACCACAATTTGGGTAATTTCAAAAATTATCAAAAAGACGACAGAATAAAGCCAAAAATAGCAGAATTTGCCCTCTTAATTTCTTAAGAGCAGTCCACAAAATTCAGCTATAATTTGCATCCGTTCTCAATGCTTAAACCTTCGAAACCTTCAACCTGTGAAAGTGTTCTAGATACTCAGAGCTGTGCTACTTCTTATGCCTAAAGGTAGAATGTCTTTGCTGAACCATTCGCGTATTGATTTTCCTGCCTGAGGAGATGCTGGAGCCTCTTTCCCTGCAGAGCCCAGGGTGCTGGATCTGCTTAGCCCCATGCCCACAGATGGGGGTGGCAATGCCTTTCTCCCCCCCATTCCTGAGCATCACCCCAAGCACTGGGCTGCTCGATGAACAGCAGGCATAATTTTTTCCTCATTTTAGAGGAAAAGAGTGATGGGCCTTCAGTGGAGCAGTATGCCAAGTGCAAAGCTTCAGCGTACGTGCAGTCCAACCAATCCCTGTCTCTAGCATCTTTCCTGGCCTGAGTTATAGTCTTTGAATGCACCATATGCAGCTTCTGAGGTGCATGCTGATTTTAATACATTTTAATACAAATTTACCCCATGCTTTGTGTTAGGACTAGTGTTGGTGATGCCTACATAAGTATTTCTATTTTAATTCTAGTGTGTAAGGATATTTCCTCCACTGTTTTAATCATCCCATTTCAAGTAAGCTAAAGAGCTGGATTATTAAATGAAAGATGTTTCACTCTCTGCAAATTATTGGTACAAATCTAGCTGGTTTCAGTAGTACAATAAAAAACCACTACCTGGCAAAAGCTACTGTATACCTTGTGAAGAGGAAGGTAACATGCAAGCATCCACAGCACAAAACCTCACCACAGCTGGAATCAGACTGCAGCCCTGAGACAGCCTCAGATGAAAAAATCAAATGACTGAAGAGCATCAGAGACCAAATCAATCTTTTTTCCAGTCCAGGTGATCACATTCAGGGTGTGAAGAACACGTGTGAGTAGGGCAGGGTGTGAGAGCCGCTGCCACCCCAGTCTGTGAAGGAACGAATGCGGGGCCTCTGCTCCCCGGGCTGCCAGCGCAGGGCCTTTCACAAACACTAAATTCACGTAAAAGTGCTGTAAAGTTTTATTAGGGAAAAATCACTCTTTAAACAGTTGGCTCAGTACTCTGCTGAAGGGAACCTTTCTGCTTGAACAGCCAGAAGTACTTGGGCGAAAACAAAAGTACATTGGGAGAATTTAGCAGAAACTGGCATCGAGTTAACCAGTAATTTCCAAATGCCAAGTATCACTAGCTCCTTGCTTTGATTATAAATCAGGTATGGCCATGTATTTTCAAGACAAAAAGCAGCGGCCACTGAGTCATGCCTGAGTTCATGCTTCACTCTCACACAGTCCAAACTAAGCCAAGACATTATATGGCACCATATATTAAGTGAAACTGCTCTCAAGAGCTTAGCAAATTAAACTAAACAATGTTACATTGCTCCAAATGCTCTCAGCATGGTTCTTTTCCTTTTTATTCCCAGAGAAATAACATGGGATTTTAAGTATTATAGCTGGAGACAAAATGAAAAAGCTAGCACTTACTCTTTTCTCTTCCACATCTTCTATTACCACAGAACAGATAATGCAGCAGTAAAATGCCATAAAAAACATTTCCAAAGACACATAAGTGCCTTTGGAACCTTGGCCCATTGGGCTTTTATAGCTAATTTCAAAAATGTATTCAGTAACTAAGCGTATACTAAGACAGACAGAGACATAGATAGAGGTATTGAAGAGCCCAAAAGTCTAATTCTAGCTCATTTCTACTGAAAATCTCTATGCGCCCCAGACAAATTGTACCAAAATAAAGTGAATTGCCTGTGCACCTTTAATAAATCAAAATACGTGTACCTTCATTCACTCAGTATCTTTAAAAAAAGTTGCCTCCATGAATTAGATTCAGGAGGAAAATGCAGACACCTCAATACCACTTCGGGTACCCAAATCAAAAATTCAGATCCTCAAAACTTCCTCAAGTTTCCACAAGAGAAACCTCCTAGGATACTAAGTTTCTGCACAAGGAATGAGGAGAAATGCTTGAATCCTAAAAGCACTCGGCAAATTTATCCCACACCTAAACCCACTGACATTCCCAAACAAGACTTTCTACCATTTGCCTTATCTTTAAGAGCTGACAGGTCAGACATATCCCAACAACATTTAACCTCAGACAAATCACGAGGAGAACCCATCTATTCCCTCTTTCCAGCCCTTCTCATCCCAGTCATTAGTAGTATCAGAAGAGTTTCCTTGGGATGCAGAATCAAATCCCCCCTTAACCTTCTGTTCACTGTGTGAGCATCTTACCGTCAAACTGCATCAAGCTGTCCTGTTCTGCAGAAGCACAGCAGAGGCACGCCTCGCCCTTCACATGCAACTCTGGATTTCCAGGGTTACAGAGATGAGACTCCCACTCCTTCTCTCCAAGCTGCCTTTGGTGAGGCAAAAAAGAGGCAATTCAGTAAACGGTAAGGCGTGATACTCACCCAACAGTATGAGATATGTAGTCATGCTCTGAATACTCCTTTGTATTTCTTCCCATGGGTAACTTGGGAAGCTCTCCACTGTGTTCTCTACTTTATCCATCCACTTAGAGAACACGAGATGGTAGATGGGAATTCAACGTGTGGAAAGACACCTGGAAGTTGGGCATTGCCTTGTAAAGCCTCCCCTGTCAACCTAAGCCCAACTGTTTAAGGAGCACTCTAGTTTTCACACACCTAATAGCCATCTATTTAATTTTCAGTTAATTCAATTTAACTGGTTTATCACTTTCAATAAATAGGACTCACATGTCCACATATGTTTAGAGACTGAGGCCTCAGCTGATTTTGAAGCTTAGGGTCCTATATCATTAAGAAACCTTAATAAATTTTATCAAATATGACATTCTTCAGTATTTGCAGAAGACTAAAATAGCTGGAGATAAAAAACTTAGTCCTCATTAAAACATTATAAGATCTCACTCTACTCCTGCACCAAAAACTGTAAAATAGATTATGTAATGTAAGAACAAACTATAATTGGATGAAGTGAGACGAAAAAATTGCAGGTTTATGTTCCCCCTAATATTAATTCTCTGCCAAAGCACTTCATTAAATCTCAGTTACAGGTCAGAGTTGCACCATGAAATAGTAGGATATGTTAAATAATTATGTACTAAGCGTGGGTCTATATTGCCTCACTTCACTTTGTGAAAAAGGTAAATGAGATTTTGTGAGGAAAAAATTCCATATCCAACAGACATTTATAGATCAGGAGAAGGAAATACATTTGGTTGCAGGATCCCCCAGTGTTCTTCCTCCATAAAGTATTTTCTCAAGTTACCTATGAAATCAGTGAAGCAATGGCACAGCTGTTACTAAAACATGCAGCTAGAAGTTTTAAAATGAAGAAAAACATACGCCTTGCTCCTTCACAACCTAGATGAAAAAAACATTTGATAATTCTTTTGTGTTTTCAGCAATTTGACTGGGGAAAAAAAATCAGCTGAGCAGCGTCGAGTAACAAGAAAGCAGGGAATATCTGAGTCTGTAAGGCCAAACGTGATGATTAATTCTTCCCTAATGCGTGGGAAGAGACCGTGCCGAGGAAGGGCAGTCATCCCACGCAATAGACTCCTTCAGTTGGTAGGTCTAAGATATTGGGCCTGAATCTGTGCTCTTGTTAAAACAAAGCATCCCAGATCAGTGGCTTTTTTGGTTTCTACTCTGGCCAGTTTGAGTCAGCTTTGAGTTCCTCCTGCCTTTGCTAAGACAGGGCATGTTCTTTCACAGTAGCTAGACCAAGAGCTAATTTATTTTTTTTTAAGTGGAAGGGTTTTTTTCCATTAAGCAGTTTTCAAGTTTGAACTGCACTATCATCTAGAATTTATGAAAATGTTTTCTCTGATTCGATTTAATAAAATAAAATCAGTTGCATTATTTAGAGATGGCTTTATTCAGCCTTTCTGCTATTGAACACTCAGACTGGATAATTGGCTACCTTATACATGCATAGTCGTAAATGAAGCTTAAAACGTGGTCCTTTACACTAAGCATCATTTGGAGGAAAAAGCATCCTAGACAGATGTCTACTCCATGGTTTATAAGAGTATGTGATACCATCCGCACTTTTCACAGCTAAACCCTTGAAAACTGGGAGATTGACAAAGGGACCCAAACGTGAAGAGCATTCATTAAAAGATGTAAATAGCCAAGATCCGTGCTGTTTTGTTTCAATCTTCTTTATCCTGTTGAAAACAGGAAAGCCTCCTGTCATGCAGGCTCAGGGATTTTCAGGGCCCGATAAAGGTTAGTGACATTTTCAATTCATGTTTGTTTTCATTCTTCTAATCATGAACCCTGTGTCAGCCTGAGAAACCAGCTGAGCTTAATCCATAACCTTTTACAAGTGAAACATTAACTCACAGCATGTTCTGTTGTCTTTTTAAAGCAATACAAAAGCAAAGGGAGAAAAAAAAGAGCCACAATATACATGATGAAACATAGCAGCAGCCAAATGTGAGGGTTACTTGAAAGCAGTTACAGTTGTGGAAAACAGCATATTTTTTAGGTCATTAAATTCATCATGTTCAGATGTCATTACTGCTGTTTGTTTCACGAGAGCATTCAGGACTGATAGTAACAGGAGGCTAAAGGCAAAAATGTAGAAATAACCAAGTTCAGATTATCTGGAATGTTTTTTATCCTACATTTTCATACCTCACACCAATATTCGGACATATTTTCATACCATCGTTTGTGATTGGCAGTAACTATGGAGAAAATACTGGAATAGTTTCTCCCCTTTCCTTCTGCAGATTAACTGCTCCCAGTGGTTTTCCCCTGCAAGTTGCATACAGTTATGTGGACAATACTTTAGGGTTTTATGGCAACACAGTGCAACAGGCTGGATTTTATACACGCCAGACTACTGGCCACATATGGCAGCCCCCCTGCCCCACTGAGCGTGGGGAATGACACACACTGAGCAAACCTGGAGGGAAGAACAGCTCTGACCACAAAGCACACTGAGCCATGGAAGGATAATTATTTCTCCAGCCTGTAGAAACCATTATGGAGAAATCCTGACCTCCCATCTCTCTGTTGGATAACAAATACAATCACACGTGTATTAAGGAGGTTCTCAAGTTACAAAGTTTTACTACCCTGAATGAGAAACCATGTTAATTCTTAGAGAAAAATAAAGAAACAGCAGTGAGAAGCTACCCCAAAACAATACATTAAGACAGAAATTAGAGGGTGTCATCTGATTTTATAAAACCAAACATACTCAAGATGGCAAGGAAGCCCTCAAAAAAGGAGAATATTAAGTTTGAATTCATGTCCATAACACAGACAATTTCTGTGAAAAAGAAAATGAGAGGGAAAAAGTGAAATCAAAGTGGCTTTGTGAAGTATTGCTGATATATCTGAGATTATAAAGAGATGTAAAAGAAGTGGAGAAGAAAGCAGATGTTTAGCACACAGTGGAACTAAATTAATGAAGCCAAAGTATTTTTGTGTTGTGGCTGACTGCTCTTTTCACTGAGTTGTGTTAACATACAGCGTGAGCTTACTCGACATTAGAGAAGGCAAATGTTCAAGGCCCTTACTGGTGGCCCAGACGTGGGAAATGCTTCAATCAGAAGTTTTCCTTGATTTGATACCAGAGAACCTATATGGGAGGTAAAACTTAACCAAGCGGTGGATTCTCCTGTGCCTAGGGAGGCTGAGCACCGGTGGCATAATTTTCCTCAGAGATGGCATTCACGGGATTTCTTTTCCTTCCCCGACTACCTGTGTCCCTAACATCTTTGGATGGTCTATGCGAGAAAGGAAATAACTGAAATGTAAGTGAACAGAAGCATACATACATAGATGCAGTAAAATCATATAAGGTCCATTTCCTTAACAAAACAGTCTAAAACATCCAGAGTTAATTTGAGGAAGCTGACACGGGGAGCCAAAAAGAAGGGTAAACTGTCCCAGCCTTTACTCCAAACTGTCCCAGCCTTTATTCCAGGACACGATGGTGTTTTCCTGCCCAGACTGCCTGACTGTGACATTTTGATAGTAAATGTGTGCCTGCTGGCCAGCACAGCATTGAGACCTCCTTGTCTAGCTCAAGGCTATGAAAAATTAAAAAGTTGAAGCTGAGACTAACAGAGACAGCAAAATATTACATGACCTGCTGCATGTTGCTCTCTTGTGCAGCAAAAGGTTTGGCATCGAGAGAGGGACCCATTGCCTGCACGGAGGTCAGCAGGGAAAGAAGTCACTGCATCTGCAAAATGTTTCTCCTTCTGGTTCGCCAACCAGAGTTACTGGTTAGACTGGAAGTCACACAGCCACAACCCAGCCCTGTCTTGGGGAGCAAACCACAAGGAGAAAACAGAGCTCCAAGACCTACTTATTTCTCTGGCCTTCTCCTGGGGCAGTGTAGCTACTTACCCAGTGCACCGTGTAACATTACAATCAAGCCCAGAATGAATAAAAAAGGGGATTGGGAGGATTAAAAAGGCTTTTATGGCTAGGAAAGTAAATGCTAAAGAGAAAGAAAGTCCATTAACAGATGAGGAGGGTGAAATTAATGGCAACTCAAAAATGGGTGAGATAATAGTCCTGCTAAATTAAAGGTAGAAGGAATAATAAAGAACTGGAAGGTCAACTAAAATAACTATTGGTAATCACGTTAGACTCTACAGTAAATATTTAATTTAACCTTATGTATTAAGAGAATTAGGTAACAAATTTATTCACTTACTGATTATTATAACATCAGTACATACATCTGCGTATTCATGTATGACCTGTGATGTGGTCGTAGCAGAGTTTCCAGGTGCTTCTCTAGACCAACTGATATCTTTGTAGCCTCTCTGGTCCGTCCATCACCTATCTGATCTTCATGTTGGCTAGATTCCCCTATGTTATCCCACCTCTAGTCCTTCTGCAATTGCTTTCCTGAATTTTCTCCCATACATACAAAGTTTAAGTACGATTGTCAGCTAGTTTTTGACAGTCCCTTTCTCTCTAACTCTATTTCTACCACTAAAAAGCATTTTATTTTTATTACTTACGTTAGCATATATGCTTGTTCTTTTCAATATATTCAAGACAGTTCATATGCCTAGTTAGCTACCTGTTCTTGTCTTCAGAATTCACTGTATTGCATCAGTCACTGTGGTACAGGGCATCATGTAGGACAAACCCAACAATGGAAACTTCTGACCCTTCCACATGTCAAAATCCTTTCACAGCAGTTTCAAAATAACTTAGGTAGTCCTGTTGAAAGGACTTTTTTTTTTTTTATGCCCAGGCCACCAGAAACCATTCATTTTGACCTGTTGTTCTTCACCCTGAGATTTACTATTGTCAGTATAGGTTTGTGGTGGTCAGTGATACGCTGTTGAATCTTGATATCTGTCAGTGGAAAGGTGTCAAATCCTTTCTAAATAATAAATAAAATAGGCAGTTAGTGGGTGATCATGCTTTTTCAGTGATGTGGCTTCAGCGCTGTGGATGGATTAGGTGCCTTGCCCTTCTCTGGCAGAAGCTTTCTGCAGCATAGTGATATTTCCAGCATTTGCTTCCTGTGATCCTGTAATACAAGGAGATAAATTTTACTTGAAAGGGATATCAGTAAGAAGGTTAAATTGTAACACTTTTATGTCCTCTTTCTTTGATTTGGATAGAAAATTTCCCTTCATCCAGTTGCATGGCCAATTTCTAAACGTTCATACACGGTTGCAGATTTTCAACAAGATCAACATGACAGTTGTCAGTGAAATTTTGCAGTTTCACTGGGGCATTCTCTCTCTACAGAGCTTTCCCAAGCTGCGCTCTCAGATTAACATGCATCACATCCCCGCCACAATGGGCAGCCTATGTGGCCCTGGCTTTTTTCTGAGCTTCTGCCATCCTAGACTGTGAGTAGCTCAAGGGAGGAATGCAGGTTGGCAAAGCAAACACTGCATCACTGCCAGCTATCACCTTTTAGCATACTTAGCCAGAAAAAAGGCTGTGGTAAGTCTGGCCACACAGGCCTTTTTATCATCATTTCTCCTCTCTTTGCTTCATGAGTTGTATGCATTTTCTCTCTTATTTTGCCAGCCTTTGAGTCTATCAGCCCACTTATTTCTATGGTCCCTGTCCTATACCTGCTTTCTCTCTGTGAGAAATCGCATCTCACCAGTTCAAATAGTTGCATGATAGCATGGACCAAGAGCCTTGCAGCAGAAAGTGGGCTTTACAGATGATTTGTCACTCCATCACAAAGTTCATTTGGGTTTTTCACCATTTAACTCCTCACAGTGTTCTCAAATAATCTGGACTTCAAGTTGTTTCCCATGTTTCTGAGAAAGTTCAGAAGCTGTCACTCTGCTCAACAATTTGATACTAATTTTACGTGGGTCAAAAAATGATGGTCTGGTCTTTATCTCAAACTCAGAAATGTCACTGACCATCGAACATTCAGTTTCCAGCCTTGATTGTTATTTATTTTACCAGGTTACATTTCTAGGGTGTTAACTGTGGAGGGATTTGCAGTGATCAGGTGATTAGGACTGTTAAAATCAATTAAATGCCTTCCTGCCTCATTTCACAAACCCAGATCAATGTTCCTGATTCCTTCTGAGAATTCGTACTGTTAACAGTTCCAAGCCCTGTTACAGGAGTGACTGATAGATTTACTTGGTCTTATAATGGGCATCTCTTCGTCATAGTGATCACAGAATTAGGAAGACCTACAGCGAGGAGGTGAAACAGAGCAATACAGAGTGGAAGCAGGAATTTCAGAGGCTGGAAGCTCACAATTGAGTGAAGTTAGGCTTCTAGGTCCATTTGAACTCCTAAATACCAGGGCTGAAAGACTGATGATCCCAATGCTTCCCTCATCCTCAGTGGGAGGTGCTGTATGCTCAGCATCTCTGAAAACCTAGGGTCTGGGACCCGTTTGTGAATGACTCTGGAACAGCTTTGGAAGCCTTGCCCAACAGCAACTGGAAGGAACGGGACTAAGCAAGGAGAGAGAAAGAACAGTGTTGAACACCATAGGATAGCTACTGACCACACAATACAGATGTTCAGCCGCAGTAGTTCCCAAAGGAAAAAACAAAAGCCTCCACACCCGGCGTGCTCAAGCCAGCATTTCTCACCCACGTCTCCTCGTTCCACCAAAAGCTGTGCCGGAGCTAGCAATAGTCTTTAAAGGCATATCTCTACTGTTTGTGGTTCACTGCCTCACCCTCCCAGAGGGCTTCCCCGCTTTGCCAGAGGTAAATTACATGAGTTCAAAAAAAAAGCCCTCTATACCTGTGCCCTGAATACAGAGGCATACGGTTCAGGCTGTGCGTTAGGGAGAACTTGGAGCAAACTGAGCCCAAAGTCACGAGGCTCTCTCACGAGTTAGCAGGAGGTGGGGGTCAAAGCCAATGGGTATCCTTGATCTTTAGCATACCATTTATTTCATTACATCTAATTTGGTTGATATTATCAACATTATTACACTGATAGTTGTTTCAACTCAGACTAATTTAATTGATAGAATTCTGTGTCCTTGCTATTATATGAGACAATTAGCTCTCATTAGTTCACATTTCACTCATTTTCCACTGACTGATTGCACTACATACTGATACTTGCTAATATCAATATGTAATGCAATCAGTCAGAGGAAGTGTTGGTACAGTATCTCTAAAAACTATCACACTTATCATTCTGATTGTCTTCAAAGTACCAATATTTTCCTATAACTTAATGGTTTCATAATGTAATGTTTTGTATTAATAACAATCTTCTTAAGGTCACACAGTTAATCACATACGGATTAAACAGCAGTTAACTAATGAGGATAGCAACTTATTAATAAATTGCAGATGATACATTTCCGTTATTTCAGTGTAACCTTTAAAGAGCAGACCTAAGACTGAGGGTTGACTTAAAGACTTTTTGCCTCCCTTTTCCTATTTCTTCCTGAGTTTTTTTTCCTGAATTCTAAGCTTTTTTTGTATGCTATTGTCACAGTCCCGCTGTAACCATATGGAGAGCTTCAGCAAAGCAAGAACATGCAGCTGATGCTTTGATAGAAAAGGTGAAGAGGTTACTTGAATTGTACTACTGTTAATTTGTCCTTTAAGCACCTACAGCAGGGAGTCTATAATGGTAAGGGCTGAAGCACAGAGATTTGTCTATCAGATTATTACGTCAAAAATGCTAAAGATTCAAAGGAAAGAAAAGGGCAAAAGGCTTTTTGTAAACCAATTTAATATAATCCACTGAGCTTTCACCAAGGCCCATCTGTAAATGCACAAGCAGTTTACACAGAAAATTGCATACCTAAATTTCTCTTCTTAAACATTTGTATTCCACTACCCACCAGTGTGAATTTGTAGCTGTGTTTATAAACAATAAACTTGCAGTTATTACATTTATATGAAGTATGAAATCCCTCAAACATGCCAATATAGTACAGATCACTCTGTGAAAAATAATAGTCAAACACTCTCCAATATGCCATTCATTAAATCTCAACTATTCAATAGCAAACACATTTAATCACCTCTACAGTTAGTCTGAAACAGGCTCATAATCTTTAAAAGAAAATCACTGATGTGGGAAATAAAAAAAAAAAGCATAAAATAAATGGTTTGCAGTTTGGGACTTTAAAAATTCCCAACAATCGTATTTTAAAGAGTAAATCTAAATTAGACTTAAAGAGTAAATCCAAATTAGTCTTGCTATGCTAAATTTGATGCTGAATAATGACAGAGGACATTTAAATACCATAGTTACTATAATAATCCCTGTTTGAATCATGGCTCCCATGAACTGGGCTAAGCCTTTCGACAGAAACTAATTGCTACAAACACTAATTTTCAAGTCCCTTTTGTTTCCTATTGCAGGCACCTCTGGATGCAGAAGGTACCCAATTAGCAGAATTCATGGTTCTGATTGTGCATTGTTGGGCTAGTATAAACACCGCTGATTACTATTCCACTGTAATGGTTGATTTTTATTTATTTTTTTTTTCTGATTGCTTAATAAGGCCATCTATTCTGCATCAGGAACTGGCAATGCTGCTGGTGAAATCAGTTAGGTCACTTTTTCTGGTCATAGTAGCAGGAGGAGCCTTGTGATGGTAACAGATGACTAAAGGCATAATTATAGGCTATTTAACCACATCTGTTTCCCCACTTAACATTGTTTGCTCAAGTTAGATGTAGTTAAATAAATCAAAAGGAAAATAATGGTGAAGACACTAAAAAAATTACTATTACATGGGTAAAACTCTAGGGTTTGTTATAATTACAGAAAACAGAGTTTATAGTGATTTTTAAAAGGCACTAATTTATATTAGAGAGTCTCTATACACATACACTGAGGCTGGTTGCTGCTCCTTTTTTATTTAAATACCTATTTGTACGGAAGAATTACTTGAAACTAGGAAAAAAAATTGAAAATTACCACTATTTGTTTAATTTAGCTGTATGTTCTTATCCAGTATAATAATTATGTGACAAATCTAGTGACTCTTTTTATGGTTTTGTGGTTAAGAACAAATCCCCAGATTGCCACCACCTCCTGCCAATGACAATGGGAAGAGCAGAGAGCTCCGAGTATCTCTGTGTTTCTCCAGTCATCCAGGGATACTGTTTTCACCCTTTTATTTGCACAGGTAAATCCCTTGTTGTCATTCCCTAATATATTACTGCTTCATGATGAAATATAACACGTAAATACATAAATGCTGTCAAAGCCCATGTTGCACAATGACATACAGCCAAGCCACCTGGCACAGTCATACCTGCATGCCTAGCTAACATCAGCACACATGTTCTAAAAGATCACTGCACTGCTTTTTTTCTGTGCAGGAAAAAATGGCATAATGTAATCAAAATATGCACTAAAAATTGACAGATTAAGGGACATGCCGTTTTCTTTGTTAGTTGGTTGGTTGGTTTCAAACTAAGGAATTGAAAAACCAGAGCAAATATTGAACTTCTTTACGTCTGCTGCTACCAACAGGCAGATTTTTAGATCTCAAAGCATTTAGAGAAAAAGATATGAATATGTTACAAATACCTATAAGCCACCTGTACTATCAACTGAATCTCTGAACAACTTTCTGGATCGTCTTTGAAGTGCCTTGTATGGACACTCGATGCTCCAGTGCTTCCCAACATACATCAGTACTATTAAGAGATGGTCAGTCTATTTGCTCTATGTTCCTATATTTCAGGCAGCTATCACTGGGTATATATGCCCAAACTTCACGGCAAAGTTACCATCAAATGGTTCTACAGCTCACATCTTCCATTACCACCAGGTTCAGAGTTATTCCACTGCTGATGTAGTGGTAACATGCCGTAATTTAATCAGACAAAGTAGGCAATCTGCAGCTGCCAGTATTTTAAATACAATTTTGTACAACATTTTCCCCTCCATTAGGCTGAGAATGGTCAGGAGCACCAAATATCTGTTTGAGACTGCACAGCTCTGCCAACTGCTTGACTTCCTGCCCCAAACAGCGTGACTTGCTGGCAGGCAATAGACTTACAGATGACAAGGGACAATAGATTCAAGGTACACAAGCACTTCCCTAGCTGCAGTATTTTCTAATAAAGCTATTTCAGGGAAATTAGGGCTAGCATGTATCTTTTTCAAACTTACACAAACACACGTGTAATTACTTTGCTCCAGACTCCAATTTTCTGTTGCAATTATCAGGAACTCTTCTGTGAGTTGACCTGCATTTTTGGCAGACACAACAGCTCAACAGCTTTGCATATGTTAATGTTAATTTGTCTATATAAAATATTCTAAACCCATTCTCACAGACATGCTAATCCTTCACGGTTACTCAGACAACTTTTCTTTCCTATAACTTATTTTGTTAATTATTGTTACAAGTTATTATCTTAATGTTTTTCAACAAATGTTCACCTAATTTGCTAAATGAGATATCAGCTATCTTGTATTAATAAACATGAAGGTAATATCCTGCAAAATGCATTCAGAATTATTCCTGGATAACACCAGGTGAGTTTTATCTGAGACAAGATAGTGTTGTTTGGTTGGGTTTTGGGGAGGGAGTGAAGGTGCTCTCAGATTTTTTAACTACTCCCAAATTTATCTGTGGCCTTTACTGCCTTCAGCTGTTACAAAGGTTACTCAGCCGGCAAATAATGTGTTTGTAGCTGAGACAAAAATCTCTTAATTCTTTGGAGTTGTGCTTCTAGCAACAATTACTGGGGTTTGGAAACAGATTTATCACTTGAAGATTTGGAGCTTTTGACCCTGAATTACCTGTTTAAAGTCTTGCATAGCACTAATGCATACAAAATAGCTCAATCCCTACTACTGTACTCCTCAATATAGTGCTTTTTTTCATCCCTTGCTTTTTGACAAAGATTTATGTCCTCGTAAACTTTTTTTATGGTATCCTGCTTTTGAGTGAAGGAGGCAGGGAGAGTCCTACAAAGTTATGGCATGTTTTTCCAGGCTTTGGTATGCTTCCCTTGTACTAATGGTGATTTGTTTTCTATTTCTCTGCTAGGGTTGTACTAGCAAGGCACATACTTAAAACACTAGGTAGAGCTTGTGTTTTATCTAGGAGCCTTCCCATTAGGTTCCTACATCTTTCTTGCTCACCCTTTAAAAGGTGCTAATCATGAATCAACTGTGCAAACTGGCAATATACTGTTATATATTGTTTCTCTAGATTATTACGCATAAGACCTGTCACTAAAGCCAACATCCTGCTGATACAGCAAGTGTTCTTGGGCCATGTTGCAGTCTTAGTTTATAATTGTCAAAAGGATAGTTCTTACAGAAAAACATTAAAATGGCCATATAGTACCAGTCCAAAGAGTCATCTGATGCAGCATTCTGTGGCCAAAAGTAGATGCCCATGAAAGAACAGAAGAAGGGGGGGGAGGGGAGGAGGAGGGGAAATTAGAATATTTTTAGAATAGAATATTTCAGCTGAAAGGGACCTACAATGATGATCTAGTCCAAGTGATACCTTTTTTTTTCCTCCTCAGGCTTACTGTATTCTTCTTTCTTCCCCTCGTTGGAAGTTTGCTATTTTCCTATGAAGATATAAGAATTTTACAGTTATTAAACAAGGTATCTTTCATGCCCTTGTAATGAGGAGCAGGATTACAGGATACTACATTTGCTGCTGTTTAACATTGTTTTGTGTAATTTGTTTTGGGCTGAGTTCACATATCTTTAGAATATGAATCACTTCTGCTGTCACACTTGGTCTTCAAGCTGAAGTCTCCATTTCTCTCACAGATAGACTGGTCTCTCTCGTAAGCATTTCCTGAAAGTACCACTCTTATAAATATAGAGTAACATGGCGCCTTTACTCGGAGAGGCTTGAACACCAAGTAACTAGGACACAACCATGATGTACAAGCACTAAAGATGATTATATAGAATTAAGAGACAGAAATATCTCATGTGCTTCCCACCAATCATAAATCCTTGTTTTATTAAGCATTTTAGGTTTGAATATTCAGAAACATCTAGCAAGATATATAAACACGGAATATTTTAAAATAGATAAGCTATCTGGCTTCATACATTGCTAAGTAAATATTAGGAAATAGACATGTAAAATATATATTAGCAGATAGTGAATATTATTTTAAAATCAAAGAATGTAGTATTATTAATCTAGGTCACAATTTCAAACTTTAGATTTTAAGAGAGAAGAGTCTGGATCTATATTTTTTTTTATTTCTTTTGTAATAAGTTATTTAAATCTTTTGAAATAGATACCTCACTATGCCAAGTAATGTTACCAAGCAATCAAAATCTGGAAGCACAGAAGTGTCATTGAGGACAAAACATATAGATCACGTATTCTGAAAAGTATTTTGTGTCAAAAATATTATTCAGCAACTTTGTTCCAACTGGATGTCTACCAAAAAAACAAGACAAGTTGAAAATCAGTGGAGTTAAACCCCTTGAAGAGATGTAATACTGTGAGTATAATTGAAATGTTAATAATTATGCTCATGCTGATAATTACCAAGAATAGTTTGGTATAGTAGGTACAGAGCTCACCTTTCACCTCTGGGTCTTGGATTTGATTTCTACCTGGGACTGTATGAAAAGAGTTCAATTATCTCCATCTCCCTTTTAGTGGATGGATTTTCTAGACCATTCACACTTCAGAAATAAACAAGAATAAAAATAGAGAGGGACAGAAAGAACATTTTTATGGCCCCTAATTAGCTAATTAGTGTGAAGTTGTTGGGGTTTTTTTTTAAATTAAATTTGACAGGAAATGTAATACAGTTTAGACCATCTGGGAAAGACACAAAATGACCAAAAAAATGCAAGTTGAGAACAAAGCACTACTGAAGACTTTCCATTACAGTTTGTTTTCATATTTTGAGTATAACATACAAAAATTACAGTAGAATCGCAATGTAAAGTTTGCTGATGATACCAAATTAGGAGGGCTGACTGACACTCCAGAGGGCTGCGCCGCCATTCAGCGCAACCTGAACAGACTAGAGAGCTGGGCAGAGAAGAACCTAAGGAGGTTCAACAAGGACAAATGTAGGGTCCTGCACCTGGGGAGGAAGAACCCCAGGCACCAATATAGGCTAGGGGTGGATCTTCTGGGAAGCACTACTGAGGAGAAGGATCTGGGAGTCCTGGTAGATAGCACACTTTCCATGCACCAGCAATGTGCCCTTGTTGCCAAGAGGGCCAATGGGATCCTGGGCTGCATAGGAAAGAATGTGACCAGTAGGTCGAGGGAGGTCATTCTCCCTCTCTACTCTACACTTCAACTGGAACATTGCATCCAGTTCTGGGCCCCCCAGTTCAAGAGGGACAGGGAACTACTGGAGAGAGTCCAACGTAGGGCAACGAAGATGATTAAGGGATTGGAGCACCTCCCTTAAAAGGAAAGGCTCAAAGAGCTGGGATTATTCAGCCTGGACAAGCGAAGGCTGAGGGGAGACCTTATTTATGCTTATAAGTATCTAAAGGGTGGTTTGAAGGATGTTGGAGCTGGACTCTTTTCAGTGGTTTCCAGCAACAGGACAAGGGGCAATGGGCTCAAGCTGGAACATAGGAAGTTCCACTCAAATATGAGGAAAAACTTCTTTACAGTGAGGGTGACAGAGCCCTGGAACAGGCTGCCCAGGTAGGTCACGGAGTCCCCGTCTCTGGAGATCTTCAAGACCTGCCTGGATGCAGTCCTGAGTAATGTGCTCTAGGTGTTCCTGCTTTAGCAGGGGCGTTGGACAAGATGATCTCTAGAGGTCCCTTCCAACTCTGACAATTCCATAAAGATAATACACTATGTTGCTGCACAACAACCTCATAGTGATGTATGCTATGAGCTACATACGCCTTATCACCATGACACAAACACTTTAGCGCAACACTTACATCTATTCAATCTAAGGTGGAACAGGAAAAGAAAATAAATTACAGATTATGCACAGAACTAACAGAAATTAAAATAAATACATTAAATCTACTCAATGTTTTGATGCTAGGTTTTCACTAGACCAATTACATCCATCTACACATAGCAGGAAAAAAGCAACAATTGCTAGAATTGCTGTACATATCTAAGCACTAACTTGAAGGCTTCAAAGATTATATGAAGTTCTTCTCACTTTTCAGTACATTTCCTGCACACCATAATAATAAGAGTGGGGTAATACCTGAAGCCCTAATTGCAGAGCTATGAGACAGTGTGCAGCCAGGAATTTAGGAAACAGCACTAAGTTTGTCTTATCATAAAAAGTAAAATCTCACCAAGTTCTGCAGTACTATACAAAAATTCAGCAATAAACATCAACATTTAACAACAATCATTGTTTAGGAGATACTGCAATTAGTCTCCACCGATTACTTACCATTTACTGATTTACTGTGGTAAATGCTGGTTTAATCTGTGAGCTGTGCAAGTCTGAAAAAAAACAAACACCAAACATCATTATCAGTACTCTTCTTTCTTAAGTGTTCTAGATACCTTGATAAAATAGGAAATGAAACAAGATCTAGGTGCCACAAAGAAGAGTATATTTTAGAAAACGTAGACTCTAATACTGAAAAAACCATATCCCTAAGCACCATGTCTACACATCTTTTAAACACCTCCAGAGATAGTGGTTCAACCACTTCCCTGGGCAGCCTGTTCCAATGCTTGATAACTCTTTCAGTAAAGAAATTTTTCCTACTAGCCAATCTAAGCCTTCCATGGTGCAACTTGAGGCTGTTTCATCTTGTCCTGCCACTTATTATTTGGGAGAAGAGGTAGTTGTTCGGGCAGTTGTAGAGATCTCTAAGGTCTCTCCTCAGCCTCCTTTTCTTCAGACTTAAACAACCCCAGCTCCCTCAGCTGCTCCTCATAAGACTTGTGCTCTAGATCCTTCACCAGCTTCATTGCCATGACATGCTCCGGCACCCCGATGGCTGTCCTGTAGTGAGGAGTCCAGAACTGGACACAGCACTCGAGGTGGGTCTTCAACAGTCCTGAGTACAGGGGGACAATCACTTCCCTAGTCCTGCTGGCCACACTATTCCTGATACAAGCCAGGATGTCTTGGCCACCTGGGCACACTGCTGGCTCATGTTCAGCCGACAGTCAACCAACACTCCCTGGTCCTTTTCTGCCAGGCAGCCCTACAGCCACTCTTCCCCAAGCCTGTAGCGCTACCTGGGGATATTGTGACTCACGTGCAGGACCTGGTACATGGCCTTGTGGAACCTCATACCGTTGGCCTCAGCCCATCAATCCAGCCTGTCCAGATCCCTCTGAAGAGCCTTCCTACCCTCAGGGAGGATCAGCACCTCTGCCTAACTTGGTGTCATCTGCAAACTTACTTAGGGTTCACTTGATCCCCTCATCCAGATCACTGGTAAAGATATTAAACCAAAGTGTCCCCAGTACTGAGCCCTGGGAAACACCACTTGTGATGGGCCGTGAAATGAATTTAACTCCATTCACCACAACTCCCTGAGCCCAGGCAGTTTTTTTTATCCAGCGAAGTGTATGCCCATCCAGGCCACGAATGGCCAGTTTCTCCAGGAGAACACTGTGGAAAACAATGTCAAAGGCTTTATTAAAAGTCCCAGTAAACAACATCCACAGCCTTTCCCTCATCCACTAAGTGGGTCACCTTGTCATAGAACATTCATTTATTAACAGAACAGTCATTTAATAAGCAACAATGAAGTTTGCTTTCACACTGCTAGCAGGATACCTTATGGATGAGCTATATTTCCATTTGGTAAATATATGAATTGTTCACCATTTGCCACCTCTACAATTTTAAATGTTACAATTACAACACACGAAAACACCAAGTGCTCTAGTAAAGGTGGAGAAATGTTGAATTATCCTATCTTCCCTTTGTAAAGCAGCAGGATTGTTCATTCACCATGAAGGGCTTTTCTGAGGAGAAAGCTGTCAAACGAGACTTGCGTTTCCTGCTGTGAAGTAAACACAGTAGCCCCTGCATAAAAAATATAATAATATTGGCAGTAATACAGCTGATCAAATGGACATAATAATCTGCCTTGTAGAAAAAGTGCCTAATAAAAAGGAGAAGGAGGAAAAGATAATGCTGTGGTCGGGAGGGCTGCAAGGTGGAAGGAATGAAGGGATCTGAGAAGAATCCTGCACCAAGTCTGACCAAGGAAGGACCAGAGCCGTCAGAGTTTGGAAGCCTTGGGGTGGATGTTCCAGTTATCTGTGGGAGGTGCCGTTCCCACAGGTGCAGCGCTGCAGCATCTCGCAGTAGGTGACCGCTTGCCTGTGCCCTGGTTCAGTCTCTGGCTGTGTATCACCCGTGGCAGTGCCAGTCACATGAAAAAAAAAAAAAAAGCACCACAACAAACCTGCATCAAACAGAGCCTTACAAAGTTACCTAGCAATTAAAATGTATTTTGAAACTCTTGAAATGGTAAAATGCATAAATCTACAGGTAATGCAGGAGGCACTGGAAGGAATAGGGCAGGGAAGAAAAATACACACCCCCTCAGCTAAACATAATCAAAGGCTTTGATATTAAACGTACAGGTGCTACATTGCACCCATGGAGTTTCAGAACAGGGAATATAAGGTTTTCCCTTCCTGGGTTTTGAAACAGGAAAAATACGAAACCCCACGCAAATCTGTGAAAATAGAGAAACCATTAAAGATATTCTCACAGTAGGACACAATAGGCCTTATATTTAGCGGCTCACAGCTAAAGGATTTACAAACTGTATAGTTATCAAGTAAATGATAGATGAAGGAACTTAAAATAGTCATTTCAAACCTATATTTCTTTGGCCTTGCTCTATTTTATTTCACAAGAGAAGTTTAACTGTAGAATGTTTAGATTCTGGCCTTGAAACTCCTCTCACACCTGCTTTACACTGGTGCCTCTTCATCCATGATTTCTTTTGAAATATAAATAATTCCACTTCTTCAGGTATAGATTGACTTATTTGTGTCCCCAGATCCTCTGATTTCTGAAGAAGGGAGACATGGTGCTAACGGTCATTCCACGTGTACTCTGTATTATGATTTCCCTTATATTAAATGTCCTTCTTTTTGTCTTCATAAGGATTTCAGTACGTGTGAGGACATAAGTAAACACGGCATTTCAAGTGCAGATGCATTAAAGCTGTATGTCTTGCAAACACTGTTGCTTTTTGTTTGTCCACTGACTCACAGTACATTCTACCAAAACCAGCCCGTGCCATCATCTGCAACTTCAGTTATTTTTGTTATCATGAGAACTCCACCCATTCCTAAACTTGCTGACTTCTAAAGAGCTAATTGCTAATCTGTACCCATCCTATTGATTTCTTTTCCTATGCCATATATATGACTTTACACTTGCTTGTATTTAATACTATGTCGGGTGCAATTTTTCCACAGTCGTATACTTTCTAAGCCTTCATTTTTTTTTTTGCTAGTTTTGTAGAGTGAATGTGTTAATCTCTTTCTCATACCTCTGTTTTCTTGCAGTTAGTTCACTGTTCCAGACCAGCACATTTCCCCACGTGTGCAGCCACCTCCACTGTGAAATCCATGGCACAGGGCTGCCAAAGGTCTCAGGCTGGTCACTGGCCCAGGGACCTGGCGTTACAAGACTGGCATGCTCAACTCCTTTCCTCCCACTTTGCTCAGCTTACATTGGCCATTTCCAGGCTCTGCCAGCTGATTTTCCTATTGGAAAATGGAAAACATTGTGAAGAGGCGGTGGGTGGGTAAATACTTTGATGGAAGAAAAGCAGCTAAATTTATAGTCCTTCCCAGACAGCTATACGTTGTGTGTGTCTCAGGGCTGAAGAACCGCTTGCACACATACATACATGCCATCAATATGATTTCTGCAAGTTAGTTCTCCATCTTTCTCCTTTAAAATACAAACTTTTCACGGTCGTTTCTGTAGACAGGAGTTGGTAGTTAGATAACAACTGAGACAACGCCTGTCACCGTGGTTGTTGGTGTTGCCCTCTGCCAGCATCCCAGCACCGCAGCCCCAGCGGCTGCTCTCCCGGGACATGGAGCAGGGGAGCCGGAGGATGCCCACCTCTGGAATGCAGATCCCAGGCACTGTGCAGCTCTCCGTTGGGTTCAGCTTCTCCACAGCACTGCCCAGCTGCAGCTCAAACTGGGCTGATTCTGCTTGCGGCCAACCTACCTACCTCAGGGACTAGTAAATTGGCTGCGACAGTCTTACCTGAAGCAGAGATACCCTTCATTTTCTTATTTTCTTTTTCCTTCTTCTTACTGCTGTTGCTTTTTTATGCTGTCTGTGAAATAACACAAACTTCCCAGAAATTTCTTCTTCAAACAAATGCAAATGTCTTCCACCTTAATCAGCATTTTCCTCGTGTATAGATTACGGTTCATATTAAAATTGAATCAAAGTGCCTTACAACATTCAAAGCACTGGGTGGAGAAAGGAAAAGAAATTTACTTTAACCTACCCTTTTTCACTCTTGGCAGACTCTGTGCCAGTTCACCTGACATTTTGGAATCTCTGACTGATTTGTCTTGGAAAATCACTGACTGTGATTTTTAGACACCTGGGGTTTTTCACTGTTTCTTTGTAAATAAGTAAGCCTGCTCTACACTAAAACACGATAGCTTGGTTAAAGAGTTTTTTCTCCATTTTTCCACAAATACCGTTCTGTTGAAAATGGAGTCCGAGGGCACTGGTTCTCTGTGTGTCTTTGTAAATTGACTCTGCTTTTTGTTGTTGATGTTGTTGTGTGCCCTCCCTCTTCCCTCTGTCTTCTTCATATTTCTATGGCTAGAAGACAAAACTGAGCTGGTTATTGAGACAGTATCATTTATTTGTGTTCTTTAAGCAGGCTGCAGCAGAGCCAGAAGATAATAGGCACCTCATTTATTCAGGCTTTGAATGATCATATTTAATTCCCAGTGACAGCTGTCTTCACCACATTAGCATTGCAAATCAGCTCTGTTTTGTAATGGCCTTCTATTGAACATGATTCAATTATGTGTGGTCCGTAGCGAGGCAGGATACGGTCTTAGTATCTATAGCAATATTTCTGCAAGCTGCTGCTCTTTACACTGCTCACATTTAAGCTGTCTGTTTACCACAATGCTTTCCTTGAACTACACTGAACTCTCTTCATTTTGCAGCTAAATAAAGAAGAATGAATATAATTTGTAAAAGCAGTTATCTGGTCAGACATATTACATGCCCCATCTTCTTTACACATGCCTGGAATCAGGAAACACTTGTTAAAATAATTGTTATTATACTTAAAACATTTATATTACAAAAGTCATTAAAGTGGATTTAAATGATTATGCGGTGTTAAATGGTACTAAGTACTAAAGCTCAATGCTGTTTTGGAGAAAAACTGTCATAACATACCAAACAAGTACAGTTTCTTTTAGTGTCGAGGTTTTCCAGGAAAAGGGCAGCACGGATTACCATTTATAAAGCAAGCTAAAAAAATCACAAAATTTCAAACATATGATTTCAAAAGGTTTCAGTCCTATTTAATTTACCGTGAAATCCTGTGCACCACGTATTCTACTGTTTCTGCATCTTGGACTGGCATGTGCAGATGACATTTCAGACTAAGCTGCTGAAGGCCTGGATTACAACCCTGCAGTTTAATAGGTTTGTGTATTATAACAAATACAAAAACCTTTCTAAATTCTGATTCTACATGTAAGGCAAGTTCTCCTATTGTGTTGGGCAGCCTCAAAAAGAAATGCTTCCTCCGCACAGATCCAGCAAGTGCATGTTTCAGTCTGTGCAAGGCAAAGCACAAACCTTACTCTTTTCTCCAGGATTTCCACCCCTGTGATCTCTACAACATTTAACTCTTGCAAAAATCTCATTATACACAATACAACTGTCCCCAGCCTCAGAGCTCTCTTAGCATTCTTCATCTGGGTGACAAAGTGCACCTATAGCAGAAATATGTTATTTATTCCACAAATTAAAGTGCTGGGCCATCATTCTAAAGTATTTGATTGAACAACAAGAGGAAAGGTTTTTCAATCATACACTAACCTTGAATTGCTTAAAGGCGCTCTCTAGATAATGATGACAGAGGAGTTACTGTGTCCCTTCTGCAGGATCCCCAGTTTGAGGTTGGTCCTGGGCTGAAGCCAAAGGCCAGTGCTAGCTAGCCCAGGTGGGCTGGAAGGTCCCAGACACTAGCCACGTCACTCCTTCCAGTGATGCTGCATTGGATACTGCTGTTCATTGACTACATTCATCCATTTTTTTAATGATAACTTGTTTTGTTTTTAAGCCTTCATACCTTTCCCTCTCCTCTGTCTCCTATGACAGATTCTGTTTTCTTTTTTGAAAAGGCTGGGACATACTGATTTCTTGAATATGTTCGTAACTTAGTTTAGGAGGCTTTACTACATTTTTGAAACTACAGAGCTTATGTGAAAATGATGGCTGTTTTATCACTCAAACAGGGGATTCATTACATTTTTTAAAGTAAGATCCATTTGTTTTTAATGACTGTTTATTTTATATATATATCAAGTCGTACATTCATGTACCTGGGAAGCAATCTGGAGTTTACAGAGGCAGTTTGATTTATTCTTGTCATGCCTATTCCATGAAAAAAGTACGTATGTGCAAGCAAATAACTGTATATGCCATTTTTGCATGTGGTCCTTGATTTTTAAAAAAATCTGTTAAAAGGGAGTTGTTCTGTTCTTTTTCCTATTTTTTTTCTTATTTTTCTTTTTTTTTTTCCTATTTTTTTTGTAAAGTCTTTCAAATGTTTAACAGAAACCAACATCATCAGGGATAAAACTTTGTTTAAGGATGAATAACAGAAGAAAGAAAAAGAGCAGAAGGAAAACGTGCAGCACAACCTCTACAGGGAAGAACAGAGAGAAACGCTTTAGCAAAAAGGTTGAAGGAGAAACAAGATCTTATCTGTGCCTTTCAGCTTCTTTCTCCCATTGAAAAAAAAAAAGAAGAAAAAAATATTTTTGATAAAATGAATTTCTGGTGTGCTTAGTAAACCATTCAGCTATGGCATATGTTAAGAAAATGTGTACATATTCGGATATGCTCCTTCCTTTCTCATCACAGTCTTTCACCTCAGAAACAGTGCACGTGACTAAAAAGGAAAAGCAAGGGTGATGTCTGCACTGTGGAAAGAGCTCCCGGTGGAGTGTAATGTCATGCTATGGCAGCCGATCGCATGGGTCATGCTGTCTGACCCTGCTAGATGGCTCTCAGGTTCACATTTTCAGGCACTGACCTTCATACAAAATATTTTTGCCTGTTTCTTCAGCTAGGGAAACAAGATCTATGTTACCACCATATCTTTCACCTAATTTCACACACACAACCGTTATTAACCCAAATTTGAAAGGTGCTACAAGTCCCACAGATGATTGCAGTCCTACAGGTTTCCTGAAGACCAGCAGTTAGACACAGAGAGGGAAAACAAGGAGCTCCTGCACAGCCCAGGGAAGGACAGACAGCCTCTGTAGCTGCCCACGCAGCTGGCACAAACACGCTGGCAGGAGGTCAGTACATCACCCCAGGCACCCGCGTTACTGAGTGCTTTTGGCCAGGCAAGGATGACACAGAGGACATGGAAACGGGCATAGCAGCAACAGTGGGCACAGGGGACCCTAAGCCATAGGAATCCAGGCTTCAGTGGTTTTATCACTCAGGAACAACCTTTTTATTTCGAAACAAATAAGCTTTTTTTGCATGAAAACCACACAAACAAAACGAACATCACCTCCCGAGTGTGCGTTGCTGTTATGTAAGACTGGTCATGTTTACAGTCAATTACCACAGAAAACCAGGGAATTTCTTTCTATATTGCTGTATGTAATGGATACTAATGACAACTTCCTCCACCTGTCATGCAATTTGGTGTAATTAATGTAATTTGTTCTGGTAATTGCAAGAAGGTCAAGACAAGGGTTCATGAAATATGAATCACTTCCACATCCCATTTCAATATTTATCATCTCATGCTATCCATAGATACCATTAATATACAAATAACTTAATTGACAAAAAATAAAGGCTCCTACAAATAAAAATAAACCTTTCACAGAAGTGAGGAAATGAAAAGTAAATTCTATAACACCTTCTCATTCTTCAGCTAGAGGAACTGGGTCTGTAGCATTCACACTCCTTAGGCCACCACTTCAAAGCATCCTGGAGGCGCCAGCCTTCCAAAATCATTACTTATCTGCATTGCTGCAGTAATTTATTTATGTTACTGTCTCTGCCCCAGATGACTTATGTTGCAAGTGCAGAGGCAATTAATGCAGACAGATCACTGGGGAAAGTAAAGCAAACAGCATTGCTCGGCTTGATCTCAAGAAGCTGTGCTCATGCTGTCTCCCGTATTAGTCATACTCAAGAAGAGTATTAAGCAGAGATTTGGAGGATAATGAAATAGTTTGGGACTGCCTATATAGACATTCTCCTTCCATAGTTTAGGGGGAGGTATAGGGATGCTATGGAGAAAAAAGCAACTGTCTGCCTGGAACTGCAGAAGTAGACGGAGAAGGTTTGTGGGCTAACTGGACGTTGGTGTTCACCCTCGGTCTTGAAGGTAAGGTGTTAAGTATTGTGCAAGAGGTCATGAAAAGCCTTCAGAATGAATCAACAGCTTAGGTTTATTGGGGCAAGTGAAGCAGAGTGGACTTTGCAAAGCAAAGCAATTAACTATAAGAGAAACATGGAAAGGAAGATCTTTGCAGCAATACGAAGAATTATCAGAGGAACAAATTTGCAGCAAAAGACAAAAAGTGTGTTATAGTAACTTAGGCACAAGATCATGCCAACTTCTGCTACATGGAAAGAAAGACAGGAAAGATTTGAAATATTGCAGCAAGAATCAACAAGGCAGCCTGAATGGGAAATAGCCTACAGAGCAAACCCATGCCACATGCCTCACTTATCAGTGTTCATGCTCAAAAAGATGAAACTGTAGGCTGGAATTAGAGTCAACGGTTAGCAGTTATCTCTGAACTGAACAGACCTCTCTAAGGACATACAAGGCAGATGGTGTCAGATTTTAAATTGGACAAAATACTGGAGTAGAAAGACAGGTTTGTGAGGCAACATCCTAGAAAGGGTTGTCAAATTCATGTTTTCATAGCCAGATAGGCAGAGATATAATTAGGGAGAACAGACACAGTCCATGCAGAACCACTATAAAAATTGTAAGAAGAGTGAATTGGATGATTCTCCAAGGGCGTCCTTCCCAGAACAGTCAAAAGTAGGAAAGAGTCAGAAGCAACAGGATCTGAGCAAAGGGAGGCAGTCACGCTTAGCCGACAAGTCAAAGGGATAAGGATGGAAACTTGTTCACTGAAGTTAATCTCAAAAGAAGCTGTAGTGAAAGAAAGAAATATCAGTGAAATGTAGATCCCAAAACCAGATGAAGGGGATCAAGGGGAGAACTGGAAGACAGTAATAGAAGTAGAGTTTGGTAAAAGAACACATGAAATCAACAGTTGACTGAAGAGCATTCCTGACTCCCTCTTCAGTGAAAATTCCTCTTTCTTATACAACATTGCCTTAATACTGGGGACAAATGGAGACAGCTGCAAAATATGGAGGTATGTTGGCATTGTGGTATCCAACACATTCATACTTTAAATACATTGCAGCATTACAGCATACAAGAAACATCATATGTGATCAACTGATGTGTCACAGCACCTTCGGATTACTGAAGTCATATATATGCATCCTCAAAACCTCTATTCTTTCACTTCTCTTCGTTAGGAACAAAGCAGTGTTACTTTGAACTTAAAGAACAAATGAGTTAAAAATCAGTGATGTCCTCATCACGAATATTTGTCCCTATCAGAACGAAGGCTTCTGGAACAATTACTATGTATTTAGGCAGCAGTGCTACAAGTGAATGAGGATTAGCATCCCTACAGATTATTCTAATAGTTCCTATTCATCACAAACAACAACAGCTTCAGGAAAACGTAACACTACCATATGCGACCAGACAGAGGATATATCAGAAAGCATGTTTTCAAATCAAGAAAAAAAAATCTGAAGACTATCAAAAATGCTAATGTAGAAGGAAAGCCACAAGACCTGTGTGTTTAGAATATTTAACTGAACTCTTTCATAATTTCTGAGAACTGCATCAGAAAAGCTCCTATTTGTTCAACACAAAAGGTTATAAGCAGACAATCCATTCAGACAGTGACCTTGCCAGCCAGTACTGGGGGATAAAAAAAAAAGTGAACCACCATTCCCTATTGCATTCTCCAACACCGTTACTGCTCTGCCTCCTCATAGAAATGTCATGCAATTATTAGAGGTTAATGCATGTTGAAATGTGGTCCATACATGAAAAAGTTGGGGAAAACATAATTAGTATTAACATGAAGAATATTTTGCATCTTATTTCCATCATTTTTATTCTACCAAATGAAAGGAAATATGCTTGCTCTTCCTGCCCTTCCTCCAGTTATTAGTTATCACCAGTATAACTGCATGCAAGCAGTACGCCACCACTAGATCCTGTATTTCTACTGAATCGCTAAAACAAGGAACAAATGTGTTGTTTAAAGCATTACTTTTAAATGGATACTTTCAAAGAAACGTCTATTAACTCTCCTTATATTCTGACAGCAGAAATTGTATTGCTAGGTGACCAAATATTTTCAAGATTAAAATCGGCATATTTTTAAAAGAACTGACAACAATTTTATCAGTATTCTATATCTCAGGAGGAGAGGAACAATTATTCTTACTGTACTTAAATCAGATTCATCTCAGTAGGCCAATGTTTTTGTAACGGTGTACAGCCCGAAAACCAGCTTCATTTCTGGAGTCCAAGCAAGCTTGTGGAGGCATTAGTCACCATGAATATAGGTTTCTTTTATATGATTCTCAGATTTTTTTGAGGCAAATTTTTCTCCACAACATCACGTTCATGTTCTTTGTTAAAATAATTTACAAATGTATCATCAACCTTAAAACCAAAATCATTTACAAATATGGCCAAAGTTAATTACCTGCATTTTAACAGTATGAAGAAACAAAGCCTGCAGATCTTGGATGTTTTATTCAAAAAATAACAGCAGGACCTGAATCCTACTCTTTTCACCTACCACTTTCTCTTCACTAGCCCATAGAAATCAAACCTACACTGATATTGGGTCATCCAGACCACATGGTAGGAATTTTTCTTTTTGAGTACTCCTACTCCAGCATAAAGGCAGATCCCATTTCTATTCTGGTTTCATTGAACTGTCATTCCAGGAGTTCAAGAAGTGAGTTCAGAATGGTTCTGCAAATAACTACTTGGTTCCACCAGCTGCAAACATACACCAAATGTAATCAGAAAGTAATTGGCAGTGACCACAACGCATCAAACATGCCAGGGCAGATGAGAACTTAAATGCAAAAGTTCAAGAGAATAATTTGGAGATCTAATCCTCACTGATAACTGCATTCAATTTGCGTCTCAAATTTTGACACACGTTCCTCAAAGCACCTAAAAGCGGGCACTGAAGCACATACAACAGCACCTGAGCCATGCTCAGGCACAAAGCAAAAGGGTCCTTAGAGTCTGTCCATGTCTCAAAGGTCAGGATGGTGACACAGTGATCAACACAACGCTTCTCTTTTGCCGCAGGCTTACAACCCCACAGGCGCATCCAGCCCATTGCCATTGTGGTGTATGGTATATATACCAACTCTGCGTATACCCACCTCCACACGGCGTTCCCAGGCAGCCTGACTTGGCAGCGCAGACACGCTGCTGGCAGAGCTGGAGCCCTCCTGGCCACCCCTCGGAGCCGAGCGTGGCACAGGCACCATCACAGGGAGCCAGCACCGAGCTTGGCATTGCCAGACCTCTTGTGCTGGCAACAACGGCAGCGCTGGTCCCAGCTCCAGTAGGAAGCTGCCCGAGCAGCAGGACGGCCGTTCAAACAGGCTCTTTCACTCTTCAGCTTTCAGAAGTGAACATTCCAGGTAATACAACAGTAGCTGTCTATAAATTTTAAATAAATAGGAGAACATTTGATTCTTGACAATTCATCTCAACATTTCAGTTGCTGCTGGCAACATTAACTGCCAGCCTTTCCATTTTCTGTCATTACTCCCATCTCACAAGCTCAAGGGTTTGATGCTGCCTCAAATATTTGGGGCTATTTTTGCACAATACTCTCAACTAGCAAAGCAAATTTAAACTATAACTTGCTTGGCTTCACAGTCAGGAAAGGGGGAGGAAAACCCCGCTAACATTTTACAGACCTTCCATGTGTCAATCCCAGAGCTGCCTTTTTTTTTTTTTTCCACATTGGGCCTTGACAGAGAAATATTCATTGTCACATTAGCTTTGTAGACTCATGAAGACACCCGTGTTCTTCAACCAGGCTGTTTTCTGTTCCCACAGAAACCACATATTTAGTGGGGGCAGCCCTTGAAGTAAATAGAAGTCTCCGCATTCATACAGTAATAAAAGATGACAACCACCTGGATTACTGTTCTTCTGGTACTATTTTATAAACACAAAGATATTGAAAACACTGAACCATTCCTTCCTTCCTAATTTTTACTTCACTAAAGGAAAACTGTAGAGAAATTGAATTAGCATCTCTTGCTAGATTGTGGAGATAGAGCTCTCATTTGTCCTTAACCCATTCTATGCTTACTGTTTTAAGTCTCAAGCTGTATGTTCCATTTTATTCCTTACTCTTAACAACACTGAAAATATTGTATACTATTAGATATATGAAAAATGTGTAAAAAGAATCATATGATGGAAGATTTTGATTGGATTATTATTGAAAGATTAGCAATTCTGAAGTGCTCAGTTATATGACATTTAATCATACAGCCCCAATGAAACCTGGTTAGCTTTTACACTGAGAACAGGCCAGGAGAAAGGATAGCAGAATCAGAGCTTACATATTTAGTATTGAATAAACCATATTTTCTATGCTGTTTTCCATAGAAACAGACATGCTAGATCAAACTAAAAGATTTTTCTCAGCCAGTGGCCAGCAACTGATGTTTAGAAAAAAGAACACAGAAAAACGAACGAAGAGAGGGAAAGTAGAGCAGCAGTTGCCAGCTACTCCTGTTTAAAATCATTCATCTCATGTTTAATACCTCTTCATGGTCTTTCCTTTAGAAAACTGGTTAATCACTTTTGAAGTTTTTTTAATTTTGGCATCCCATGAAAATGAATCTGAAAATGTAATATTGTTATGCAGGAAAGGGCTTTCTTTTGTTTGTTTTAAACCTGCTGCCTAATAGTTTCCTTGGGTACCCTGCAGTGAGTAATCATTCCCTATTCAGTTTGTTCATGTCATTCATAATTTTATATTCCTCTATCACACCCGCCTTTTGTTGTCTCTGCCAAGCTGAAGAGTGCTGGTACAGTTATATGTCTCGCTCAGAAGCTGTCCTATACCTCTAACCTTCCCCTTTGCTCTTCTTCCTGCCCTTTCTAGGTCTATATCCTTTCACACTTCCACAAACCACTCACTGTGTGCCCATCTCATCAATATACACATGATCAAGCTCTCTGGTTGTCTTTTTGGTGGGTTTTTTGGGGTTTGCTTTTTTTTTTTCCTAACTCTTTTCCCAATACTTCCTAATATTCTGTTTGTCTTTTGATGGCTGCTGAGAATTGGGCTGATGTCTTTAAGGAATTAATCATAAGAACTTCAATATCTTTGCTAATTTACAGTCCACCACTGTGAGCTTCATCACTAAAGCTGTTTTTTCCTCAGGGCAATTACTTTGCATTAATTTTGTCTTTTCTCACCCAACCACTCAAAACAGTAAAATTCTTCCACAACCCTTAGCTTTGGTTATCTTAAGTAATTTCATATGAGCCAAAAATTGGGTTTTTTATTCACCCCCTTTTCTAGATCTGTTAAGAATATGTTGAAATAGCAGACAGCACCATTCATTCCTCCACGAAATCTTGTGGAAAATTATTATCTATCCAATTCATGCTATTTTTTTAACCTTTTCTTTAACCCATTGTTAATTCAGGAAAAAACTTATTCCATATGAGTTAATTTTTGTTAACCTTATGTGAGACGTCTATTAAATATGCTGATTCTTCTCCATTGCTATGGCATACTAATTCTGTTCTTTGTTCTGATTTGAGCCAATCTGCTTGCTATAGAGCCCAGACATCTTAAACAGGTTCTTTAAACAGCTTGGCTTCATGCCTATCCCTGTCCACTCCTCAGGTACTGGGGCTGACATTAGCCAGAGTTCTGCAACACAGGGAGCAGTTGAGCACTTTAATTTTGATTTCTGCTGGAGTTCTTAGATGAGCAAAATTTATTTGTGTTGGTTGATTACTGTACACATATCAATTTGTTCTAAACTTTTATCATGACAGCTAAATCAAGGTCCTTAGTTTGTGCTACACACAGAAAGGCTACAGTATGAAAAAAAAACAAACTCTGGTTTTGCTCTTTCTTAGTAAATAACAATAGAAATAATACATTTAGGGTTGAGGGGTTTTTTAGATAAATTCTTATCTTTCTTGAATTTTTCTTTTGCACTTTGTCAGAAGTACAGAGTCAGGCTTTCCACTTTTGCATATTAAATGCTGTTATTAGTCATACTGATGCTTTTAGCTAGTCAAGGCTTAACAACATTTTTTGGCCTGTTTCATGACAGTTTTGCATTATTTTGCCAGGGTCTTCCATTTTTCTCCTTTGGATAGAAGTTCCACGATGGAAGATGTCTCTGGTAGCTTAAAACAGTCTTCTGTAAGGATTTTACCCTCTGGGCTGCATTTCTCAGTTTCTTTTGAGAGAGGTTCTTCATTTATATGTACTTCTTGGTGTAAATTTTATTATGGCAGGGAGATGGACAAGAAGTTGTGGGTTTTCTGCCTTCAGTGGTATTTAATTTGATAAGGCTACGGCCAATATTGCAGGGCAAATAATTGTTATGATTTTAGAAAATAATTGCAAGGATAAAATGAGCTTTATTTTCATTGTAAATGAAAAAAATCTGTTGCTGGATTAAAATAGCAGCCTTGAGAATTGTAACCACTGGTGGATATGCACAGCACGTAGTTAACATCAAAATCTAGTTAACATTGAAATCTAAGTTAAATCCCAGTCATTAAATAAGAGAGTGAAATAAAACATATGCTGTCATGGATTATTTGTGAAATACTGTATTATGATCACCTTAATCTCTTATGCCAAGGTTTTGTTGCTGTTGTTTTAAAAAGGTATTTGTTTGTGTATATGACTAAGCCTGCCTTCTTCATGAAACTCAATACCTTTAACTTGAGCTAAAGATGAGACATTGAATCTTATCATTCAACACGAATATATAAAATCTTGCAAGGAAAAGAGATCTTTATCATTAATTCAGCAATCTCTGTTTTCCAGATTATTGAAATGAAAAAAAAAAGGAAAGAGTTCACTCTTATTTGTACCACTAAAGATGAAAAAGCAGAAAAGGATAATTGCAGTTCCTCACAACATGAGTGACCTCACAGAAATTATTTCAATCTGTCAGCAATTTGTTCTCATTCTTTGCACATAGTGTGAAAAATTCAGTCCTTTTTTTTTTTTTTTAGACAGAAATACCCTTGCCTTCTCATTTTTAAGCATACCAAAGGCAAAATAAGCTAAAATGAATTACTGAACTAATGTTTCTTCTGTGTGATGGTAATTGCCACATTGTGCTGGCCATAACATATTCAATGGAAGTTTATTTTTGGCTGACCGTACCAAATTTATAATAATATAAAGTGTTAAACCATATCAATCTTCTCTGTCTGTTTTACTAATGATGGTTGCAGACCCAAAGTTATTTGAAAGCACTGCCCTGTGCACGAGCACAAGAAAAGTCACTTTTGGTACATTTGGAGTAAACCAAAGACTACAGACGAAAACCAATTAAAAAAAATAAATCAATATTTTAACAAGATATGTTTCAATTCAGTGTGTTTTTTTTAAAAAGTGAAAGAGGGTCAAAAATTTAAAAATCTCAACTTTTTATATATAGAGAGAGAGAGACTTGCATTATTTCACATTTTAAATTACTGAGAGTTGCTGTAACAAGAGTCAATGTCAGGAAATGACTCAGTTTGGTACAAACAGAGCCTTCAGATCACCCAGACCACAATTAAATTGGTTAAGGGATATAAATAGTACTTCATAATTTTTTCTCTCTTTTGTCACTCACAACCTCCTTCTCCTCCAGCTCAGATATCTCCCCCAAAATAAACAAAAACAAGCCTTGTCCATTTTACCCAGAGACAAATTCACCCCAGCACAGTGAAAAACAGAGGGTGGTAAAAGAAGTTCATATAAGTAAACATGTATTGAGTGGTCTAAAGAAAACTGTGCCATAAAGCAAATTTTGAACAGAATTAAAGGATGAAAAAAGGCAACTAAAGACTATGTTCAGGGCTCTTACTTTCTTAAGTGAGTATGAAACTAACAACAATTTCCAGGACCGCCTGAAATGTAAATGATAGGAACTGAAGAATGGCAGCACCACTGCCAAGAGGAATTTTCCATCCTGTAATTACATGGATTGCAACCAAAGCCCCCTTCTATGCACTTCACACTGGAAAAGCAATATTTTTCTTTCAAATACACTTAAAATATAATAAAATATTGCACACAACCACCTCATGCAAGAACTCTAGAGAAATCAAATTTAGACAATCTAAGCTATAGCCAAGCATCCACAAACATTGAAAATAATTTCAACTACATCTAAATATATTATTACAATAAACTTTTAATACAAGAAAACAAAAATATTTTCTCTTTTGTCCTCTGCCCTTTTCAAAATTAATACTTTTTTTTCTCCTTCCCTCTACTCCTAGCCCTGTTGATTTTTTCCTGCCATTTTTAGATTCTTGTCTGTCTTCCTCCATTTCCATGTGTATTCTTTTATCCATCTACCTGGCTTTACTCCTCTTTCTGTCTCTTTATGATTTTCTTCTTTGCATTCAAATAGCAGCTCTGCCTGTGACAGCCTCTATCTAAACCAACCTCAGTTAGTTTACACCCATTGCTTTCATAAGAGGGTTCTCAGGGCACAAATGCCTTTTTCCCTGGCACCTCAGAGTCCATTATATCCAAATACAGTCTCATCACAGTGTGGTCTAAAAGTAGTAAGAATAGAAAACTTATTGGCTTACGGGTCTTTGTGCCTGTTTGCTGTTTAGAGAAAACAGTAGATATTTTACTGTGCTAGCTCTTTTCTTCTCTGCCTTTGCATTTGTTTTCTTCAATAGCATGTTGTTAAAAAATAAAGTAAAGCTGGGTGTCTTTTTTTTCCAAGTGATGTTTGTTATCTCCTCCCATCTCTGCCACTGGACCACCCATCCATAACAAAGGTACTTGTCACACACAGCACCCAGGGAAACGCTGGGACATGAAGGAAGAGTGCAAATCCTATTTGCCTTGCAAGCCCTATTTTACAATTTGACCACTGAAGCTTTTTTGTGGTTTCATGGAATTGATGGTGAGATTTTTTAAAAAGATGTCCTCCGATTAACATTAAGACATGTTAACATCAGTGAAATGTTTGAAAACACAATCCCCAGAGAACTTGGCACAAATACAGACCTGGGGTCAAGATGAGACTGAAACCAGATAAGTTCTCCAGGTATCAGAAAATCACTTTCATGTCTTTTCTTGACATCATGAGATTTTTCAAGGACAGCACTCTGTCCTAGTAGTCTGCATTTAATTAACTCACAGTGTAATCAACAGGATGTATAGCTGAGGAGCTCTGAAGAGACTCTATGTGGCTAGAAAGTGTTAAAATGAAAGTTTTTGTTGTTGAATATACACCTATTCACAGAAGCTTACAGCTATTTGCTGCATTTTCTGCAATTTAAATATGTTTAATCTTCAATTATATTAAGACCTATTGATGAGGAGAGAAAGTTATTTTAACTGTGTGCTAGCAAGGCATTCATGAAGCCTTTTCAATCCTAGTCTGCCAATTCTTTTACCAAGAGGTTCTTGCAAAAAAATCCTGCCTTTGATTGTGACAAATCCTATGTCCCAGGAGTACACGAGCTTGAGAAACTCTGGATTTGTCTGCATTTAGGAAAAAATGTTTCTCTTGGCCAAAAAGGAGAAAAAAAAATAGCTGGATCAAGAAACACATTAAAATGTACTTTTTTGGAGGTTGAAATTAATAGAATAGTACAGTTGCTGGTTTATATAATTTTTAGTATTTTTTAAAAGAATGAATGAAATTCCTGTAAGCAAGAGATTTCTTCTTTGAAAGTGTTTTAAGGAATAACAAAGATAACAATTAATTCTGCTGGGAATCACTTGATTATTGTAATTTACTGTTAAATCAAGCTATCCAGTGCATCCATAAAACCAGAATAATTGACCTATTTATTTGTTAATAGAATTGTAACCTTCTTAATATCAAATTCATAACTGAATCCCTAAACAGCAAATGCCACAACAAGAGTGGTTGTTAGACACTTGGGGGATAAGTGTGCATACCCTTCTTGAACAGATTTCTTCCTTTTTTTATGCCTATTTCTTGGTTAAAGTAATAGGATTTTTTGTGGCCAGGCAGGTTCTCTCTTCATTCTCCTCTGCACATTTATCAAGTCTGTTTAGATCATAATCTGCTTCCCATTAGGAAATGGCAAGGTACACAGGAAGTTCTGTCTCACCATGAGGAAAAACTTCTTTCCTGTGAGGGTGGCAGAGCACTGGAACAGGCTGCCCAGGGAGGTGGTGCAGTCTCCTTCTCTGGAGACATTCAAAACCTGCCTGGATGTGTTCCTGTCCAGCCTGCTCTGGGTGACTCTGCTTTGGCAGATGGTTGGACTAGATGATCTCCAGAGGTCCCTTCCAACTCCTGCCATTCTGTGACTAGGAGTTACAGCAATGCTTTGCACTGCATGGCCTTTATTACCTACTATTTCTAGAAAGTGCTTTACTCATTGGTCAAATAATCACAGTAAGTTTCTTTTTAGAGCTCTGTTATTAGAATAGTTTAATTTTTCTGTATGTTGATATAATTTTTTTTGCAGTTATCTTGGAATGCTTTTGGTAAAGAACTGTCCACCCGACACAGCAGAAAACAACTCCACCACACTTACCTTCGCAATACACATCCATACATATTTGCCACGTTTCATGTTATGACTCATTATTCCACCAACCTTAATGCCAGATGTGGGCTATCTGCAAATTTGAGTTGCAGTATTTTTGGCTACTCTGCCACTAGCTGTGGCATGTTTTCTATGTAGGGACCCTTCAAGTGGCACCATGTGCCTTGGCAAAGAAGCAGTAACCATCCTCTGTTCAGATGCAGACTGGCACCAAAAAAAAAAAAAAGGATAAGCACCTCATGCATCTTACAAAGATTTTAATTCTGGGTTTATTTTGTGTTTCATGTTTAAAATAAAAATTGTCAGGCCTTGAAAGCAGAAGCTACCCATGGAAGGTGGTAACATGATTTCCAATACACTAATAAAACATTTATGAAAACAATCTTTTGTTTCTTTAGAGTATCATTACCTGTATGCAATCAGATTTAGATGGCTATGTGCTTATTGTGTCCAACCAGATAAGAAAGGGATGGTGTACATCTAAAGCCCAGCTGGAAGCAGGAGGAGGGTTGCCCTGGTCATGAGTGCCAGGGGCACACAGCCCCGCGGCCCGGGGAGGAGGCAGCTGCTCCACACACCGCCTGAAGAGGAGGAGGCTCAAGAAGTGTGAGTGAGCACCAGGAATAAGACAAAGGAAAATCATATAGCATCCTAGGAGGGCCTTCAACAGCAGGCTACTAAAAATCAGGAGAGGGATCCACTGGCTAAGCAGCGCTGCTGGAACATATGGAACGGGCTCGCTCAGTAGCCGTGAGGAATGGTTTGTTGAACGTTAACCATTTCTCCCACAAAGAGAGTGGCCAAAAGCAATTTGTGCAGCAATTGCTAACATGAGAGAGGATCGGTTAGACCACCTCAATGCTTACAGGTAGTTTGTGTCATCTTTTCTTGGTGTTCAGATACACAGACAGCAGGACTGGAGCTGTGACCATCCTCAGTGCTAAAGAGACCTTGTATTGAACAAACAGGCCAGAAAAAAAGGAGACAGCAAGTAAAAAAGAGATATATCTTCTCTATAACAAGTCACAAAAAAACCACAAGGAACTTTAATTGCAGTTATAATGGAACAATAGAAGACTGACACAAAAGGATTCTCATTAACCCTGAATTAAAAACAAATTAACAGATCTTTTAAAATGCATATTAGACAAGCATCTGTCTGAAACAAAATTAAATCTTGACAGCACAGTCAAAATGGAAAAATTCTGGCAATGATATCAAGTAAATATCCTTGAGGGGAATTTAAAGTTGCTGTCCAAAGAGCTCTAACAAGTTGCAGTGGGATTACATAAATACAGGTTTGCTCAAACTGGCAAAGAGAACGTGACATGGCTGCCCTTTGTCTGAGCATACCTGTCACCTGAACTGGGGTGGAAATAGAACTGGGACTGGAAAAACAAATCATTATGAAGTTGCATTAGAAAGTGTATCTTTAACAACTGGCACGGGATGATGTTGCTAACTATTCATGGCAACAGTACTGTACAACTTTTCTGCTCAGAATGACATTACACTAAAAACTGCAAATTTTAATTTCGCCTCTCCTACCCTGGAAGTGAAATTTTGCCTTTCCCATTTTTCTTGTCTTGCAGGGTAATACTGTCAGAAAACAATATCACTGAACAAAGCTGGGTGGAAGGTCTCTCTCTTTGTTTTGAAAAACTTCCATAGTGTAGGTGAGCGCCATCTGTGATAGAAGATGGTGAGATGGTCTTTGGAAAGACACACCTTTTAGAAGTTCTATGAAAATAGGATATGTCCTAACTGGAACATACTTATTGGCTGAATATTTCCAAAATAGTTAAATACAGATACATCCTTTTCCATTCCAGTTTGCCTTACAAGCATGTCTCTTGCACCAAACCAGAATTCTGCAGGCAGGGACATAGATTTTGCTCATTATCTGTTTCCTGCAGACACTGCTAAACCAACTCTGGTCAGAGACTAGAGTCAGTAAATGTCAAAACTGCAGGAAACGGCCAATGTCATTGAGATTTCCGACAGGATGCCTGTTCTAGAGAAGAGGGCTGCTTAGCGGCGGTTGACTAATGCATGATCTAAGCAGCAGCACTCATCGCTCTGATGACTACATTGCTAATCTAAAAACCAAAGGCAGTAAGGAGAACCTTGCCTCTCAAAACCTCACCTGAAAACTTTCAGACCATTGCTCATCGCCACTAAGCTATGAGTCTGCAAGAGTAACTGCAGCGCTCCTGTGCCCAGGGCTGTGAAAGAGCCACGAGGCTTCCCAAGGGCAAGGCTTCCAGTGCCGACACGCGTGACACGCTGTGAAACCATCAGACAGAATAAAGAGGATTTTCAGCAATGTCAATGACTAGCAGCTCTGCGGCAGCACAGATGCAAAAGTTCCAAAGTAACAAGATCCCCCCAAAAGCCTTTTTTTTTTTTTTTTTTTTTTTGGCAAGCCCGAAGAAATTTCACACCACATTTAAAAACTATATAATTGATCAAAGCATTTCTCGGGATTCTCTAGGATGAGATCTCATCTGCTTGCTGTACCACACAGTGCAGGAAAGCGAATGGATTGGCATGGGGGGGGGCGGAAATAACAATTTTCTAATGGTGAGGAGCAATGTTATTCTACAATCATTCTTCATACTTGTACAGCTCAGTGGAGACAGAGATGTAATTATAAACAAAGTGTATCCCCAAAGCAAACAAAATTTATGATCTGAAGGAAGTGAGTTTCCCAGCTTTGAAGCCAAGCCATCGGACTGACAGACGAGGGTGTTTTAACACCACTACTCGTTCATACTGCTTCCTACATCACATTGACAGTTACCTAGTGAAAGTGTGCCAGCACAACTGACAGTCAACTGTCATAATGTTATCATTTCAAAGAGAATAAATGCAAGTGCAGATATATACAGCAAATTATTCCAAAGAGCAAATGAAGTAAGATAATCATAGATACATGTTTCTCTACTTTTCAAATACAGTGATTTATGAGTGATATGTTTTTTTCTACAGGAACAGTATTTTTTAAAATGATCTTTTAATAAACAAGACTGTAGCCAAGAAATGGTTTTCTAGTTCTCCCTGGGTTTAATCTGAATTGAAATGGAGTAACAAATAACACTCATTTTTTTAAAAAGGACCTTCCAAACCACACTGCTTTTCTTATGCCTCACAGTTAACTCATTAAGACATTTCCACAAAAAAATAATAAGGGCCAGAAAGTGGAGTAGGCACAGAGGAAAATGAGATTGAGCTTTACTTCTTTATAGCCTCTATATAGCTAAAGGAAAAGATGTGTTTGTTGAGGCTGAGAACCTTTCCTTTTCTGAAGGACAATTTCCATCTCAATTTTTTTAAAATTCAAGTATAGACCAGAAAATGAGTGGTGTTTTTCCAACATTGTATTTTCATTATGTTAATTCAGATAGCAAGCATCCACTGTTTTTTCAGATCAGATAGATATTTAAGGTGATTATTTCTTTTATTTATACATACACATTTTAAGAAATTGCATGCTGTTGGCTTCTGCTATTGATTTCTAGTCCCCCTTTCTAAGCTGATAAATGCAAAAAGTGTGTATCTGCTTGGTGATATTCCCAAAATATAAATGCATACTTTCAGCAAAGGCATGCCCTTTCCCAACATTTTTTATTTTTTTTAAGGTTTGCATTTAACAAAATAACTGCAAATGTCAGGTATTAGAGGGTTTGAAACAACCTTTTCTATTTTGTTGTCTTTAGAACCCCATCTTTTATTCATGACTTCTCTCTTGGTGCTGGAAGGGAGGCTGTGTTGCTATAGCAATGCCCTGCATATCCTTGTGGATAGCTTACAGTTTCACTTTTTTTAAACAACAAAGAGCCATTGATACTACATGTTGCCAAAGGTTACAAAAGTTGAATTCTAAAATGGAAATATTTCTTCTATAAGACTGCATAGGATATACGTCATGCAAATTCAAAGCTTCGGGTAAAAATACAGCCCCTTTGTGAATACGGGTGAACCTAGTGTAACAGTTTGGCTTCAATATATTTTTCAGAAGAAAAGTATTTAAAATATACTTGTTATCTACTGTTTTCAAGATATAAACGTTCAAATATGTACAACCTACTCTTATGCCTTTCTGACCTGTCGTAGAAATAAAACCTTTCTACATTTTAACAGTTCTGGATAATAAAATGCAATCTCGTATTCCAATTATGATTTAATGGTAAATACACTCGCAATGTCAGGGAATAGTCACCTTATGGAAGCTTGCCTGCCCACAATGGATATTAAATATAGTCGAGTGTCCTTCAAGACTTCTCAAGTATGGTTTATGTTCCTATCCTAATTGATTTCTCTTCTGTCAGGTTTGAGTCCCACAGATAGATGTTTACATAGTACAAATTCAATAACGGCTCAACAAGTTAAATCAAATAAAGAGTTGGGTGGAAAAAATTAGGGTTACAGTCATAAAAAAGAAATTTATACTGGTGATTCAGCAGGCAGCCCCAAATGACTCAGAACAGATCAAAGAGGGTAACATGGGCAAAACATCTCCCGTCACTATTACAGAGCAGTAAATCAGAGAGGAAATCCAGATTTTTCCCACCCTCAAAGTGCAATACAGGTGGAACAAGTGCCTCCCGTGCTGGGTTTATGGCAGATATTCACCGCCTCACTCCTACTGTGCTCACGGGAGGACCAAAGCAATTTCCGAAGGTGTTTCAATGGAGTGATTCAGTTTCCTATGTAATCCTTCTGGCACCGCTGCCTGGCAGCCACAAGGGCCAGGTTCAATCCCTGAATCACTAGAACACTTAAAACAAGCCTGCCTCGCTCTCCTTTCCGCAGAAACCCGGCACACCGAGGCCACTGCTCGACAGACGGCAGCGGTGCCACGCGGAGCCCCCCCACCCCCGGCAGGCTCACCCCAGCCCACTCCCCCATCACAGCCACCCCGACGCAGCAGTCTGCTGGGGCCCCACAGGAGGTAAGCTCGAGAAAATAGCTGTCCTTCCACTCAAAAACTCTTCTTTAGTCTCCAAATCTCACTAGATTCACAAACCCATGAACGGTTGCTAACACGACTGCAGGGGCAGAGTGCAACGGAGGAAACAAGGGACTATTCATCAAATATCGTCCTGACAGGACTACTTGGGTTCTGGACAATCTGCCCCCACTATCAAGCAGAGAGCTTGTGGGCTTAAACAGATTTTAACTGGGAAAGAAGGAAATAAAAAAAACACATACCAAGCATTCACAACAGGCAACACCCCTGCCCCAGCAGAGAACCTCGCAATTCTCATGACCTTGTCCTCCTCCAGGTGCTCCTGACCCTATGGTACTCCTGAGGATCTGATCTGCTGGACCTGGTCATCCTACTGAGAGCCTAGTCTGCTGGTGCTGATCTGCCATCCCACTTTTCACGGCAGTCATCAGTGCATCACAGGGAGGCAACGACAGGCCAAATCCACCCAGGGCCCTTGTCTCAAAGGAAGGCTTCACCAGTGAGCTCTTGGCTCCTTGTAGATTTGGCACCTCATGTTTATTTTTTTTCTCCCCAGCCCTGAACCACAGAATTTTATTATGGTGGCTCCCTCATCCCAGGAAACAGCTAGGCTGCTTGAGCTTTCCCCAACTTAATTACAACTCTTCTGTTCTCCCCCATTTTACAGCTTTATTTTACAGCACAGAAACACCCCTTGGAAACTTAAGAAGCTGTCAAGAGGCACAAGTTGCATTGCCCTAGCCTACCGGCCCATTTCAGCTATTGCTTTCCAAAAGAGGCTCTCAAAGGCAGAGGAGAGCTCTGAACCCATGGTTCCCTGAGAAACACCAATCTTTGTCCTTCTTTACACCCACAGTCAGGCACATGAGGAAATAATACAACAAACAAAAGACTAGAGTGAAGATTAAGCATGCAACAACATCAGCTACCACAGTTCTCTAAACTGTCACAGAACATTTTGTGAAAAAAAACCACATTTCTGTTCTTATGTGATGACAGTGCCATAAAGCTTACTTGCTGGCCACCTACAGGCCTGCTGTGTTTGAGCTTGTCCCACCACCATCAAAAATGGTTCATAGAAAGAGTCTTTAGGCTGTGACTTTATTGCTTATAGGAAACCCGGAGAGGCAGGAGGGCAGTCCCCGTTGCTCTCCCTCAGCCAGCTCCATGCCACTGCTCTCAGGGGCACGCAGCACCAGTGAGTGTGGCAGGGACTGCCCGTACGGGAATGGCAGAAGACAGAATCCAAGCTGTCTGTAATGTCTGTTTGCCTTTACGATATTTGATGTCACCGCCATTTTCTGAAGTATTTTGTCTTGCTGTAAGGGGGAGCAATGTGTGAGACTGATGGGCCAGGAGTGCTGTAGTCAGCCCTGCTGCCCGTAGGTCAGCTATTAAGCTAGGACCCAGGACACCTGAAGCAAAATTCTCCTTATGCCTCTTCTTGGAATTTCATCTCAATCCCATGGTGGAGCCCTGGTTTTTGCCTGTTGTGACTGACTGGTGATTTTGAATTCAGACGCAAGGACATTCTTATCCCACCACTGAAATGTGAAGCACCAGCCCTCCCTAAACCACTCTAAATGGTAATCATATCTTTCCCAGGTCTCAAAACTGTGGGCATCCTGGGCTTATATTTTGCCAGCAGTTTCCTCTATCAGATGCCCCTCACAGGAGTCCTGTCAGGTGCCAGGGCTTCCAGCAGGATCCATTGCTTTGACTTCACAGCAGGAGATGTGTCAGCACGGCAGGGAAGGCAACCAACCTTCTGCTTAAAATGAAGCTCTCAGCCTGGTACAAGGCATGCAATACTAAATACAACTAGTAGACTGTACGGAGGCAGCTGTCCCAAACTATCTTAGGCAGCTTTTAATGACTTTCACCTCCCAAATCAGGGCTCCTGTGACCATGAGCCAGCACCAAGCTGGAACCCAAACTAGCCAGGTTAGTTGCAAGGTTTTTCCAACCTAAGGTTTGCTATCACACTTATGTGTCTGAATCTTTTATGCTCATTTTCTGGGGCTCTCCCTACTGCCAGACTGCTTATTAAAAACCAGCATTTGTGGGTTACACAAAACAGCAGTTTGAGGTGATCAGGACATTTTTTTTCATGGGTTTGTTTGCAAAAAATAATTGCCTTTAGCAGCTGTTTAGCATTCAGAAGGATTTTTGTTTCATGTACAGCAGTATTTAGTGTTTGAAAAGCTGCTAATTCAGTAACAAATGTATTTGTTGCCATCCTACTTTAACCAAGATTACTACTTTTGATTTACCCTGCTTGGTCTGATTTCTACTGCAACTGAACCTGGCATCATAAACTCTTTTCCAGGAGAGATACTTCCCTAACCCCTGTGAATTACCGGCAATACTAGATGCCACCTGTCACTCCCAGGCTCTCAGCTGGCTGTCCTTCTTCCTAAACTCTCTCTAGCCCTATTCTCACACTTCCCTCACACTGCTAGTCTAGCTTCTGACCCCTTATACATCCTTCTTCTCTTTTCTGATATGTTCTACAAATATCTTCTTTACCGTATGTCTGCTCTCACAGTGCTAAATCCCCCACTCAACATGCTCTTAAAGGTGAAGTCTTGGTTTATAGCTGAAGATCATATGTGTAAAAACTACTCCTGGATAAAAACAGTTCTATACTCAAGGTTGGTTCTAAACAACAAAGAGATGTCACGGGCTAGATTTATAAAAGCCTTATTTCTATTGTGTTTGTCCCCACTTCATTGTTATGTTTAAACACAGGGTTTCATTTTGCAAATTTTAAGTAAACCTACATGCATTAGACCTCCCTCTGAAACAGAGGTCAGTACTTATTGTCAGACAAAAACTACAGGAAGATGGAGCTGAAGTTAAGATGCATGCAGCAATGACTTGGGGTAAAACCATTACGGGGCTGAGTTGTAACTGTTCTGAAAATCAGACTTTATAAAACCTTTGAAAAATCACGCTAAGTCACACTTGAAATAAATCTAAATATATGAAGATATATAGGGTATCATTATATACTTTATTTTTTTCATATTCAAAGGTTTTACCTACTGGCCTGGAATACAATGAGCTAATAATGATGAGATTCTGATTAGGCAAATATGGTTGTTGAGGCCAAGTTAAGAGACCTGCAGCCATTCCATGGAGCAATATCGAAGCTTATATTTTTAGCATAGCCTTTAAAGAATTTGTTCTTAAAAGTAAAATAACAGATGCTATAGCAGCCCATGAGAAACTGAAAATTTCCACAACTGAAAAAAGGCTCTTAGATGGGGGATTTTAGCACTTGACCTCCCAGATAAATCCACTTGTAAAAGCACACTTCACTTTTTATGTTTTCTTGCCTTCACAATGGAAGGGATATTCTTATAGTCATTCACAGCAAAAGTGCAAAAACTTTTTACAGGAGTGAGTTCTTAATTGTTTTCAAATTAATTTTCATATTTAAATTCATTTTTTTAAGAAAAGACTGTTTCTCAGTCCATTACATTTTCTGAAGAACATCTCTGTAGCTTTTATATATTAAAAAGGGACTTTTCTTCCTGCACAAAACAGAACTCCAGGCTCAGTGCGGTACAGCTTCTTAAATGGTTATGTTGAAGACACGTATTCTAGACAATTTCTTCAGTGTTTCATACAAAAGTAGTAGGATAGGAATAATTCTAAGCGGCAATATTTAACAGTTGGCCCTTATGTGCAAATACTTTAATACTTGCCCAATGCAGCTATTGGACAATTTCCAACATTCAAATGACAAAGCTTGTAAAAAATTTTACAACTGATATGAAAGTTAACTTAGAAGAACTTACTATGGACTAGAGGGGTACAACAATGTGTTCAGAAAGTCAGAAAAGAGGACGTTGCAGATGCTTAATGAGAAAGATATCTCTTTTCTCCAACAGATTTGAAGAATAAGCATGGGAATTCGGGCACTCCTGAGACATGGGGTACTACCTGGCAGAAGGGCTAACTATCAGACAGAAGCTATTTTACCTGGTGGCACTAATAGTCTCTCTATCTTAACTGTGAGTTAACATAATCTATTGTCTGTTTTTCCAGATTATGCATGGTAAATTAACCCCTTCAATGTTGTTTGAGTTTACAGAAACAATGTACATGAAAATTAAGGTTTTACTCAAACATGTCATGCTGATCATCTAAATTAGATGCTACTCTTTTGACCTCCAAAGGTTTAATAAAATACTATTTTAAGAATTATTGTCTTCTGCTTGTTCAAGGTGTCTTTCTTCTCTCTCTCATTTTTCTCACTTCCTGACAATAGCAATTAAAAAGCTGTGTGCCCATCATAAACTTACAAAAGCCATCAAGGCTTTCCAGCATCCCAAGGAAGCTCACAGCATCCCTCTGGGTCTAGAAATGACGAATCAAGTTTCAGCATTTTCTCTTCCATTTTCTTTGGATATTTTTTAATATAGCTTAGACTAGACTACAGTTGCTAGTAAGAGTGATGTAACAGTTCGTTCAGTATCCATTTGAAAAATTAAGCTCGTATTTGTATACCTATCACCTGGTATGCATATGCACTTCTAAATTTCTATGCATGTTCTGAATTAAAGCCAACATTTTAGAATGTTCCAGAAACCTGAAAAGGAGGCCGTGGTAGTGCTCCAGCATTGACCAGGACAGTTCTGCTTAGGATTCAGCCTCTCCCTGTGCAATTCAGAACACAACTTTAGAACTTTTGGAAGTTTTGCGTCCCAACAAAGAGGAAGTAGAACACAAAGAGGAAGAAACAACAGGATGCCTGCATGGATGAACAAGAAGCTTCTGGAGAAACAAACTCAAAAAGGAAGTCTGCAGAGGATGGAAGCAAGGATGGGGAGACTGGGAGGAATACAGAGAAATTGTCTGAGCAGCCAGGGACCAGGTTAGGAAAATTAAAACCCTGGTAGCAATAAATTTGGCCAGGGGTGTCAAGGGCAAGAAGAAGAACTTCTATATGTATGTCAGTGATAAAAGGAAAACTAGGGAAAACGTGGGCCCTCTCTAGAAGGAAACATGAGTCCTGGTCCCCAGGACATGGATAAGGCTCAATGACTTTTTTTGGCTCTGTCTTCACTGGCAAGGGCTCTAACCATACCATCCAAGTTGCAGAGGGCAAAAGCAGGGACTGGGAGAATGAGAAGCTGCCCACTGTAGGAAAGATCAGGTTCGAGACTATCCAGCGAATCTGAAGGTGCACAGGCCCATGGGACCTGACTCCCAGGTACTGAGGGAACTGGCAGATGAATTTGTCAAGCCATTATCCATCATATTTGAGAAGTACAGAAACCTCTTGGCAAGAAGCAAAAAAAAAATAAAAAAAGCATCCTTTCTAAAGGACTGGTTTTCCACATGGCAAAACCCTTCACAGTGATGGAAAAAATCTGGCAGGAAGCAAAGGAAAAAATGACCAGAATAATTTTTGATCAAGGTAATATTATCAAATTTTATACCAGAAGGTAACCATGGCAGACAAGAGCATAACACAAGAATTAAAATGATACTGCTGAGCATGCATAAAACTAGTAATGTTTGCAAAGCCCTAAGATTTTAAGTAACACAGTCCTATAATCAGTGAATAAAATACTTATTGTAGGAGACCTGGTGAAATCAAACCCAGGTTTTCTCAGGTTTCTAGCAACAGCGGCAATTATTCTTCTGAGGTGATGTGTGAAGTGGCTGTTACATCCAGGCACAGGAGGTGGTGGTGTGCTGCCCCCCAGAGACCGCATTGATTGCTTCTCTCAACATTTTCTCTTTTAATATTAGCAGCAAAAATCTTGCATTCTTGCTTTGTTCTAGGCCCAAACAACTCTGACCTAATTAGTTCTGAGCTGTTAGATGCGTTGGTAGCCACACTAGGGAAACTAACCATTTTCTTTCCAGCTACAGCAGAAACCTGATTCTAAAGGCAATAGGTAGGTGCAGAGTCTCTTTGATTTTTGTATTATGTATCTGAAGTTTCTAATATATCCACAATCATAAAAATAAGTTTGTATATTTACTGGTTCACACAAAAACACATAACCCCCACACACACTGCTTCTTTGTGCCTGCATTTAAGACCATAACATGAGAGATTTGACCACATCTTGTCTTATCTGCTTAGTAACCATCAAAAACTTACCGAGTGGAGCAAGGCTTCCCATCCATTCTCCCAAAGCCTCTCTAACTGCCTGACTTCTTGTTTGCTTTTGGAAAAACAGCAAAATGTCACAACTGTAATGGAACCAAAAAGTCTACAAAGTCACAGACAATTGTCCAATGTAGGAAATAGTTTTATCATTTAAAAAACAAAAACAGACCTAGAAAGTAAGAACTCTGTGCTCAAACACTCGCAACTGACTCATTAGCTCAATCATGCCTAGTACTCTACATGTTTTTTTAATTAGACCTCTCTAATCTAAGCAAATCAGGCACAGCTGTCTATTCCTTTCTGGTCATCTGTCCCCACTGGCTCCCTCTCTTTATTTTTTTTTTTTTTTTTTTTTTTTTTGGCCCCCTTTTGCCCTTTTTATCTTTATAACCGGCCTGAGCATTCCCAAAGGACTTCTTTCTGCTTCATGTTTTTTCTTTGTAAAATTCTCTCCTCATATTTTCACTTTCAACTGTATGCTTTACAATCCTGAAACTACAGTCTATTTTTAAAATTAATAAACTGTGGAGTTGAGATTTCCACAGTATTTTTCAACTGCTTCAGCTTCCTGCTTTAGCATCCTCCCCCTACCTCTAAATCCACATATCTCTTTTTTTCTCTCTGGGGTCTCTGAGACTAGTTCTGCTTTGCCTTAATTTTGACAAAAACACAAAACTAAAAAAGAAAAACCTTGGTAGAGAATATTTGCTGTAAGCTATTATAAAGTCAAGAAAAAGAAACTACTCATTTATCTTCTTCATTGTCAATCAAAATGGAAATTTGTTATTTACAAGAAGCTGAGAGGTTGTCATATTGTCTTCTACTACAGAAAATTCACAGGCACTTTCAAGACAGGAGAAGTGATCTAGAAAAGGCAGTGTTAGATCTGTGGGAGATTGATTACAAAGCAAGTATACATCTTCTAGGTACCAGACAGCTCAGCCCCAAGGGTTTTTCCTGAAGCAAGTGGGGAACAAGGTACAGGAAATACAACATAAAGTCACACATACACAGTTCCCTCCTAGCTGCAGGGACATTTAGCACCCACACCAAGTTTTCAGGGAAAATTTCATAAGGTTGAAAAAAAGATCCACACAGGTAATATCCCCATCAGTTCATCAAATAAACAAATTTGACAACTGAGCTCACAGCATCTGCATGGGGTTCAGGATGTTTCTCACAGCTCTTCTGTTAATCTTCACGGAAACACTTCTCCAATGGACTTCAGAAAGCCCATACAAAGATGCAAGGATGAGAGTAGTCTTGCACACTGTCCCTATTCCAAGCCAACCAAAGGCTTTCAAGTCACCGATCCAAGTCAGAGGATCTTAGCTGTAGAGAGCTCAGAGTCAACAGCTTCCCTGCCCTTTTTTCCTTAACTGTGAGAAGAAGAGATCTCACTACCTGGTGTCCAACTGACTTAGCAGAGTACTTTTAATGATTGTGAACAGGAGCTATTAGTTCCAGCAGGTGTAAGTTAAAAGCAAAACAAACAAACAAACAAAATGAAACAAATATTTTTGTAATCGCTCCCAAAAATGCAATGAAAATCCTCTTTCAACAGAGGAACAAGAACACATTTGTTACTTGGGAGAGGGAGACAACACAGTATCTGCTACTTTCCATCTTGAATTCACCAGTCCGTGGTCGACATTTGAGAAATGCTATTACCTTTATCAGGATCACAGGCACAAATAGTCAGATGAGGAGTTTAACTCTGCGCTCAGTTCACTGAGCTGCCGCTGACGTTTGATGGACACACAAACGTGTACGCGCTACACAGGGGGACCATAGGCAAGAGGGTTATATGGGGGTTTATAAGCAATCTGCAGTGATTATTAAACCGATCCCAGGCTTAAAGGGACTGCAAATCCCTCCGTGAGCAGGGCGAGAGCTCAGCTAAGCCTTCAGAGCTGCAGTGCCCATGCGCCCCAATGCCCAGGTGATGGGCGCAGGGTGGAAAGGAGCGCAGGAGCGGCGCAGCCGCGGCAGGAACAGCGCTCCCGTTGGGGTCAGCGCCCCCTTTTCAGGGGAGTAATCAAATAGGTTTGATTGGTCACTGCCTGCCTTTGTCTGGCGCTGACCTACACGTTGCGGGAGGGACATCTTTGTCTCACTTTTCTTTGGTCACCGAGTTCATGGAGCTCAATGGGCCGCGGCTGGCAGTCCATTAACGGGGGTTCTCAGCCCAGCCCCGGGCCACCCAGGAGCCCCGCTGCATGTTCTCACTGAATGGCTTCACTGGTGGCCCATTCAAATGCGCTAATGTCAGAAAAAAGAGTTGAATGGAGGAGCCAATGTACACCATTGCTCAGGCGAAGTGACTGCAGCCTCCAACAAAGCCTCCCCTGTGGCGATGTTAAGCAGAGTTATCAATAGTGCTAAGGCAGAGCAAGAACTAATGCTCCAATCATGTCATCAACAGGTGGCACAGATGCAGCCACTTCAATACAGAAATCACAGGGCAACATTTCCTGGTAATTCTAACCTCTTTCCAGCACTAACGTACAGAAAAATGTGCAGATGTCATGTGGCTCTCTTGTAGTGTGTCAGACCCCCTTGAACCGAGCTCCAAAGGACTTTTTTGTTTCCCGTTTCTTTTACTATTCACACCAACTCTAGGCAGCGTTAAAGTCTCATTTTGCGTGAAGCACAAAACTTAGTTTTCAAGGTACACGTAAATAATTTCCTTTACTTTTTTCTGAGCTGCATGAATGGACCTTGCAAGCAAGAAAGGAAACTGTTTCAGTATTCACAATGGTACAGGACACATTATTGCACCATTTCATTATTTCTTACAGGACACATTAAGTTATTTCCATTTATTTCAAAAAAAAAGAAACTAAATTAAAAAATAGTTGAACTCACATCCACTATGAACATTCTTTTCTTCTCACTTGAGCGCAATGTTCACCTCTAAAGTTTTGGAGAAAAAACATGGCACAACAAAAACAGGGCTCCTAACAATTTTGAATGCAACATGTACACAAAGTAAATTTGCAAAGCACATCCCAGGCAAAGAACTGCCACAGTTTCCGCTCTAATTAACAACTCATAACTTTGGCAGTGCATTTCCATTGCTGCACTCAGAGTAGGTTCTAAGTGTGTGGCAGAAGGGAAGTAACCATCCCCACAAAACACATAACTTCTGAACAAGACAGACACCTTCCTTTGTTAGGCCTGAAGACTTGCATTCATTTTCAAATCATTCATATGAGACAAAAAGGGAGAAAACAAAAACCTCTGAAGAAAATTCCCCTGGCAGGGGAAATTCCAGCACTTCGGGAGGCTGAGGTAGGAGTGGCATCACGTTGACAGATCCTGATCCTCATGGGGGACTTTACCACCCCGATATCTGTTGGAGGGACAACAGAGCAGAGAACAAGAAATCCAGGAAGTTCTTGGAATGTGTCAATGACAACATTCTCCAAATAGCCAATGAGGAGAGGAGCCATGCTGGACCATCACCTTACCAACAAGGAGGAGCTAGTGAGGAATGTCAAGCTCAAGGGCAGCCTTGGTTGCAATAATCATGAAATGGTAGAGCTCAAGATCCTTAGGGTAGCAAGGAAAGTGTACAGCAAGCTCACTACCCTGAACCTCAGGAGAGCTGACTTGGCCTCTTCAGGGATCTGTTTGGTAGGGTAACATGGGATAAAGCACTGGAGGGGAGAGGAGCCCAAGGAAGCTGTTTATTATTCAAGGATCACCTCCGTAGCAGTGTATCCCAAGAAAGAAGAAGCCAGGCAAAACAGCCAGGAGGCATGCACAGATGAACAAGGAGCTTCTGGAGAAACTCAAAAGCAAAAAGGAGACCTACAGAGCAGGAAGCAAGGGCAGTTAGGCTGGGAGGGACACAGAGAAACTGTCCGAATGGCCAGGAACCAGATTAGGCAAACTAAAGCCCAGGTAGAATTAAATCTGGCCAGGGACATCAAGGATAACAAGAAAAACTTCTATAAGTTTGTCAGAGTTAAAGACTAGGGAAGACACAGGCCCTCTCCAGAAGGAAATGGGAGACCTGGTCCCCAGGATATGGAGAAGACTGAGGTACTGAATGACTTTTTCGCCTCTGTATTCACCAGCAAGGGCTCTAACCATACCACCCAAGTCACAGAAGGCAAAAATAGGGACTAGGACTTCTCCTGCTACAGGAGTAGATCAGGTTTGAGACCATCTAAGGAACCTGAAGGAGCACAAATCCATGGGACCTCATGAGATTCATCTGCAGATCTGGAAGGAACTGGAGGATGAAGTTGTCAAGCCACCATCCATCATATTTGAGAAGTCATGGCAGTCTCGTGAAGTTCCTGCTGCCTGGAAAAGGGGAAACGTAACCTAAACCTAAGAGATTTTACCAGAATAACAGCAGGAAAAAAATTTTCAAACTAATTTGGCCCAAGGAAAACTGCTTTTACTTAGCATGCAATCACCTGCCCACCTTATTTCTTCCTTCTCTTACTCTGTACGTCTATGACTGTAAAGGCTCAGCAGATCTCTGTGGAACTTTAAATTGTGAAGTGGGAAAGAAACTCTTGTTGCTTTGTCCAGCTTAGTCTTTGATGCCTTTATAAACATGCACAAAACCACAAACTGCAATAATTTCACAACTGGCCTGCTCCTTCCGTGTCTCCAATTCTCCACTTCTAGAAGTCACTCCTTCGCATTGCTGCCCCACACAACTGCAGACTGAGGATAGGAACGAGCAGTGGGCTGCCATACCCAGCTGGCACAATGGCCCTTTTTACACAACTCTTAGTCTCAAAGGACACACTGAAGTGTTTTATAGGATCACATTTATACACAGATTGTTGTCTTTTTGTTTTATCTTCCTAAAGATCACAACTAATAGCTCTTGCTTTCAAAATGTTTGGATTTACAATACTGGTCGCTCCTGTTTCATCCAGGTGTTCTCACTAGGTTGTCTGGTCACAGAACATAAAGTAAGGACTGGAAGGTTGTACATTTAAGGCCTCATCCCTACAAATGTATTTAACATACCTGCCTGTTTACACTCAGAGGAATAATTCATTTAACTAAAGCAGTCTTCGGCTAAAACAACTTTTTCTTACACTTTTAAGTGTATTTTTAATATATCCAAATATAGAACAAGATCATTTTCTGAAATACCAGTTGGTACCATAAAGAGATGGGGAAAAAAATCAAGATTTATTTTTCTCTAATGAAAAAGCAAAGAATACCTGTGGCTGGCTTAAGAATGGCTCCATTTCAAATGGGAAGTAGCAGCTTCAGTTCTCCATAGTGTGATATTTATCACTGTGTGATAAAAAGTTCTGTGCCTTACAAATTCTATAATAGGTTAGGTCAACCACTTAATATCATGTCATTCCTATAATCATACACAGCACTTGAGTTTTACATAGATCTCAGATGTTGTCACTTCAAAGGAGATCAGAACAAAAGCAGTAAGAGAAAAGGTTCTTTCTCTTTAATGCAAATGGGCTTCTTTTTAAAGAGGTGTTTTTAAAAGCCTTCATGTCACATTAAGAAAGTTGCATTATGGCTACCTGAATTAAACATCTTTACAATTGTCTGATAATTTAAAAATTAAACTTGAAGAGATTGCTCGTATGTTGAAAATGAGATCTACTATCCCCACTAAAACAACCTATGTTAGAACATTTGTGGCGACAGAGGTAATTTCCATTTGGCCGCAAGTGCAGGCGGTCGGCATGCCGTAGGGATGCACAATTAGCCCACCTGTTACGGATGCCCAACAAGCCAATAACCCCTGTCCCAGCTTTGGACAATGCAATAAGCTTGTTTTACTACAACATCTGCATTTGGGGCAAAAGAAAAATAAAATGCAGCTGTAAAACAATTGTCCAAACTCTGCTCCAACTTTACAGTGTCTGGAGCACAGAAGTTTTTGGCGTTGCAGGATACGGGAGTGCTGCAGACTAGGAGGGATGTGCAGTTCCCCCACCAGCACAGACCAGGGCAACTTTCCAGTCACACCAGGGCTGAGCACATTCTTGACCATTCTGTAATGCAAAGACACGAAAGGGAAAAAAAAAAATGTTGCAAAAGAGTGCCTACACATAACTTGTAGGAAAAAAAGTATCTGTATTTACATCATTGGCAAAAAATACTTAAGAAAATGAGCACACTTTTAATGATCGCAGATCTCTGTGGCAAAGATGTGACGAGCAGAGAGGGTTCCTGTGTATTTAGGTAACTGAGAACTGTTAGTATTTTCAGGATATAGTAGCAGTGCTGTTACAGACAGAAATATTTGATTCCAGCTACTCTGTACTGCAAGAGTTTAAACTGGGAGTAAATATTGGTTCTTCCACCAGCTCTAGAAGAAAGCAAACAGCACCAGTTTGCTTTAGTTTGGTAAATCATCAGCTCAGTTCCCAGCCAGCCAAGGAGAGAGCCTGTCACAGCTACTATAGTCTAACAAGTGTTCACCTAAAACCAGAGAATTGGAGAACCACCCAGGGATCAAAATTCAGACCAGCATATCGCAGCAGAGGTCTAAACCTGCAGAGAAGCCCTCCCCACCTCCTGTCTCCCACTCCCATGCAAGGGACTATATCCCTTGCCAGGATCTTTCACCAGGCAGGCAGGGAGAACGCCAGTAAGGGGAAGGGAACACTACACCCATGGTATGCTTTTTGCAATACGATGCTCTTTCTTCATATTCTCCTTCACCCTAAGGCGTTCTGTAACTTTTATGCTATCTTCCTCTCCGGTGTGTAAAATTTCCTCCATCATTTCCTCCTGTAGTGCTCGGGAGGGTGGTGGGGGTGGTGAGCCCCTTTTCCCCTTGCTGAGCAAGGATCTCCTTTTCTGCCACCTTGCACTCCATCCTCCCCGGACAGGGAACACAGACGTGCTCCCACCTTCTCTCTCTTACAGAGTGCAGCAGTAGCCTTTGCTTTTAAGGTGAAGGAACTTTAATCAGACCTTTTCTTTTTTTTTTTTTTTTTTTTTTTTGCCCTAGCCACTTGACAATATAGGGCAGAGAAAGAAGAGGGAACAGGACTTTGAGTACTAGCCGAAATACTGAGATATTGCCATGAAATCATAAAAATGCTGGGCTGAAAGAGATTTCAAGAGATCATCTACCTCAGCAGGGTGCATTAAGGAGGAAATCTCTCTGCTGACAATACTAATGGTGGGCTGTTAATACTACCATTCCAGCTCTACAGCTTCTCATCAGAGTATTTGACTGTCATTCACTCTTTTTTTCTTTTTAGATCCCACAGGGTTTGTGTCCGTCACTCAGCGAAAAATCAGACCAGCTCACATCTCAGGACATGGCACTGGCTTCAGACACCGCTTTCCCCCTGTGACATGTTCTGATGGGTTTTGGAGACACTGTTCATCAAGGAATTTCTTTTTCCCATGAGTTCCCTGCAGAAGAGAAGGCTTAAGTTAAAGAGTAGTTGTTCCTGCTAAGCCCTTTGAAGTTGCATTTGTGACATCCAAATGAATATTTTTTTTCAAAGCAGGGCACTGGATTGACAGGGAAGCAGCTGATCTGATCTCTCCCAGGATAATTACTGCTCTGCGTTTGACTGTTCAGTACAACATGCGTTGCATCTAGTACAACATAAGGACAACATGGTATTTTCTTTTCCTATGAATACATGAAATTGCCACAGACTGCTGCCCTAAGCTATACATCACTAATGTGAATGTGACATAAGTGGGTTTGTGTGTAGGATACGTTGGTCTGCTGCACCCCAGGGTGGGATAGGCAGTTCACAGAAAGCCTGGCCTTTGCTGCAAACAGATGATGAACACATTTCAGACACGGCTATAGGTAGGCTACTCATTGAGCTTGTATAGGTAAGGCAAAGTAAGGAGTATGAGCTATGTTAGAACTGCTTTAAGGTAAGAAAAAGAAAAATGACATCAACACAACACGCCAAAACATCCTTCACCATGTTGTATGGCAATAGATCATTTCGGATGTGTTGGAAACAGCCCCTCTCATAGCCTGAGCCTTCGCCTGCCAGCCAATTGCCAGGAAAGGATTGCTACAGCTGTGTCTGGCTCAGGGTTATCTGCCTTACTCCCTGCCTTGTCATTTACCAGCAGTTTGTTTGCTGTGTCACAAGTAGCCTGGTACAATGATGGCACATTAAGCTGGGATTCGTCTGAGAGCAGCCGTGCCACCAGCAGGCTCCTGTACTGTTGCCATGGGCATTGGCCAAGGCAGAGCTCTGTTGCCCCACTGGAGCTGGGCACCATGCTCTTCCTCATCTGTCAGGGCATCCACTGGCACATCTGTGCCAAATTCAGATGTTAGTGTAAAGCTCACTGTTCCCACAGCCTGCATATAAAGGTCGGGTCACATCTCAGAGAAAGGTCTGTCTGACCGACCAGGAGATTGACACGTGTGAGAAGGGGGTTGTGGAAGGGAACAGAAATACCCAACTGCTGGATGACATGATGCACGCCCATGGCACCACGCATCCGGCAAAGCAGAACACAGTGCCTGTGGGAAAACATCTCAGCTTTTCCCATGGGGTCACCAAGAAGTACCCAAACTCGTGTTCCTTCAGGTGAACACATCCTGCACCAAGTAACTCTGCTTATAAAATAGGTTTAATAGTAATATATTAAACTGCCATGCAATCTCTGACAGAATACTTCATTTCTTGAAATAAGACTGTTTCTGAGCTGTGATAAATCTGTGCAGATAAACAGTTTAGGGGGTGAGTGACATAAACTAGACAAAGCGCTGCAGGTTTACAGTCTTCCTTTGGAGATACTAGTGTATATATATATACACACATATATGGTTTACATGTGTGTATAAACACACATGTGTCTGGGTATGTTGTAATCTTAGTGCAAATTATGCTGGAGTGTTAGACTTGTGCTTCCCTAATATAGTTTTGCCATAATATTATTTTTGTCCTCTCTTCAGCAAGGAGATCTGATCCTGTTTTCATACCATATTTTGAAGCAGAAAATGTCTGCTTGGCTAAAAATGCTTGCAGCTTTTATTTTTGTAGCAGTTGGATATAGCAGATTATACACCTTTTACATTAGTCCCACAGTTTTCCTAACAAATACAAAGTGTTCCCTGTCTTGCAAAGAACATTACTGCAAGATTTTTTATTTTTGTCAGCATGGAACAAAACTCAAACTTTCCACACTGCAGTCTGGAAAAAAAAATAAGAAAAAAAATTAATCTTTGAAACAGAAACAAGATTTTTCACTTAGTGATTGAAGCTGCTTCCCATAAAACTGCCTTAATGACCATATAGGATATTTTAAAATACATTTCTGTATTAGTTACGCAAATCAGTTACACAAACTAGAAGATTTTGGCACGTTTTAAGTGGTTAATACTTGCACATTTACTTTTTAATCTTTATTATATCAGTGAGACTTGTTTAACATTTAAATCTAATCAGTTGGAAGCCATTCATAAATAACAGTAGAGGACATAAATCAGAACAGGGTAATAAGAATGCTCAGTATTTGCACACTTTTTTTTTTCCTATAAGGCTTCTGTAGCCCTTTCTTCTTAGAATAATAGAAATCCTTGGATTTAATAGTTAATTTATATAGTTAGCATATATTCATTTTCTGTGCATATTGTATGAGAAAACTAGAGACCAACACGACCCTGAAAACGCAGAAATGTAGTTGGTAAGAATGTCTTACAAAGAGACATAAGCAAGAAAAGAGTTTTCATTTTATTTTGCCTTTTAGCAGCTTTACTGTGAATTCCAGCATATCAAAGACTTAGAAAACAATCAATAAACACTCTCTAGCAAGATACCTTGTTCCATTCTCAGAAGAGACAGGCAGAAAGGGAAGGAGAAACTCCTGTGAGGTGAAATTTTAGGTCTCTCGGGAAACATCATAAAGATGAACACAGCATGTAATACTACATCTTTACCCTCTGAAGACTTTTGTTTTGAGAAGCATTTTAGACAATATAACTTTGCAAGCCCATTGTATGGCTATTAAAGGCACAAATTGAAAAAAAAAACAATCACTGGACAAGATAATTTCAACTAGACTGCAGTTTTAGTTCAAAGGAGTTGGAACACATTTTAGGATGAGATAAGTAGTCACCATTTCTAGAATTATCTACAGCTACTCTGGGGCACAAGGACTATGTCTTTACAGATTTAACATGATGTTTGGTTTTCTGGAACACCAGAAGCATAACTGAAAAGGCAATAATGCCTTTGTGTGTTTGTGTGTGTGCGCGCGCGCACATGAGCATCCATGTTTTCTTCATATTAATATTTTGGTTTTAGAACTTTAAACTGTTATTTTGAAAGTTAATTATTATTATAGCTACAGACATCTTTTGTTTTTTTAACAACTTGGTTCTCATAAATATCCAGTGATTTCAGGGCAGAAGATTTTCAATAATACATCAGTGCCTAGAACTCATTTTTTCAAACCTAAAACACTTAGGGCTAAATCTTAAGAAAAGTCTACTTATTGAAATTTCAGCTACAGCAGGGTGCTAGGGTCTCAAGCAATGAGAACCCAAGTGGAAAAAACCAACCAAACAAACCACAAACAAAAGCACACCCACATGGAGAGGTTAGAAAGTCCCACTTAAACTGGCTTTAACTGGCATCATCATCATCATCTTGTGTTAGGACATATATAATTCAAGGCAAAGGAGCAACAGACAAATGGAGACAAATGGAGATGTACATTAAAGAATGTACTTATTTATTTGCTTTACCTCCATGCACTGCATTGATACACACATTCTTTAAGTGTACTTGAGGTGACACCTACAGCCACACTGGGTATCAGATCCCACACAGCCAGGCTGAAATAGGCAATTGGCAACCATAGAGAAACAAGACCAAAAGATGAAGAAGCTTGAATACCATTCTAAAAAAGTGATTTATTTTTTTTTTTTTTAGTACTCAAATACATTTGTTGAGAATAGAGAAGTATATTTCTCTGGAAAAAAGAAAAGCCTGGTATACAATAAAACGATTTGCACAGACAAGAATCATTACATGTCAAAAGCCATCTCTTGAACTTTTACTAAAGCCCAAGGGTAACTTCCCTTTGGTGTTTTTTTTTCACCTTTTGTTCTGGGAATGTAATGTGCTTTTTATACTTGACAAAATTACAGAGGATTAATTCATAGTTGCTTTTTATAAAAATCCAGGAAAACCTGATTACACTGTAGTGGAGTGAATCTTACACACCAACATCTTTATTAGTATTCCCTTCCAATCTCTAGATTAATTCCTAGCAGTTTAGAAAAGAAATGACATAATCTGTGGTAAATTTCTGGCCACAGGATACCAAGAAAACAAACATGGACAGCAGGCAGCAGTATGAGTATTTGGGATTAAATTTGCAATTAACAGAAAAAGCATTATAAAAGATATGAACAAAGATGCAAAAGAAAGAAAAGCCTGTCCCTGGCTTTTGTTTGCTTACTCACTATTTTTCAGATAAAATACAAGTACCTAGCTTAGTTTTCCAAAGAAAAGAGACTTACTCAACTATACTGGTCATGTTGAAAATTTTTCCAAATTATTGTCACCAAATGTGATTGCTAACAAGAGTCTGGTTAGGTATGTTTCCAGAGATAAATCAGAGACAATGAGATTAGCCTGACATTAGGTATCAGGAGATAACCCTCTCTGTGTGGCCTCCTTCATGAAATAAAATACGAGTGGATATGGTTAGTCTTCTGTAATAAGAATCTTTCTTGCGTTATAAAGCACAATAATAAAGCAACCCACATCCTGAATCTTACATGGCCAGGAAAACATTTTTATTCTATATTATTCCAAACAATACTGGGTTATTTATACCCCAGGAAGGGAAAAAAACCAAAATCCAATGACAACAAAAAACCCCAATCAAAAACCCACAAACAGAGAGCATTACTTAAAATGAGAAACAGCTTTCTCTGAGTTGTATGTGAAATTCTTGTGATAGAGCCCAATTCATATGAAGCCTGATTAAAAATGGTTCATTTGGAGGCAAGTTGGAATTGGCTGACTACTGCCTAATCATTAGGAATATTTATATACATCTCAAACTACTTAAAAGGAAAACATTGGATGAAAGAATTAAGAAAAAAAAAAAAGGCATTTCAACCCAAAAAGCTTTCCTTTGCTTTCTATTTAGAGATATAATGAATACTGCAGTCATACAAGTAGCAAGACCACACAGCAAGAGAATGAAAGAACCTGGACAAATACGAGAATTTAATAACTGTGATCTGCAATCAAGAGTATGCTTTATCACAGCATCTCACAACTTTTCCCACAGGTGCTGAGTTTTAGGCTGTTCAGCACAAGAGAGTTCTTGAAACAGAAACGATACACTCACAGAACTCATTTGTGATTTGATTCCTGCTGTTAAAAACGGTAAAAAAAATAAAATAGTCAGCTATCAGTTAGGTACCATGCACAGACTTCACCTCACCCAAGTTACTCATATACTTCAATCCAATAATCATTTCAATGAAATCATGCTTGTATGATTAAAAACTGGATCTGGATTCATAGTCTAAAATGCAAAAAAAGTATTTAATGTCTTCAGCTCAAAATGCATTCTGCGTAATGTAACTGGCTATTTTTGTTAGTTGTAGGGTTGTCACCACCAGATCTCCCAAGCAAAGGAGTGTCTAATGCATTAAACGTCACGGCTTCCCACCAAGGAACTGGGATCAGACACGTGCCAAGATTAAAATCCCAACTCCCAGTGCTGTTTAGGAACTGAGCAGCAAAGCCTTGCAGGGTTTTGAGGGGAGAGCGAGCACAGAGACAGAGCAGTCATCTGCAGACAGCTTCGGCAGCCCTGACTCAAATACACATCCACATCCAGAGAGGTCCTGAAGAGGAGAAGCACCTGTGGGGAGTGACCTCAGCACCAAAGCTTGGGGCCTGGTGCCTTCATGGCTTGTAGAAGCTGTTGCACATTGCATAATAAGCAAAAAATTATTATCATCAATGCTTAGTGGATACACTCCAGTATGTAATTACCACTACCATGATAAGGTCTTCTTCACACCGAACAGTGCTTTGGCCGCTGGACAACAGCTGATTCTTTCTGCAGGCTGCCTCCAGCTTCCAGAAAGGCTGGCAACAGAGGTAAGAAACAAGCAGTGGGGGGGTTAGGGAGAAGAGACACCAAACCCAAACAAGCCCCACACGGTCTCAGAGGTCAGGCATGCACTACCTTTCTCATTTCTAGGGCACCATCAGTATTCAGGCAGCTCAACGAGGCAGCAGCTGTGCTGTAATTAGTCTGAGAACAGACTCAGCTGCGTAACTGCTGCTCTTGGGGTCAAGCCCACAAGAGGCTCGAAATAACCCATGTCAGCACAGGACCTTCAGCTCTGGTCCCCTGAGGTTTTGGGCATGTGCCCCAGGTGCTTTGGTCTCTCTCACACCTTGCCACAGTCTCCTTTCCACGAACGCTCAGCACTGCATCTCCCCACAAACCCCTCCTCGCCTCACGATGGAGCCAGCGTGAGCATCCCAGCTTAGTTCAGTTAAAGAAATGGGATATGCTGTAATATCCTATAGTCTCCCTTGATATTTAAGAATACGTATAAAAAGTACTATACAGCGCCTTTTAAAAGATTAAACTTTTATACTCTTTGCCACATCTTTTGCTCTTTTGATGAAATCTGAAAACATATACCTTTCTTGCCCCCTCTCTTCTTAAAGACCATCTATTTGGGTTTTTTTTCTCCAAATGCTGGTTAAGACAAGATTGTCTTCTTTTGAATGTATTTGAAGGTTGTATACTGAGCATTTAGAATTAAAAGAAAGTCAGCAATCAAGAGAACGTGAATTGTCTCAGCCCTCAAGAAGTTGTAGATGGTTTAAGGATCAAGTCATTTGTAATAACATTAGTAAGTATAAGAACAACCGTGTAGTGGTAGCCACAGAAAATTAAGAATTCGGTATTCTACAGATCCTGAACACACACTGTTGGAGCATAGCACAGCAGGATGTTGTTAATCACCTAAGAAGAGAGATAAAGTATGACAATTTTGCATTTTTGTGACATAATAAAGAGTTTCTAGCAATAACACTTAACTACATTGTTTGTGGTGAAGTATTTCTCCTTACCTGTGAGAGCAGGGTGCCGCAGCCTTACAGCAAGAGAGAAAGCAGCAGCCACCCGGTGATTCACTGAAGGCATTTGAAGTAACTCAGATGGAAGAGGTGGGATTCTGAGAACAAGGATCAGAAGATTTGCATGAACATCTTACAAAATGTTAAGGCGAGTGTGCCAAAGCCGCAAGGAGGGGGACAGGACAAGCAACCTGTTACCAGAGAGTCCACAGCAGACCAGAGGATTCAGACATTTTTTTTTTTTCCTTGGTGTTTTAGTGAGTTTTTATAACTCCAGTTCTCTTGCTTCTCTGTTCTCACTGGACCTAGCATCTTTAGCTGGAGTATATTCCCAGTCACCTCTCCTCTGGGGAGATGACAGGGGTCTCTTGCATCATTGAAGACAGAACTCTCTCAGGTCCATTATCCACGCAAGGATTTCATGGCATCTTAACACCAGTCTCATTTTAGTTTGTTTTTTTTGTTTTGTAACTGTTGTTTCTCAGGAAAATGCCACCATCTTCCATAAAAGAAAAGAGGGGAGTGTAAAATCCCATTTAGGTTCAGAAAAAAAAAAAAAAAAAAGTTCAAAATATTAGATAAATTTTATAGACAGTATTAAATAAGTGAAACATATATTTTCACTTCAGTGTCTTCAAATGCCTATAAAGAAGTTTCCATAACATCACAAACCAGAAACTTGCTTCTTAGGAATTAATCAAAGTTTTTAGTAAAACACATATAAAGTATACCCGTCCAAGTGGTTCTGTAGGTCATCTCCACCCCATTTTTGGGTGTGTCCCCCCCACTTTTAAAAAGGGTTGTAAATTCATGGGGGTTTGTTACATTTAAGGTTGTGGTTATATTATAAATTTTTCCATTTAAGTGAAATTTTGGGTCTTGACTGCAAAATGTATGTTTATTTAATGTATTCATTATTACCTAAAAACTCTGGAAACATTTTTAAAAAAACAAAACAAAAACCTAGTTTAGCAGTGACAGTAAGCTTAGTCTGTAGCTATTGAAAACTCAAGGCAACTTTGCCTGTTTAAAAAAAGGAAAATTTTTGCCTTCAGAAGTCTTAGCAGTGGCAGGTATCCTAAAATACTGAGGACTTAAAAGGTTTAAACATCCCCCACCTCCTCCCTAAAAAAAGAAAAGCAAAGGGGAAAACCAATACATTTTTCTAGTTTTTTTTTTTTGTTTCTTTAAAGATGCTTTTATAGGACTGGTTGCCTGGACTCACGCTTAAGCTGCTTTAGGAATCAGTATAAATATAGTCAACAACAGCAGGAGACACACATCTGAGGGTGAAGCAACTGGTTGCTGGAGGAATACAAGACAGGCAGATCTGACATTAATTCCTAACCCTGGTTTTTCCCTCTCCTTTTTTTCCCCCCTCTGTGTCCTTCTGGGTCTTGAGTGGGTGGGAAGGGACCAGACAGGCATTGCCTCCACAGCAGACCTGGCTCTCTGCATCCCCTTCCCGTGTCTCCTACTGTTTGCTTCCACCCAGAGCTACAGAGCCCTGGGAAGAGGTGTGCTAAATCAAGGCAGGTAATGAGCTCATCAGGACTTAAGAAGAGATAAACCAGATTCATTCCACCTAGAAGCCTGGGAAGCAGTTGCAGATGTATCACATACAGTACCTTCCGAGGTAATCATTGCCCACATAGGGTAGATTCTGGTATTTTAGCTATGTTTTGTAATAATGACCTGAACTTGAAATCATACGTTGAACTGGATGTGGGATTTCTTTTCACCTTCCTTCCTTTCCCTCACCGACCAATAAAGATAAGAATCATACACCATCATTCTTTCTATATATACATATTTATTTTTTTTTGGGGGGGGGGGAGGATGGAGTGGGGTGTAAAATACAAAGCCAACCAGTTTCTATCCACTTCCCCTGCCCACATGTTGAGACACATGCTAAATTAGGAGGTCTTTCCATGGAAACGTGCCTCCCCAATTCACAAACAGCAGATGTGTAACCTTCAGAGTTAAGCTAGCAAAAGAAGTAACAGTCGCTGCTGTGTTTCTGAACTTTAAATAGTGAAATTTTATGATACAAGAAACAAAAAGAAAATTCTGAGAACTCGAGTTAACCTTTAAGAGTAAATAGCATTTAATTAGAAACTTGAAAGTGCCCTCTTCTGGCAGCTGGCACTAGCTGCTGGCTCATTTGAAACAGCCTAAACCCGCAGCACTTATTCCCCAGTTAAAGTTCTTTTCATACACATTTTTTGTTATGAAAGCGTCTTCATTAGCTATAGAGCAAGGGTATGAAACTGTTAATATACTTTTATAGAACAAGAAACATTGAAGTGAGCTGTTAAAAATTATTTTAAACCAAGTGTAATTAAACAGTTCATACTCATAAAATAATACTTGGTTTTTTCCCCACAAAAGCAAGTACTTAAACTTGTATTCATTTCCTAGTATCACATGATATTAATATTATTAATTTGCAATAGTATTGATGCAGATCCTCCCTGCATTACTTATTGCTTGTTATTACTGATATTCCTTTTTATAGATCCACCTTAGGAAACAAAACATTTTTGGTTTCAGTTAACCCCGCACAAAAAACGCAGTAGGTGAAAATTACATTAGAAAAATAAACCCAAACCCTCTGTTTATTTCTCGGTTTGGTATTGCAATATAAAACACTCATTCATTGTCCAACCTTTCCTAAGTACTTTCATCAGTGTAAGAGTTGTAATACATTTCATTTTGTTTAATTATATATTTTGTTTCTATAGCAACTAGAAAGCATCTAATCCATTTCTGTTCCTTCCTAAGCCTTTACATAGCAATTTTCTTTCACGATACAGTAGCAAAAGATAATCCTTCTTTAGAACTCTGGGTACTATCTGTTCTTTCCAAATATCCCTTAATTAGTATATATTAGGATTAAAACCAGTTGTAGTACTGCCACAACTAAAAGAAACAGTGTAAAAAAAAAAACAACAAAACAAAACAAACAAAAAAAACAAAACAAAAAAAAAACAAAAACAAAAAAAACCAAAACAGGATCTAGACGGAAAATTCTGTAACTACGAGCAAGTAACTTCAGCATAAATTTACTGCCACCTGCAGGCTCTTGGCAACGCGGGTCTCCAGAGCAGGGAGCAAGGGGACCTCCAGCTCACACCCCGCGGCCAGGGGGAGGGCACATTTAATATCCCTAACTCATACCAACTGATTCGCATTTATTTTGCTTATAAAGAAATAATGCAGTTTATTTTAATCTGTGTTTCCCTCTTCCAGCTTGCTCATGGAGACAGTGGTGATGATGGAAGATTTTCCTACCGAACTGGCATGCCAAAAAAACACCATAAAAAGATAAAAAGATAGCCCTTCCACTGCTGCTAAGTACCTCTTAAACAATGGGAGCTTTCTGTATTTTCCTATTGTTCAAAGGAATTACTATCTTCAAAAACATAACACAGATCTTTAAAGAATCTAGCAAGTCAGGTCTTTGAGTAAGTCATGTCTGTAGTTAAAACACCTGAAAACACTGGTTTATGAGAATTTGGAGATTACTGCCTTACTAATTGACCCGAGTCCTATACATTTATATTCTTCCATATGCACAAACCACACTGGAAGAGTGATATCAACACTTTTAAAGCTTGGAAATGCCAAACAAACATGAAGTTTGTCTACAAAGCCTTTATTTTTTTTAACCCCTTGCCATGTGAAACAATCCTTACTTACAAAATTATCAGTATTTTTTCCTATGAGAAGTTGCCTCTCTCAATGCCCAGGGCAACTAGTGCTAAGTTATGTATTTTACTGTTTGTTTGTTTGTTTGTTTTTAAATGCTGGTGTTTGACATATACTTCATCATTCTGGAGCTGGAATTTCTTCAACATTGCATTCAGCATCACACCCAACTTTGCATCCTCTGCCCACCAGTGAATCTCTCAGCTCAGTTTCAGCATTAACTCTTTATACAATGTCTGGGAAAGTTAAGATTTCTAGAAACGAGATCTACGGGAGCCAGCACACTCAAACAGGAGTCAGCTCAGCACACCACTTTTTGGCTTTCCAGTCTGGCAGTTCCAGAAAAAACAGAAATGAGTCTTAAGTGTCAGAAGACATATCTCTTCCATCAAGACCAGATTTTCCATACAGAGAAATAAATGCATAGACAATGCCATGCAAGTACAGTTAGGCTGGCATTTCTAGGAAAGATGAGGCTTACTGAACACATGCTGGGCTTTTGATTAAATCATAGACTGCAAATCCCATGCCGATTTACTGCAGACATACCGTGCAGCTGACCAACACATACGGCTGCAGAAACACTGAAATATTTCCAACCCCCGGGCAGTTACCATGCTCCCGGGAAGTAGGCATCACCCACAGCACCCTGACTGTCAGACCTCTGAGGTACCCGAGGGAAAACACTGCCTACTTAGTCTGAATTCCAGCAGTAACCATGTCCCTGACCAAGAAGGGCCTTGTCAAAAAATTTCCTCAGGAAGAATCATATGCCCTTAAAACAGGACTTGGCCATTTGGAAAAGGGTGTTTGGACGGGGCTGTCCTATGCAGAAACAGAAGCAAGCATGTCCTATTTTACCTACACGAAGAACAATGAAAGGCTCCAACAAACCTGATATGGATAAATGCACTGCAGATTTTAGCTATTTAATTATGAGGTCTATTGAACACATTTTCTCCCTACCTCTTCCCCTTCTCCTCAAAAAAAAAGGCAAAAAAGGCAGCTCTTCCCAGAGTACCAATTGACAAATTCCTCCAGGAGACTGTGAGCAGTATTAGTACTTCTCTCTTTTAGTAAAAGCCAAAATGTATTTTTTTTTCTTTCCACTTCAAAGAAAAAAAAAAATCAAAACCAAACAAAAAACCCCACCCACAACAAATTGAACCTGATGGTGGAAGACAGCACAGGTTTTCAAAATGAGTGAAAATTTTAGTACTTAATCATCACTTGCCACTTGATGGGGGTGGTGAGCTAGTTATGCAGACCTTGACTTACAAATATAAAACAAGCTGTTCCATGGATTATAAAATAGCCAATTTTAGTTTTAAAACAGAGTGCAATGAAATGCCAAAATCCAAGTGCATTTGGAGAGTTTAAGAGCTGCTCGTTACAAGATACCTAAGCTAAATTTCACATGATACTTATGCATTAAGTGTTGTCAGGTTAAACCAACTGCATTTCAACTACATATACCAGATACTTCACTATGGGAAAGATGAACAGATCAGAAGCCTTTTCCATACATGTACAGAAAGTTATTTGTCACTCAGTGCCTGTTACTCTTAATTTACTTCCCTTTTCACATATTGTAGCTCAAGGAATAAACAATTTGCCCAACATCTTTTTCTTTTCAGCACTTTACAGATCTTAATCCTATTTGTAGGTTAAAATAATGCCACCGAGGCTTAGAAAGCTTCACTGTAGCAGTGTAAAAGATAAAACACATGGACAACAGGCTAAAAACCTCTGTACTTCAAAGGACCAAAATCTGTTGAAGAATCCTCTTATGTTTTATGATGGAGTGAGCAAACCATTAACTGTTCAAATATTAAAAAGATATATAGCATGTACCAAATATGATTTGTCTAGGCAAGAAACAATTAACCAGTTGTAAAAAGCAACCAACCTCATATCTTTCCAATGACACACAGAAGTGATTACATGTGAAAAGGAAAGCCATAGCTCAGTTCTTGGACTTCTGATAACAGAACAGGTAGATCCCAGGTGTGCAATCACTAACCCATACTGCTGTCTTTACTATCTGCCACATTGATATGATTGATGTTTATTCCGAGTAAAGAAGCCACACTCACCAGGTGTCAGTCCAAGCTGCAGAGCTGTCCAAAGCAAAGTTCTGCACTCAAGGAGATTGGATTAGAAACACTTGAGAAATAACAGTTGCAGTTAGAGATGTGTAGAACATAGGAGACAAAGAAAGAAAGTGGTGAGCTTAGGGCATGCTGGGTACCCTAAATACAAATGAGTTCAAGCACATTAATAGCTAAGATGTTCTTAACAGTGTTTACATTTGATGTATAAACAGCACAGAACAGCACTTCCATTATTAAGCATTGGAATGGGCTGCCCAGGGAAGCGGTTGAGGCCCCAGCCCTGGGGGTATTTAAGAGACAGGTAGGCATAGTGATCAGTGACGTGATTTAGTGATGATTTTTTATCAGAATTAGGTTGATGGTTGGACTAGATGATCTTAAAAGTCCCTTCCAACTTATACCAAATCATAGAATTGTCTATCAGCAATTCCAAAAAGACTAGAAAACCAAAGAAGAAAACAACATAAAAGACGTCCACTACCACAGATCATTTATTTATATACTAAGTTAAAAAATACAAATATTTTATTACAAAAAAGTTTATCAAACAACTGTATACATACAGTTCATATTGTTAAAAGCCAACATGTCAATTGATACTTTATGTACAGTTGATTAGTAATGTCATACAATTGTAGAAAAGCATCACTCAGCAGAAACTGATTTGGCATTCGGAAAGTAGTTACCACCCTGCACTAGAAGAGGCAATTAATAGAGGAATAAAACATTTATATGTTACAATAAAAATACTTATTTGCTGTGATCATTTAAAGCAAAAAGGATGCTTTCTTTCTCCAAGAAGAATCATCATAAATGGAGATTAAAGTGCACATTACCAACACATTAATAACTCTTCAGCAATCCCATCTATCATTCTAGATGTTTGAAGCACATCACAGTAACAACAAGGATTCAGGACTTTTCTCTGTGGCTTAAACAGTAAGTTAAGAGAAATTGAGCTTTCTAAGCTGCATGAAATAATTCTGGTGTACAACAACATGAAGTAGGGTACAGAAATTTGAAAATAGTGTTTGGTGAAAAAGTCAGCATAGATTTCCCAGATATATGATTTCTGGGGAAATACTTTCCTTTTGAAAAGAAAAAAAAGATTCATAGTATTTCATACAACAGTGGACCAAGCAAGCAGAGCATGCAACAATATTTACAAAGCCATCCCCGCAGTTGTTCTTTGTGGGCTACATATAACACAGGTTGGAGAAACACTGTCTATACACCATCCATAAATTTTGCTGGCAATCGGTGGAAGAAGAAAAAAAAAAATCACCAATAATTTGTTTGCTATAGAATAGGGTCCTAAACTTGAAAAGTGCTCCTCCAAAAATGTAGCTTTACCTCATTACAAGCAATATACTAAACCTTACAAAATATAACACAGTCAGTACTAGCAGAGCTGTCAAGGGCAATAATTTTAATAAATCAGTTCACTTTGGATAAAAGAATGCTTATGCATGTGACAATCTATTCAAAAGCAACAGCTGAACAGGCTAAATTTACATCCACAAGAGAAGCATGACATGTTCATTGAAAACTAAATGAGTTGCTGGTAATTATGGTTATCATTTTTATCACACCAACTGGTCACCAATACAAGAAAAAAAAAGTTGTTTGTTTTTTTTTTTCCATTTTACAAATATGAGAAGTTCTGAGCCATTATACTTGAAGAGCTTACTTCATATTCTAGGCACTGGACCCAATTTGGAGGTAAAATGTCTGTCAACAGGATTTAACATCCTCAGGTTTCTGAAGGCCGTCCATATGAAGTTCACATACAGCACTACAAATACACATCAGATACTGCTGTAAATTTATAAGGAATACAAAACACTATTAAATACAACTTTCACCCCATGGCACATCAAGCATGGCAATACCACTTGTTGCATATCTTGTTAGCAACAGTCAGTTGTGATTATGCTTTATTGAATATTTTCCTTTCTGTAGCTGAGAAATATACAGCTTGGACTTGCTTCCATCCGGTCTTTTAAACCAAACTTCATCATGGTTAATTGTTGTAATTATGGCACTACAGAAAATGAGGGAAGAAGGGTCAGGAAAAGAAAAACAAGAAGAATTTAGAAAGCTTATAAGATAATAAATAACCTCAAAACTGCAGCAGTGTTTCCATACAGTAAATGAAAATATGCATTAGATATAAGTGCTAGAACCAAAAGACATTGCCGCTATTGTAAGGATAGTTTTAACAGAATTATTTGGTAACCGCATGTGTCTTTTGTGAAGGTAGTTAATTTTTCAGTCACCTATCTATTTTCTTCTATGAGAAAACCCTCAACATGTACAAATACTTTAATTGTTTGAAAAAACACCATAGAAAAGTCACCCATAGAAAACACAACAATAGACTACCCATGGTAAAAAACAGATCCATTGGAAAACATACCCAGAAATTACTTAGAATACAAAATATTTGGAAAGTAGTTAAACAGATTGAAGCTCAAAATTTAAATAAAACGTATTCAACTGTTAGTCATAACACCAAGACCATAACAAAGTCAAAGCTTGATTTACTGAACCATTCTTATATGAATGATGTTTTTATGCTCCTTGTGGTAACCCTTAAAACAGTGAATACAACTCCCCTCTCATACTCCAAGAAAAGAGAAAAAAAAAATCAAATAGAATTGATGAGAGAAAAAGGCTCAAAACCAGAAATTAAAACAGTTAATGGAAGAAAGATCTATCACATACTGAGTGTGACAAAACTCCCTCCAGGAAACCCTTCAGCCTTGCAAGTTGCTGAAACCTTGAAAGGCTGGGAAAGTTCCACTGTATGCTCGCCCTGTTAAGCATCAGCTTTTGGCTGTTGTCAGACACTGGATACCAAGATCTTTTTTTGGCTCCGTTCTGCAAAACTAATTCAGATTTTTTTACATTTCAGAAAGAATATATATTTTGCCAAAATACTTCCCTATTTCAGCTCTGAACTAACACTAAAGTCACCAAAATCTGTTCCCCTTCATACACAGGCAAGAAAAGAAAGTTTCACAGTAAACTACTGCTATATGAAGTTAAAGTTAATTTTCCCAGGTAGCTATGCATATTTAATCAACACTGCTCTTAGACTGATTTGCCCCATTCAGTAAAAAGTAAGATATACATTTAAGTCTAACTCTTGTTTTAAATATACCCACCTTTTAGAATTGACAAATATTAGCCATACAGAGAAAATACATTTAGATGTAACAGTCAACCAATTTTGCACTGTAATATTCCAGGTAGAAACTTTGTTAAGAGAAGGAAAAGCCATAAAAAAAGTTTTAAACTCTCTTCTTTCAGAGCATTAATCAGCTGAATAGAAAGTTTATCTTTAATAGTATAGTGTTTTTCCATAATTTAGCTTTTTTTTGGGTGGACCAACAGACCAAATTCTCAAAGCAACAAAATCCCAAGATATTAAACAAAACCTACTCAAAGACTATTGAGAAACTAGGAAGAGCTTAAACTGTTAGTCAGATCCCAGCTTGACAAACACCTTATTATCTTCTGTGAAGTCCAACCTTTACCAGCCTCTCTCAGAAGTCCAGCGCTCAACCTTCTTTGATAATGCCTGTCTTCCAAGGTGAACTAATGTACACTGAGGTGGCAGCACTTCCAAACAAGCCTTATGCTTCAATGCCATCATCCTATCCATTGCTTAACATGAGTGTACAGAGCTGCATAAACTAAATAATCTTTACCTTGTAGGACATTCATCTTTCTTATCAATGCATATCGTCTGTCCACGTCCATACCACTCTCCATCATAATAGAGTCTTCCTTCTTCAGATCTAGCGCTATGTAGATGCTTTTCCAGTTTGACAGGTGCTAAAATGATCAATAAAAGTAACTTAATATTGACTTGGCAGAAGTCAGATATTTAAATACACTTTCATCAAGTTATTTTTCCATTATCAGTAGTGTCTCTTAATAACTGCAAGAATGCAAGAAAATTGGAAGCAAGATACCTTCTTATTACCAGTGAGATAAGTTAAAAGTTGTATTTCAATTTTTAGACAGAAGTTCTCTTCCCCACTGCCTTCATATCTGTGACATGAATTTTTCACAAATGGAACAATGGAACATAGATATTCAAGTGGTAGAACCTGAAACCTCTTCATCAGCACGTGATCACAGCATGCAAGCATTCACTAAAGAAATATACCACGTGCTTGCCTCCTCCCCTTTTTCCTCCTTTCTTACCACTTCCAAGTATCTAATTTTGCCTAGCATTAATGTGCTTCTCACCCCAGTGCCAAATATCAGTTAAAGCTCCTTTCCCATATCTCTACTTTTTCAGGGCTGTAGCTTGCAGTAAACATCCTTTAGAATGCATCCCTAAGGTCCAGATGCTCTTAGTTTCCTGCCTCATCTTGTGCAAACACTGGCATAGCTTGTTAATACTAATTGGTGTAACCCACTTTTAGAAGTCCACGTTTTTGTTGATCATTTTCTAGAATTCAGATCTCAACACAATTATCAGCAATCAAGCTACAAGTATCAGCACTTGAGAGAGGAAAGGCAAAAGCCTCATCTTACAGCTACCTCACCCCATCCTCCATCAGTGTGCCAGGGCTAAAATAAATACGATCTGCCTAAATGGAGTTCGCACCACTGCACACAACCAGCTCTGTCTTGTGAAACCAGACAATGTTTACTTACGTTCTGGCTTTACTCTGTGTGGCCCCAGTGTAGCCATTGCCTTGAAAGACAAATGAAAATGAAGTTAGTCAGCAAGCAGAGGCTTTTTTTCTTAACCAGCAGTTTTAATTGTGCAGTGTAGCTCAGGATACTTGCTTTTACGTGCAAAAACCACAATCAGAACAAATCTAAAATAAAAGTGTGCTAAACAGTGACTCGGTAACTAAATAAAACAGCATTTTGAAGGTGAAAAAAAAATTACCTTCTTTAGAAAGTTTTGATTTCAAATAACTCAGGAGGTTTTCTAAATTCAAAAATGCTATATAAACAACCTACTATTTTGATTTATACATTCTACTCATAAGCATACAAATTTTCTCTCATGAGAACATGTCATATTAAAGTGGGTTTAAAAAAAAATATCTAGGAGTTTTTTGGGGGTTGGTTGGTTGCTTGACTTTTTAAATTATTTCCAGAAAAGACAAAATCCCCAGTAGATTCCGGGTTTGTTGTTATTGTTTAAAATCATGTTACGCTAAAGGAAAGAAAATGAGGGAAATCAATTTTGTGCTGTTCCTCTGATGCAACAGGAAAAGTCAGACAAGTTTTCACACAGGTGCAAGGCAAGGATAGCATTTCGCTACAGCAAGTTACTTTAACAATATGACAAAGATCCGATAAGGGAATTCTGCACTTTATTAATTCTGCTGGATTTACTTTTTCAAATAGATCAGCTGGTCAAACAAATTTCTCTTCCTGCAAACCCTGATTCTCATATAATCTGGGAAAACCAGTGTTTCACTTTACATATATATATTTACATAAAAAGTATAAGGAGAGGTTAAAGCATAGTAAATAGTTTATTTTATGAAGATTTCTATGTGAAAACATAAGATATATATTTTTAAAAAAGCCTTATTTAGAAACAAAATCCTAACAAAGAATCCTGTCATAGGTTCTACCCAATTATGCTCGACTATGAGAAAGCAGATCCTCTTGATACGATACAGGCTTTAGGCTCACTTTCAGAGAAAACTATGGATTACCCAATTTAGAAAGAACCCCTTCCACCACTTTACTGGATTCCTCTGCATAATTTGTGTAGAATCAGAAAAAGCAGCAATAACATTGCTTGAACTTCAATGATTAGTTGACTACTGAAGAAATAAAAATCTATTTAGAGTTTTGAGCACATAAGAAGCACACTGATAATAGGCAAAAGAACTAGACAGAACCCAAACAAAACCCACAGCCACTGGCATTGATCCTTTCATCTTACCTTCCTTATTGTTGTCCAGTCTTCAAGTATATCAAGGTCTTGTAACATATAAACTATATAGGGGCGTGGAAAAGTTAGGGAAAATTCCTTTAAGTAGCAGTAATCAAAATTCCCTAATGTTTGTAGAGAGATATTAATACCAATCTTTCACACAAAGAATATCTACACAAAGTGAAAGCTCAGTATCATGTGTCAGCTTTAATAAAATCATTACTTTTTCAGTATTCTGTATCATCTTTCTTTGAGAGAAAAAGTGTAGACTGCACCACACCTCTGAATATCAAATATCCAAAAACAGGAAGCAGAAAGGCAAAGCCCTTTCTTTGAACTATCAACTGTAAAGTAAAAATTGTGTATTAGAACAATGCATGAACTTCAAAACAAAACTCCGTACAGCACAGCTATTCCATTACAAGTCTTTAGTTTTACTTTGTTTCTCCCCATTTCATCTCTGAAAAACAAGTTTAGAAAAAGGCACTATGAATGTTTAAAACCAAAATCTCTTAAAATGGCATAAGAGCTTTAGCTTACATTCCATTTGAAATTTTAAGAATCTTTAGGCATTTTCAAACTTGCTTTCCTCTAAATAACAAAGAATTACATATCAAAATCATGTAAAATTTTTAGGTACAAAGTGACAATTTCACAACTGTTTTTAAATAATAAGCAAAAAACCAAATTAATTTACTTCACAACTAAAAGGATTTTCAGCCTTATGAATTGCCTGAAATTGCTGGGGGTTTAGATCTAATAATATGTTAATATCTTCTGTTTGGAACCTCTTCTAAAATGGCAAAGTAGCTTATAATTCACAGAATCTGATTCTATTTACATGGATAATCCAAAGACAAGGATGACTAATAGCTAAAGAAAATACACTTTCACACAATTTGGCACTGAAATTACTAACAGGAGTTAAGAAACTAAAGAAACCATGTGTACCTGCATTGATTAACACCACTTGGTTTTTAAGCACTATTTAAAAACCATCTTTACTAAACTGAAATTATGACACATCCTAATGGAAGAACAGCTGTTATTAGGACAAATCATGCATTTGGGATGTGTTCCAGTAAATCAACCACCCTGAAGGAGAGTGTCCCAATGACAACAGTTTTGGGTTTGTTTTTTTTTCAAAAACTTCCTTCTTTTCACCTTCTCTTCATGTTACAAAATCTTGCGAAAGTACCAAGATTTTTTTTTCAGCAGCAGCTTAGCAATAAAAAATGGCCTTTATACCATATAAGGTTAAGACTTGGAAGGCAGTCTCTTAAGTACTCTCCATGATTCTGGCAACTTTTAAGACATCATATCTTTATCCTATAAACTGTTAGGCTGGGGGTAGGGGTAGAGAGAAGATTTAGTTTGCAAAGGCATCTCCTTTCTCTGGAGAAAGATGATACTGTCTCTTAGGTGTTGTACCTTAAAAAGTTTCAACTGCACTACATGCTTGTCAACAGCTATGAAGAAGTCATCAATGCAAAATTCTCAGATACCAGACTCACTCCACAGGAACCACAAACACACACACCCCCAAACTATCTCAATTGCTGGAATTTTAAACTTTTCATCAAAGACTGTTCTAAAGCCTTTGGAATTTTTTAAGAAGTAATAAATTGAGGTAAAGATGTCCCAGTATTAGAAACGAAGTTATACAAGAGAAGTTACACAAGTCAAGTAATACGTTGCAATGTTTAACTTTTTCCTGCTTTTGCCTGTGGCTCTGTTTTCTGAAGAGTTAAAAAAAAAAATCAATTTTTAGAAATATTCTCTATATGAAACTAGTATTTAGATAAAAATCTTAATTTTAAATTTCATAATAGGATGTGTCAACATGGTTTCTCTAACCTGAATTAGAATAACATCTGCCATACAAAAATAAATTTTGAGAATGCATTCAACTTGTTAGTAAAGACGTATGTAACAAGACTAGTTATAAAACAGTGAACACTAGTAGAAAGAATGATGATTTCAGTAAAAGGATATCTGACACAACAACAGGTTTCTTCTTATCTGGACTAAATGGATCCTTCCTTTTCTTCCTGGACTGTAGTTCATCATTCCATAATTCTGAAAAGACATAAAATCATGCTATGAATTAGAAACCTTTACGTGCTTAGCTCTTTTTACAGCAGAAAATGTTGTCCAAGAATGGAAAATAACCCTTTTTCTGGTGAGATGCTGTTTCCAAACAGAATATTATGTGATTATAGAGTCATAGATTAATACTCTCAAAACACACAAGGAATGCTGACAATTACTAGACCAAAGTTTGGTTTAAAATAAAATTCAACCCCCTCTCCCAAAGTCTACAGCTGAACAGCATTCTACTGGATAACCTCAAACTCACCAGATATACTATGTGTACAAGTCAACTGTAGCTACCAGATGAAAAAAAACACAAAACCAAACAACCAAAAAAACCACCAACCCCCCCAACTTTGCATTTCCATTCACCTGAGGTAATGTCAATGCTATGCCTGTCTTCTTCAAGTCTTCTAATCTTCTCCTCTAGTTCACTTTGTACAGTATCGTACAACAGAAGCTTTTCACTCTAAAAAAGCAAGAAATGACACATTTTTACATGACTAAGTTCTATGCTCTAAATATAAATGACAACAATGTAAAGCCTCAGCAGGAAGAAGGTAAGAACAGCTTTAGGTAAAAAATTTTCATAAGCCATAAAGCATTTGACATTTCCCTCTATCCACTTTCTTATCATGAGATCGTAGCTCCTTACACTCACTTGGCATAAACGTAAATATAGTTATCAAATATCAGTACCAAGAATAGCTAAGTATATAAAACCATGCAGCTAGATGTCCCAAATAATATTTGTATTTTGACACAAATACAGTATTTTCCTTTTGTATAGCAAAGATTTATAGAATCATAGAATCATACTGGGTTGGAAGGGACCTCTGGAGATCATCTAGTCCAACCCCCCGCCAGAGCAGGTCTACCTAGAGCACGCTGCAGAGGAACCTGTCCAGGCAGGTTCTGAATGTCTCCAGAGGAGACTCCACCACGTCTCTGAGCAAATTATTCACAATGAATAACTGTAAAGTAGTGGATTCTATGCCATCTTTCATTACAGATCAGAAAATACCACGTTTTCGTGAAAAGCTTTTTGTTAAGCTGCCTCCAATATTAATAAACCTGCAGCTATTTATAGAGAATTATCATCTATTACCATAACATTTATAATTGTCTATTTTTATAGATCTGAAAAATGCCTTCCAACAAAAGCAAGAATTTATTGAGCACATAAAATAACCTAGATAAGTTGTGAAAGCACACCTTAGAGCTGTGAGACACTCTTTAAAAGTGCTGCTTTAGAAAAATCAGCTAGTTTGTCCTTTTAAAAGGCAATTTTTGGTTCAAATAATTTACCCAATGACTTCAATGTTAGTTGTATCATTAGCACTTTTTATATACAAAGGCAAACAAAACACACTGTGATGTGAACTTCTTGCACTGTTTTGTACAGTCCACGCTCTCTTCCATCTCTAAGTGTTTCAAAACAAGAAAATTAACTTTGTAGTAAACTGCTCTTAATTACAGTCCACCACAAAAGACTGATAACAAAATTACACGGTGTATATGTATGTATCAGTCACCCTTTTAAAGGCAGCATTGAAAAAAAACTGACCTCTAAACCAGTAACTTGGAATTAAGCTGAGTACCAAACTTCAAGGAAACAACTCTACTGTTCTTTCATAAGCTTGCACATTTCCTAAAACATGAGTAGGAAACACACCTGACTCTTACATTTTAAAGTGCTTTTTCACTGAGCAACATCTTTAACAACTCTGGAAAACAGATAGCTTGGACTCAGTGGAAAAAAACAAACAGCTTAAGCAGTACCAGTCAGAGCATCTAGCTATTTGCTGACATGTCTCTGCCGGAAGTTGCAGTCCCAAGAGCAAGCCAGCAGATGTCTGCCCCTCAACTGCTCCTGCCCACAGCACAGCAAACTAACACAAACCTACCCTTACCAGCATTCAAGCAAGTGGGCTGGAGGGAAGCAAAACAGTTCAGGAATATATAAAAACAAAGAACCCTGTTCTACTAAATGACTGTTATGTTTGCCATTCCCTTCAAGTTACAAAGTATTGAAATTCCAAAGACATCCTTTAATTTATTTTTTCAATCTCTCATTGTAAAAAAAAATAAATTCCCTGCAGAATTGAAAATGTGAAAGCCTCATATATATATATATATCTCTCTGAAAAGCCAAATGACTATTATCTCTTCCAAGACCATTTTAAAATGAAATAGTGTTGGTGTTTAGACAGCTGTTTTGCTTCAAGCACTTGGTGACAAATAAGGTGCAAAATGGTTTTAAAGGCATCAGAGGCATTCTTGCTGAATGGTTATTTTCCAGTGGTATAGGAATTCTACAAGCAGCACTGCTTATCTCAAAGAACTTTTTCCCCCAAGATACCCTCATTGGATGGTGAGCATTGAATTCTGAAGGTTTCACAGTAGAAACATACTAGGCAAACAAGGAACAAGGACCACTGTAATGAGGAATAATATATAACCAAAGCAAATTATTCAGTTGTGGAAGAAAAACCCTGCAAATCTTACAGGATTCTGTCCAACCTCAGGAGTATTCACAGGAGAGAAGACAGTCAGTAATGAGTAGACCTTCGTTACACCTTGTTCTTCGTCAACATATCAAGAAAATGGAAATTTTTTTTAAAAGTATGAATACACATTCTTGCTTTATTGATACTGTAGCAGCCACAGACTTCGGGAATATGGTGAACCACTCAGAAGAAAACATGTTTAAGTAATGGGGGTGTTGAAGAGTACTATGATGCAAACCTCAGGACCTACACAGTTATGTTACAGCACTGGACATACATGTACTTGAGTATTTGTACTGCGGTATCCTGTATTTAGAGGTTTATGTTTATGTTTGAGGAGAGAAAAAATACTTTTTCTGTAACTGCTTTTGAATCAACAACTCTATCACTAGCTGTCCAAGGCATCTTAAAAAGATATTATTATTATTGCTGCTGCTGTTAAAAAGTAAGGTGCTTTTTGCTAAAATTGCATCAGATATTTCAGCTACTATTCTTGGTAATATTCTTATAATAAAAGTAAAAAAAAAAACAAATCACAGGGGAGTCTATTAATAAGAACCTGTAAATGAAAAATGAGAAACTTCAGCTATACTTATATAGAAAGCCAAACTAATATAAAGCTAATTTTTTTTATACACTTTGAATAACCTCTTACACAGGCTTAAATATCACAAGGCAATTGCATTCAAATAGCAAATAACAGCATTATAAAAACAGGCACTAAGCTTGGAAAGCATGATATACAGTGAAGTTAGACAAGATTAGCTACTGATATAAAATAGTATGCACAACCTCACAATGTTGTCGAGAGGCTTGAATTTCACATTCATACTTGTTCTTCACAGATTCCAGACAAAGTTCTCTATAGATACCTGTAATCAGACAGATTAAAGCAATATTACTTTCTTTAACTAATATCTGATTTCAGAATTCTCTTTTAAAACTGTCTGTAAGTCCCAAAACATGTACATACTGGAAAATACAGATATTATATTAGATACCTACAGTAGCTGGCTGCTTTACAGAGTAAAAATAAGAACAAATAATCCCTTAATTCTGAAGATATCAGGAAAAATACATGTTATTTTAATAACTTTTACCCAATCAGTAAACAAATTGCACCAGCAGTCATGCTAACTTTACAAAACAGGTCTATTTCACGTTTCTGATCAAATTATCCTGCATATCCTCAGTTTTCAAGTCCATGAAGTACTAAATGGCCTCTTTGATTTTCTAATTGGAGTTTTAAATAATGTTTTGGGGCTTTTATATACCTAGAAAACTGAATGAAAGAACAGGCTTTTACAAATTAATATTTGGAATAAGGCTTACTTTATATGCATGACCTTAATAAATCACATCAATTAACAAGACTCTGCTCCATTATTAGAAATAGCCACCTTGCAACACAAAGGATACTGCTTCTGAGTACTTGAAGCATTTCGTACAAGTTTCTGGAAATGTGTCTACTAAACAGACAGCTGAAAAAATCTGAAAGGTACCTAAAATGTAGTATCTGGCAAGTATAGATAGAATTGGATTTAATATACTCAATACATTCAACACAAAATACTTAAATTGTTCCAGATTACCATTCTGAGGAGTTAAGTTTGCACACACGCTGGTGCCATCTAGCAACTGAAGAACTCCCCAAAAAGAACTTCCCTTAAAATCATTGGACTATAAATGAATACAGTGCAAGAGGAACAATACCCTTACCAGCAATTCCTCTGAAAAACAAACTGCAAGTATTATGTCAATCATCTTTCCAATGTGAAGACACTTAATCTAGAATTCAAAATATTCTTTCCTTACATCAGTATGTTATGCTAGCTTTTTTCTTCTTCTTTAAATGTTTATGGCTAAATGCTTATGTTTATATCTAGGTCTAACAATTTACAATCACTGCTTGTTTGTCTGAAATCAACCCGTATAGGTATGAATACTTCTAAACGAAACAGATACTCCTGACATGCTCATCCATATTTCATGTGAACAGTGCTCAGTGCCTTAGGAGAGCAAGGAACACAAGTTTCTTTTCTACCACAGCCTAGCCAAACATAGTTTAGCGCTTTTTTTCATCCCTTCCTCCCCTCTCTCACACAGAAGTAGGTCCTTAGTGGTTACCTGCTGGAGCTCAAGTCCTGCTACTACCCACTTCTGTCAAGGCTCTCAAACAGTAAGAGAAAATAAGCCTGTTCTGCAGCTTCTTGTTTCTATAGAATAACTTTATTAATCTCATTCAGTTGAGGACAAAAGGAAAAGCAAAACTAACCCTGATTTCTAGTCTCTCTTCTGTAGTTTTTACCACAGGCTCTTTTTACATTGGAACATGGATCTTCAATGCTGCTGAAGACAAATCAGGAGAGTCTCTAATATTCTGCCTATCCATACCCACCTACGTGGAAGCACCGACAGACAAATACATTTAAAATTGAAAATCAAAAGTCTAGATTAAGGCTGCTTTTATATCAAACCTTCTGCAAGTTCACCTATGAACTTTCTACAAATCCCAAGTGAGCTACTTAGGACTAGTCGCATAAATTTGGGTTAAGATCTTAGAACACAGAAATTCTGGATCATCCACTGAGGAAAAGCATTACGGACCAGAAGGGACTGAAATGCAATAGACCAAAAGATTTCAAATTCTCCTTATAGCCTGCAGACAAAAGTACCAATGAACACATACTGAGTAGCCCTAGTATTACAAAAGTATAAGCAGGCTTCCCATTTTCCAGTTTGCCTGCACCGTGCTTCTTCTGAATTTCTTAGAAAAGACACTGGCATAGCTTCTCCAGCCAGAGAGATGATGACCGTCTGCCTTTTGGCTTTCTGACATCCTGTGTTAGGTAACCCTTAGACAGCTCAATTACTCCTACAGGAGTTGAGCTGTAACATGAAAAGAACTTACCACAGGGAAGTACAGAACTTCATCTTCCTGTAACACCACAGCTCCATATGACTATATGGTTGTATCCCAGAAGAAGATAAAAAAAGTTCTTGCCTGCTTCTTCTATGAGCATAAAAGCCCGTCTAAAGATTAGTTTGAATTAAAATGCAGCTTAGAAAAAGAGCTGCTAAGGACAAGAGTTTTCCTCCTTCCCAGATGGAACAGGAGGATTGGAGCAGAGGAGTAGAAGAGAAATCAACTCGAAGAGCAGGAAAAACATGGTGATCTAAGACAGTCTGGTAAGCACTTCATGAGACAGCACCTACATATCTCTTCATTTCAACAGTGCCCAGTGTGCAGGCTTCATCCCAAATTTGCTGACTAATAAAAATTATTACTGCTTTTAAATCAGTAGTTTTGTGCTTACTACACACAGACAGACAGTCATTAAATGAAACATTAAAAAAAGGTCATATATTTAGTATGATGTTATCAGGCAACTTGTGCAGAAAGGTAAGCAACCTGTACATTTCAACTTGAAAAATAATTTACATTTTAAATTATGCCACAGTATTTCTAAATTAAAAACACACTCCTTTAACAATTCCAAAGAAAAAAGAAGATTGACCTTAAAATGTCTAACAAGTTTATACTGTTGAAACAGCAATACTTATTTTACATGCCTACCTGCCACCTTGGTTCGGATTTGCATATTTTCTTGTAAAGCTGCCAATGGTTCTAAATATTCTGGTGCTTTTCCAGCTATGACCTCTTGTAGTTTTGCATCCACTTGGCTTAATCTTTCTTTGTAAAGTCTTAAAATAATAGAAATTTAAAAAAAAAGTATTTTATTTAAAAGCAAACACCAGTTAGAAGTATTTTAAAAGAACTATTCTGCATCTCTCTGTTAATGTTATGGAACACTCACTGAAGCAAAGTTAAGATATGCTCCCATTTGAATTTTCCAATATATATTTTATTTTTAAACAGTATTCATCATGTCTATTAAGCCCTTTTTGGAAAACACCTGCAAACAATCAGACATGTAGAATGTAAAGATAAAATGATGTGTATGTCCATCTATAAGGAAGAATTAAAAAAAAAAAAAAAAATCACACTGCTGTTAACAGGATTAAGATGGAGTAGGAGGTGAATCAACATGGACGAGGACAGGAAAAGGTACACATACGTAAGAACAATATGGCTTACATCAGAAAAGAAAAAATATAGACATTTTGTGGATAGGAACATCCATTCACTTTCATGCTCACATATTTGCTCCCACCCCATTATAAAACAAGGAAAATGAGAGGCAGGCTCTTACTGAAGTGACTTTCATTTCATCTCCTGTGAAAATCTACATATTGCATACTATCACAAATATCACAGGATAGTTTGAAACTGACATCTTCCATTTCTGCCAAAAGGAAGTGTTTTTAAAATATTTTTGTTTTACCTAAAATTCATTCCTTCTATCAAGGCTGACACTTACTGGCAGACAACAAAGAAATCTGCTTGCATTTTGAAGAATTTAATGTAATATCAATTATAAGTCTTTCAATCACAATAATGCTCTACTCTTTGTGACTGATAGCTTAAATACAGTGCTCAATGGTAGAACTATTGCTCCCAACGTAAGAAGGACATGGACCTGTTGGAATGCCCACAGAGGAGGCCACAGAGACAATCAGAGGGCTGGAGCACCTCTGCTGTGAGGACAGGCTGAGAAAGTTGGGAGTCTTTCAGCCTGGAGTAGACAAGGCTCTGGAGAGACCTTATAGCAGCCTTCCAGTACCTAAAGGGGGGCCTACAGGAGAGATGGGGAGGGACTCTTTATGAGGGAGTGTAGCTATAAGACAAGAGGTAATGGCTTTAAACTGAAAGAGGGCAGATTTAGATTAGATATCAGGAAGAAATCCTTTACTGTGAGGGTGGTGAGGTGAGGCACTGGAACAGGTTGCCCAGGGAAGTTATGGATGCCCTGTTCTTGGAGGTGTTCAAGGTCGGGTTGGAAGAGGCTTTGAGCAACCTGGTCTAGTGGGAAGTGTCCCTGGACCTAGATGATCTTTAAGGTTGCTTCCAACTCTAACCTTCCAACCTTTATGGTCCCTTCTAACACTATGAATCATCAATATAACCACATTTCCTGTTCTCATTTTTTACCTTGAGGCTCACAATCAAAAGCCATAGAATTAAGACAAATGTAGAAATTCTGTTGTATGTGGTAAGAACACATCAGATGTTCTGTTTACACGGATATACATATCTTTGTTATATCTGTCTACACATATATGTTCCAGTCCCTGTGAACACCACAATCTCTCAACTAACCTGCATCTACACAATGCCTTTCTCCTCATATACCACAGCCTTACCACCTCCCAAATACCATTCACAGTTCCCGAGCCCCTTGTTTCCTTCTCAAGACCGCTCTCCTCCATATTCACTCCTTAAAGACTTGTTTCCACAAACTGTTTTCAGTCATCCAAGCTATCCAACAGATGGAAGAGTAGGACTGAACTCAAAAGCTGGCAGCTTTCTAAATGCCAAATCAGTCAGTACCAACTGCCTCCAATACTCATCACTTGGCTCCACTTCCCAGGTCACTCCATGCTCAGCCCAAAGATGAGCATCAAGACAAGACAGTCATCTCCAGACAATGCATCAAGAAATGGCTTGTTGAGCAATTCCTTACAGACCCTGTTAGACAGGCCTCACAGTGTCCTGTTAGGCAAAGCAAGTTCTATGTCTCCGTTCTGTAGTATATTAAAATATATGCCCAAGCATAGACAAGGTCTCCTTAAAGCTTCATTTGACAGGTACTTAAGTTAGTTGCCAGATTACCACCAATTTAAATTGGAACAGATGTATCTACCTCATCTGGGCACATGTGAAAAAAGCCAACTTAAAATACCTACAAAAGACTGGCTCCAATACAAATGAGATTCACTTTTGTATCATTGTCTTTACTATTGATGTAGATACTATGGCAAACTACAGAAAAAGCTAACAGTATTTTCTTTTTTTTTTTTTTTTTTTTTTGTATTGGTATCTGGTTTGCAGTAACCAAAAGAAACTTTAAATGGTATCAGCTGTAAAAAATGCTGTGATACACTGCAGAAACCCCCTTACTTCTTACTTAGCAAGACAGTGCTTGGGTCTGTCCCACGTATATAAACAGATGAGAAAGATCTTGAGTAAATAAATAAATAAAGAGAATGACAAATTTCCCTAAAATCACAATTCCTTGGTTCTGCTGAAGATTTTCATGCAATTGACCCACACAGCAACAACACTTCAAACTTCAACACATTCTTACAGCAAAACAGAAAATAAATAAATAAATACATATAAGTATTCTGCAGCAACTTCCTGCAAATAATTTCAGAACTCCCTACCCTTATTCTTCTCCAAAAGTAGCATCCATATATATGAAAGACCAGAAACACCAACTGCACACAATATTCTCATGGAATGGATCCTCAAATGAGGCACTTAAAACATTAAAATACTTACTGATCTTTAAGGTCTGTAAATTGCTTTTCAAGATTGGACATTTCATCTAAACACTCCATTCTTCTTCTTTCACAGTCCTCATCATCCATTTCTGTGAATAAAAAAAAAAAGTAATTTATTTTGAACACTGCAATGTATAATGAAATAAACTGGGTGTTTTGTTTTTAGTGAATTTGAAGCAAACTTGAAAGGCACGAATAGATTATTATATTATTATAATCTTATAGTAGATTCTTATGAGGAATCACTTGACATATAAACTACAAAGTAAGAAACTTCAATCTAATTCTACAAGAAACTTCATTAACAGCAATTTCTCTTCCTTAAAACAGGAACAACATCTCTGTAAGACTTCAAGAGGTTAAATTTCATGACTGATAATACAAAGTGTATCTAAGAATTTGTGAAAAAGAAAAACTAAACATTGTCGATCACACCAGAGGAAAGGCACCATTAAGTGTGAAGAGTTATTAGCCACCACTGAAAATTCAAGTACCCTGAGTTAGTATGAGCAAAAGAAGTCCCTGGAAAGCACGCAGAGTTCAATGTTACATTTGTCACATAAAATTCAAGGGTTTGTGTTAATAATAACCATTAATTAAAAAAAAAAAAAAAGTAACCCTTGGTTTTGAAAACAGGTTTCAAGCTGTTCAATTGGGAGAGTTCTTTGTACCTGAAATATTAATGTGGAAATATCTGTAGTTCAACTTAATGACCATTTAAAATGACTGGATTTCTAATGAAACACTTCTTAACCTGCAAAGTCTAGAATTTTGCAATAACTTGTTTTTCTATGCTTTTATGCAGCAAGAGTAATTAACATTAAACTCTTTCCACAGTTTTTGTTTTAATTTATATTCCTGTTTTTTTTTTTCTGATTTTACCTAGTGAACATAACTGTAGAGTATAATAAATACCCACTTTTGGGGCAAAAATTTTGTCACTTGCCATAGAGACATCTCATGTTACTACACATCAGTTGTTACCTCCACTGCCTTTTCTTAGACTAGAAAACAGAAAAACTAAGCTACAAAATTCTTGACTCTTTCTCATCCTTCCCTGAAGAATAAAAAAGGCTTTGTTAGGCCATATTCAGAAGTTAGAGGTGTCCTGAAACTGCTTTATAGAAGCAGTATCTCCAGGAATTAGCTCTCTACAGTTACATGCAGAAGAAGGGATGACCAAGCAGTCAGGAAGTGGGGCTGAACTGGTACAAGCAGCCCAGGTGTTGGAGAGAAGGAGCTGTCCTAAGGAGGCCATATCCGTCTAAGCAGTTACTCTGCAAGAAAAATCCCAACTCCTGACAGAAAGGCAAAGTAGGATCTCAAACCAAGCAGAAACAGCCTGGGCTCACTCTTCCAGACCATAAATAACCCCGAGTCTTTTGCTTCTTCCTCACTCACATTTTCCAACAGAGAGGTTTTACTGCTCTATGCCATCTCCTACACCAGCTACAGAAAGCAGCACACTAGACTTCATCCTTACTGTTTTGCAAGAGAGTATGGCAATTTGCAAAGGTGATGAGGTAAAAGGAGTAGCTTCAGGGCCAGCACAGCTACATCAGAGGATCTGATTAACTCAGATCTTCCACTCCGACCTCGCAGTGTATGAAGTTTTCTGCACAATCATCGCAAACTTTTAAGACTGAAAACCACACTAGCCCTATCTGCCTGGACGTGAAAACTAGCAGGCAGCAGAGCAGTATTAATCTGTATTACAATGGTACCCACGCGTCCCAAATCAAAGACCTACTACAGTTTGTCACATTACAAGCAAAAAAGACAGCACGTACAAAGTTTTAAAACATGATATAACCTGAAGTATTTTAAAGCAGAGCAAGAAAATCTAAAAACAACCTAAAAAAAAATACACTGAATGCTTAGCATGCTGAGGAGGGTGGAAGAAAGTATCAGGCTGTTAAGAGATACTATTTTAAATATTGTAATCAAAAATAAAGCAGATCCTGAATCCCAGAATAAGGCTGAAAATCAGATTAAAGAGCAAAGTTTTATTTGGCTCTCCACAGTAATACTCAAGCCAAAATTGATTGGGCAACTTTCAACTTGGCCACATTTAACGAATGTGGCAGTCATGTTACTCAAAAGTTGTCTAAAGCATTTATGTGCTATAAAAGTAAAGCTTTAAGATTTGAAGGTACCTCTGCATGAAGCCAGATAGGAACAAGTACCAAGAGTTCTTCCACTTTATTCTCAAACTCAAATACGTGTTTCAGGTGTGTTCAGCTATGATTTTGGCTCTAAGTATGTTTTAGTACGGTAATCACTCAGAAGTCTTTCCTTAAATTAACCTGGATTTTACTGTTTATGTTTAGGGACTATAAATCAATGAAAGCAGACTAGACCTGTAACCCTGGCTGAGGATCAGCGCAAGACCCACTCTTGGAGGGAAAGGTGACTGCATCTTACATTTTGAACTTGCATTGCAAGGAAACTATAATGCATTGGTATCTGAGGGCACAGCTGATTCTTGTAGATATTGAAGTAACACGTAGCTCTCTCCAGTCTCCCCTCCCCTATGTATATGCTCGAGGCTTTGACTTTCTGGCTAGAAGTCTACAACATACCTATCATTCATACTGAATGGCAATTCACATGTGAAGTTGCTCTTCAATTGTTTTACCTTTATTCTACCTCCAGTAAGATTCATAAAATTATGAAGTTTTCCAGAGTCCTGAAATATCTATAGTTCCCCAGTTACGGAACCTCTTCCCCATGACTTTAAACAACATACAGATTGCGGAATATGCAGTACTGAAAGACTAAGAGGTTTTAGGATCAAATCTCATAGCTTTCCAGATGAAAATTTACATCACTGCAGGCAGAAGATTCCTCATTTCATATTAAAATGCTTGGTAATAGGCCTATCCTTTCTCAACACTTCAGATTTCCCATGAAGTTTCATACTGCACAAAGTATTTAGGATATTTTTAAACACTTTCAAAATTATAGTCATTCTTTTCCTATTCAAGCTGTTCAAATGAGTAACTAGGACAGCCTGGTTTAAAGACAAAAAAATCTCATAGTACTTAAAATGTAACAGTGCCTAAAATAGCTTTTTTTAATAAGCTGTGGCCTATATTAAGGGCTCTAAAAAATGGCCAAATTCTCATCTGGGATGGTGAGCATAACTTGTAGGTTTTTTAGTCATCCCTAATATGCTATTCTATATCCTGGTCAATAAGAAACCCTACACTGAACGCATATCATCAAAAGGAACGGGACAGAAACAGTGACAGCTCTCAAGGGCAAGTTATGCTTCCTCTACCTGCACTTTCAGTATTCTCAGATATCTACTGCTAAAAAAAAAAAAAAAAAAGAAAAGAAAAGAAAAAAGAAAAGAAAAGAAGGCTGACTGAATGCAAATAAAGCAAATGACAAATTTAACCCACCTTTCCTTCAAAATCTTTTTTCCTATTATTACTAATTTTAATTAAGACTTATTTCTTGAGGTGCTAACCATCTTATGTCTGTAGGAGCAATATGCTTCCATGAAGTATGTTCATATTTGTCAAGACACTGAGATAAGCATGTAATTTCCTCTAATCATCGCTTTCTAAGCGCTCCCTTAAAAGCATTTCTCTGTGGAATGCAACAGAAATTATCTGGAGAACTTCTTGTATTGTTTTAAAGAAACATTCACAGGTACATTCACTTAAAACATAATTCCTCCTTCACACCCCCTAATCCCAGAAGAAATCAAGACAAGGGCAAGACAACAGAATTATTTGCCTTCAATAAAGATCAACTAAAGTGTCTCTGAGGACATGTAAACTTCAAAGTTTTCTTTAAAAATATCAATTAGCACAACTACAAAGAGGAGCAAAGACAAGTTTTGAAAAAGAGCAAACTTCAAAGCTGGAACCAACAGAGACAATTACCTCTTCATCACAGCCACTGAATTGGAGGAGAGAAAGAGTTAACTCCACATCTGTTATATCAAACTCCATTTTTCACACAGAAAATGTCATTTTTTTTAGAAATACAGATTCACTACAATAAGAGATAAAGAAAGGGCATTCCCAGACAGCATCTAGGTACAATACAAACTGGTAGGCTAAGACAGACTAAGTAAGTACCAGTTACTTTTGCAGTGCTGCTCCTGCACCTCACCAAAGAGTCCTTCACAACCCTATGTCTCGCCCACCTACTGCCCAAGAAGCCTGTATATTCCTTCTTTACACTGTTCTGCCCTGCAAGATGTAACAAACTCCATATGAACTTCTTGAAAAGCCATCTCCATGAATTTCTTATCCAAAATAAAGTATACTCTTTTGAGTCCATGTACAATTCCGATAATAAAAGAACTGAAGCATGCTATTGTAAGTCACATCTGAAAGGAACAGAGAAGGTTGCTGTGCAAACAAGGATATAATTAGTATGCTCCTCCAACTTAAAAATATTATTACCTCCAGCTGCTTGCCCTGGTACCCTCATTCAAGTTCACCTTTTTTCCAGCATAACCACCAGTAGACAGAGATGCTGCCTAGTTTAGGTTTCATCAGAATAACCCAAGACAGTTTAAGCACATTTTTCTGGCCTTGTTTTCCAATGGAATCACCATGAGGAAATGGGGGTAAGGAAAGACTGATCAGCCTTCCTCTGTAGCAGATCTGTAATTTTATCAATAAACTCTCCACCTACAACAGCCCAACTGTTTATAAAAGCTGTGCACACATTTGAGTTTCAGTACGGCACAGCTCTGAAGCCAGTCTCATGACTGGCTGGTCCAGCTTATCAGACATGGGGTCAGCTTGCGGCAGTTTTGGTGAACACAAACTGAGTTCTTTTCCTATCAAGTTAAACCCAAAGCTTCATTCCAGGTACTTGTCAAATGTGTTCCAGTATGTGTCTCCATCTATGGGTAACACAAGGATTTGAAACACCGATTTGTCCTTCAGGCAGCTTCCAAACAAACACATTCAGTTCAGGCTACATAACTGGAAATAAATCCTACTTTGGAGATGTGGAGGCCTCAGCATTATCTACTCAGAACTACTTATTCTCTATTCTTATTTTGCCAATTCAGTTGCCAATACAGATACAAATAAAATCACTATCTTTGTAATAACTTTGCTGACTCTTTCAAGCCCCTGGATGTGGTCCACAGCTCACTCGTTGAAGAGATCTCCTGTGTAGCATTGCATTAGACAAAGAAGCACGAGATCTTCTCTCAGATGAGGGAACAGCCTAAGAACTGAAGAACTCCCTGCTCCAGAGGACCTCTTGTCTAAAACTGTGCAAATCATTAGTCCCAAATTCACAAAAACGAGTAGGTGCCCAGTTAACTGATTTAAGTTGGAGGTGTTTACATATTGTCACAGAGTTGCAATATATGACTTCTGTGCTACTGAGCTGCAGGCTATCTAACCACTAGTGCACATAGTACCCGGCACCTCCCATTTCCATACCAAACTATTCACTGAGATGTTTTCACTAGCTAGCTTTTTAATGGATTATTTTTCTGATACCTAAGCATACAAAGGCCCAAGGAGCATTGAAGAGAGTGCAAGAAAGGGGAACTGAAAGCACAGTGTGCACTCAGGAAGAGTGGATAAGGAAGGATGAGAGGCAGGACAGTGGCAGCCAGCAATTTGATCCAGGTGGACAGCCATGAACGAGCAGCCTAACTTGTAAAAAGGGGTTCAATCAGCAATCCTTGCCAGCTCAAAGGTATGGTGGAGAAGAAGGGGGAAAAGCCAAAAAAAAAACCCAACCCCAAAACACACTAAATTCTATATAAACCACGGGCAGATTACCTGGATTTGTGGATTAACGAAGGCTTCTACTAGGGGATCAACTCTGGTACAGAGTGAGCATTAACTCATATCAAGGTGTAAGGGAGTAACTATAGTCTCTCCCAGTATGACAGCCACACTTTCCCAGCACTAGTAAAGTCATTGTTCTACTTGTGCAGTCAGCTTGGCTGCCTCTGCGCCATACCTGGGGGGCTCCAGCACCATGCACCGCCCAGACTAGGGCAAGCTCCATGAGTCTACATGGAACCACCATAGCAGGGCCTTCCCTGAACTGCATCAGTGTGAATATAAGAGCCACAGGACTTAAAACTCAAGATCTCCCAGATCTTTCAAAAGCAAAATGAAGAACTAACTGTACATTGAGGACTTTAATACATACAAATACATCAATTATAAGCCAACATATATAAAAATATAATTTCACAGCTGCTTAATTTGTCTAGCTCATAGTGTCCCATTCCTTCCACTGTGCCAAGCGCAGCACTCATGCCACAAATCAATGTGCTAGTACGGGCATGGGACAGGATCCCAGCAGACCACTTCAAATCATGTAAGCTGCCAGAAACACAAATTATGACCACAGCTAGCACTGAACAGAGCTAGTGTTTTTCAGCTAGCCCTTCTAGTGACAAAGAACCTGCTTGTAGATCTTACTTACTTATGGAGCCCTGGGGATTCCAAAGCAGCACTATTATGCATCTGATGACCAGTACATTTCCCAGTAAGTGGCCATGTTATAACTTACCCATTGTAGTTACAAGGAAAGTTTGAACAGATAACAACCTTCTTCTAACACAGCAGAAACTGAGGACAGAAAAACTAATCCTTTTAAAGCTGGTTATCACTTACAAGTATAATTTAAAATCTATGGTCCATAGGAAGCTATGGAAAAAGGAAAGGACCTTCAGCAGAGCAGAAATGGAAATGCTTCACAAAAAGGCCAGTGGTACCAACAGGGCTGCCAATGACCCCTCAAAGACAGGCCTCAAAACAGCTAACTGAAATTCACGATTTTGCATACTAGGAAATGCATATGTACACACCAATGCACACATGTGTATGTATGTACGTATGCGTGTGCCAGCCTTTCAGTGCAGACCCTAGCGAGCACCCCGCTGCGGTCCATGCACTCAAGACCAACAGGGCACAACCCACGGCACCCACTCGGAGCGGCCCGGCCCGCCAAGCCCAGCTGTCAGCGGCTCGGACCGAAGCGGGGATGCCGTCCCCATGCGGCCTGCCCTTCCCCGGGCCGGCAGTCGGCCCGAAGAGGAGCCGCGGGGCCGCCGCAGGGGCTGGGCCGGGCCGGCGGGGGAGGCGGGGTCACGGCGGGGGAGGGGGGGGTGGGATGGCACCCGCAGCCACGGGAGCTGGGGGAAAGGGGGCGGGACCGGTCTCTCCCCCGGGGCAGCGCGCCGAGCACTGAGGGAACGGCCGCGGCGCCCCCCTCAAAGGCGCTCCCCCGCGGGCGGCCGCTGGTACCTGAGCTGTCCCCCTCCTCGGACACGGACGAGCTCTCGGTCTCCTCCTCCTCCGAGCTGCTACCCTCATTCTCTCCGTAGTCCACCTCCATCTCATCGTGATTGTTCTCCTTCTTCTCCCGGGAATGGACCGGCATCGTCCCCGCCGCCGAGCCCCGGGACAGTCCTTCCCGCCGCCGCTGGCCCCGCCGCCCCGCCCCTCCCTGCTTGTGCAACCTACCCCGCCCGGCTCCCTCCGCGCCCTCCCATTGGCCGAGCCCCGCCAGCAGGCTCAGTTACTCTTTGCGCGCGGGGCATTCTGGGAATTGTCGTCCGCGGGGAGCGGGGCGGGGCGCGGGAAGAGGGCGGTGTCGTTCCGCGGCGGTGGGGCGCTGTGAGGGGCGGGGGGGCTTTCCGTGTCCCCTTCCTGTCCCCGGGGCACTCAGGGGGCTGTTTGTCACTTAAGAGGCTCCGTCGCAGCCAGGCAGAACTAGGGGCGGGTCGCACCTGCCCGCGTCTCCCCACAGGTGGCCCGGGAGGAGGAGCGGGCCTGCGGGGCCGGGGGTTCGACCGTTGCCGTTCCTTGCCGGAGCGGCGGAGGGAGGACGCGGGGGCCTCACGTCTGGCCACGCCGCCCGCCTGGCAACCCCGTGCCCAGGCTGCCGCCCGGCAGCCTCCCATCCAGGGGACAGAGGCCCCTGTCACCAGCGACTTCCCCACCAGAACCTGTGTCTTTCCCAGTTTCACATCCCGTGACATGCTTTAAATCAAATCCTTACTCGGGACTTAACTCGGTCCCCTAAAGCTGACAGCAACCCCCGAGAGTGGACGTGAGAAGAGACTATGTGGATACGCTGAAGTTTGCGCAGGGCTGGGGTAGGTTTTTTGGCTTTGAGTATCAGTACTTTACTGTTCATTTGTCAGTTGCCCTTAATTGTTCTGTGTAAAAGGTACTGAATGCAACTGTGCTTACTGGAGCAGGCTCTCTCAGTTGTCCCTGTGCTACCAGGGACTGGTTAGCTTCACCTCAGGATGTATGCCTGCAGAGGAAGGTATGGCAGGGATCCTCAAGAGCCGTGAAACAGAGTCGTCTGTGGTCTGCAGGTAAGTGCAGGCAGGGTCGCTGAGGTGAAGGTGAGCTTCCTGGTGCACCACAGGCTCCATTCTGAGGTCTGGGCCAGGTGAAGGCACAGTAGAGAAGCCCTGTGTGTTCCAGTGATGTTAAGGTTGTGTTGGCCCAGCAGTGGCAGTTCTTCATATTGAGAGATCCAGGTTTGGTCACACTGTGTTGTCCGGAAGGATGTTATGCTGGTTATATTGTGAGGCAGCTCATAGCTTCTGAGCTTCCCCATGGACTTCTACCTCCATGGCAATGGCTGCTCACCTTGCCCACAAGAACATTAGTCACTTCTTTTCTCCCACATCTCTGTATGCCCAAAGCAACCCATTTCCCTGTATCTCCACCAAGGGGAGCATATGTAGGTGTGCCACCTCTTCACAAAGAGAGAGAGAGAAGCAAAGAGTTCTTTATCTACAAGTATCTAAAGGGTGGGTTGAAGGATGATGGAGCCGGACTCTTTTCAGTGTTTTCCAGTGATAGGAAAAGGGGCAACGGGCTCAAGCTGGCACATAGGAAGTTCAATTCAAATACAAGGAAAAACTTCTTTATGGTGAGGGTGACAGAGCACTGGAACAGGCTGCCCAGGGAGGTCATGGAGTCCC
>JAOQGH010000040.1:37678848-37766189 GCA_025769975.1 Gallinago jamesoni | reverse complement strand
GCCTGGATGCAGTCCTGAGTGATGTGCTCTAGGTGTTCCTGCTTTAGCAGGGGAGTTGGACTAGATGATCTCTAGAGATCCCTTCCAATTATGACAATTCCGTGAAAAAGAAATTAAAGACAATTATGACAACTCCGTGAAAAAAAAAATAAAGACAAAATTAACCATCTCCCGTCCTTCGCTGTGCAAGCTCCATCCCTTCTGTTTCTGCTGCCTCTGGCCGTGTCTCTGAGGACCCAGCCGAACCCGCCGATGCTTTTTCCCCCGCCCATCGCCATTTTTATAATTTTAAGTATAGGGCAGGAGACACCCCTACGATTTCTGAAAGGACCGCAGCCTTCCGAAAGCCGCGGCGGTGCCGGGGGAAGGCGGCCGCGGCCGCGCCTGCGCATGCTCCGCGCCCGGCGGCGCATGCTCCGTGCGGGCGGGCGGGCACGGGGGTGCCCGGGCTGCCCCCGGCCCCGGGGGTGGCGAGAGCGCGGCGGGGATCCGGTCCAGGGCAGCGGTTATAACTGGGGTGGCTATAATGGCTCTGGTTGTGGAGTAGAGCGACAGCGACTGACCCTGTCCCCAGGTTTTCCCTGTCTAGAAACCACTGGCGGGACCCCAGCACCTGCCCCTGCGCTGGGTCAGAGAGTTTTGGAAATTTCCAGGGGGCCGTTACCAAGGAACTGGGTGGCAAGCAGGCACTCCTTCCAGGTAACCCAGCGAAAGGGTTATGTAGGGGGGGTCTGATCCTCAGGTGGCTGAAAGGAGTTAGCAGGAGGCCTGAAAAAAAGAGCTGGAGACGTTCCCAAAGAAAAAATGGTGAATTTAACAAACTGGATCTGAAATTTCTCTTAAGAGGTCCATGGGGATTTGACAAAAAGAAACCAGAATTAAAAATTATCTAACAATCCCAAATTCAAGTGTTGCACTTTGAACTAGGAGGATTAAAAGACTAGAAATCAAATGCTCTGGGGTAGAAAAAAAACCACTGGAAACAGTTGCAGGGAAAGGAATGTCAGGAAATCAGGAAACCTTTGGCCTGATTGTAATTTCCTTTCCAAACAGTTGGAACTAGGTCTAAAGGAGCTAAAAATAAGCTCCAGAAGGAAAGCAAAGTTCCCGTGCCATGATGGAAATCAGCAACCAGGTTGGGGAATTGGGCCAGAATTCTTTTTTTTAGTAATACGCAATTTTACAAGCTGCTTCTATCTATTGTAGCCAGGAGAGGGGGAAGATACCCAGCTAGAGCAATCCAAACATCTGCTGTCTTGAGGAGAAAAAAAGTAGTTACTGGTTGAAGTTAATCTGACTGTCCAAATGGGGTGTTAGAAAAGCTAAGAGAAAAGGGTATTTTCAGGAGCTATATATGGTGATACAGTGCTAGTGACAGTTTACAATTTGTTCTCAGAAATATAACTAATCACATAATCTATAAACCCTTAACATATAAAGTGGTAACACCTATCTTAATTGGCTGTCTAGGGCCAGATGTGTGCTAGAAGGAGGGGGGAAAGAAAAATATTCTGGCTGAATTACTAGGGGACTAGCAAATACTTGTGTCTTACTGTGTGTACATACCAGCTAGGAATCCAGTCAACTACCAGAGGGCTAGATTGACTAGATTTATCAAGGTAAGTGAAAGGAAGCGTTAGATGCCTTTAGATGGCTACAAAGCTATGATTTTTTTTCTGGATCATGACTTACACCCTTCATCTGAGTGAAATAGTCTTTAAGAAGAAGACAAATATCATCATCCTCATCATCTTGGCTCAGCATTTAATGGGGAAGTGGGGATTAACAGCTGGTATGTGGTATTTTTGAACAATTAGAAAGAGACACGGTCCATTAACAGGGATAGCTGGCAACAATGTAAAATTCAAAACTGGCAATTCTGTTGAAAGCTGGTACTGAGAAAAATTTGGACATGATAACAATCAAATAAAATGCTGGCCAGCACAGACCTTGACAGATGGTGAAATCTCCTTTCCCAGTTTGGGAAAGAGAGAGATGATTGAGGATGGGAACTCACATGTATGACGATGAAAACTTGGAAATGCAAGCATTAGCTTCCTAGGACTTAATCTGGGCATTTAAACCAATAATCTGAATCTGGCTATCTGTGATGACATCTGTGGAACACACAGAAAAGTGGAACCTGGCACAAGCGTAGTGGCTATTAAACCAGACATCTTTAGAAAAAGCTAGGAAGCAGAGCTGTAATTTTACAACTAATTTGTTGAATGGAGACAGTGAGTGGAGACATGTATCACTCTAGAATCTGAAAAGCAGTTACTAGCTTTCTGATTATCAACCTGACTGCCAACTTTTGTTGTAGTGAGTAACTGCGTACTAACCAAATAATTCTGACAAGAAGAGGATTGTAAAGAGAGAAGCCGAATATATATGATGTGAATCAGTAAGATACAGGCATGATGGAAACCTGAGATAAGATATGAAAACCTTCATAAGATGAAACCTTCAAGGAAGAAGCAAAGACAAAAGAGCTTTTACTGTGTTTGAGCCAATATAGTGCTCTACATCTTAATGAGTTTCAAGCTTCTCATTAGGAGTTTCTTCCAGTTCAGATAGGTAGTTTGTCTTGGACTGGTCATCACAAATTTGATTGTGGGGGCCAAGGTCCTTCAAAGGGGTCAGACATCAACATACTAGCCAGGTGTATCATTATGTGTTATTAATAATGAAAGAAAAATCATCAGAAAAAATGTATCTGGAAGATACATGCAAAGTTTTAATCAGTTCTTGGGCCTCACCTATGGTATGGGTTACGAAAGAAGTGGTAGCACTGGATGTTTGTGGACTGTGGTAAACAACATTATGTCACTTGAAATATTTTTTTACCCAGTATCACAAAGAAATGATACACTGAATGCTCTATCAAATTAAATCTGATTCTTCACTCTCAATTTCAAAGTACATTATTAGGAGGTTGGTCACAAGAACACTGAAAAGACTGTTTTCCCTGCAGGACAAGATCAGCAGCAAGTTAAAGTAGCAGTCGTGGTGTGCAAGCTGCTACCTGTGTTTGAAGGCTATTGGATCATGTTCCTCCCTCGGCTCATGTATTATCTAGGCAAGATATTCTGGTATTTGCTGCAAATGGTGTAAAGTAAGTTTAAAACTACTAATCTAAATAAACTCAAAGAGATATGACTTATTTCTAAAAGACTGTGCTTACTCCTGCAGATGAGATAAGGGGAGAGATTGGGGGCAAAATATTTCCTCTGATAAAACAGAAATAATCTCTGCAAAACTGACTCTCCCCTAGAGGCTGGCAGACATGCAGGGTTTCTGCAGGGCTTTTCTCTTCTGGAAGTTCTTTTGTGGGTTTGTCAATATTGCAAAACTATTTCATAATTTGGGGAAGAAAAAGAAAACCTCTCAGTGGTTGAGAGAGAGTGTTTGAGCACTTTCAGTTAAAAAAAAAAAAGCTGTTGTAACTGCCACTGTATCAGTGTATTCACATTTCAAAACCTCTTTCATATCAGATATGGGTGCTAGTGCTTACATTAGAACTCAAACATTGTGAGTTGGAGGTGACTTTGCACAGCAAAACTGTCTAAATTCTCTGGCACCGCTGGACGGGAGTTAGTGATGGTTACACTGGTCGAAAATAACTTTCACGCATATGAAATTTTCTCATCACGATAGACCATATATCCCTTCTGTTCTTTGAGCATGGCTGATATGTCCTAGTTAAGAAAATAAAACCTAGGTAATGATTGTTGCGTTGGGTTTTGGTTTGTTTGTTTCACTTGCTCTCTCCCAGATACTATTGAAGCCACTATCTAATTTGGATACAATGTACGTGAGAGCACCAGTGTTAAAGATACTGTTTCACAAAAGACACAGAAACTTGGTATCTGGAACAAAGAACCCCATAGAAGGAAACGTGTGAGTTTTTACCCCTCCAAGAGACAGCAGTCAGTCTCACCAATCTGTATGCATGTAGTCAGGGCTTAACTGCAGTCAGGCCCCTTGCCTGTCTCAAACAGGTAGGGAAGGACTAAGCAAAGGAAGGTTTATGGTTGTGCAAGGAGGTGACTCATGGCATTCAGTGGCTAGAATTCAAATTCAGAGGAAATATGGCTTCATTAATTCTGTAGCATGGAAAAATTTATTCAAACTTGGGATCTTTGGTGGTTGGAAAGACTGTAGTGTTCTGACTTGGTACCAGATGCTCATGCAAAAGTATCAATGCTGATACACTGCTTAGCAAAAAAAAGGCAATAAAGCAAGAATTGATTGCTCAGGAGAGTATAAGCTCATGAATTTCCCTTCATTACAGAAGCGTATAAATCCAGATTTCATCTGTGAGCCAGGGGGTTGTGTAAATGGAATGGGAATTGGTGCTATGTTGTGGAAAGAACAGCTAGCTGTTCCGTTATTCTCATATTAGACATACCTTACAGGATCCTGATATTTGACTGCTTAGGTCAAAATGGCCAACATCTCTGGTATCAATATGTTACACCAGAGTACCAAACCATACAGAACCCTATTTTGGCCATTCAAACCTTAAATATCTAGGTTTGGTGGGGATTTTTCTCAAAATAAATATTTGCCAGTTAACTAAAAAATATGTTACTCAGGATGGTTCCCAAACAGGAATACTGTAGCACAGGCAAAGCCATACACCCAGAGGATTGCAACACACCATCCTACTGCACAGGGTGCAATTTAGAGAGGCATCTTTCTAAAAACCAAGACAACCCCCATAGGAAGGAAACTTGGGGGAAGGGGTAGTATAGAAAAGTAGAAATAGGAGTACTTTTCTCTGAGGAGAAAAACCTCAAAGGCATCAGCTGTTGAGCTAAATACAAAGAGATAAGAAGCAGTGGAATGCTTTTAAAAAATTATTTTAAATTTGCTGTTTTCTCTTAAAGGACCACATGGGCAAACAGCTCTTTAGTAGAATAAAAGTATGCACCTCTGAGGGATCAGGTTTAAGACTCATGCGAGTTACCTGAAAGAAGGGAAATACTTAGTGAAATTCTGAGTAATTTTAACTCCCTTTTAATCATGTATGTATTAGTATCGTGTAAATATTAGTAAAGCAAGGGTTCCAGAAACTTGGGTTTCTGGGTGGGGTCAAAAGAGTCCAAAACATAATAATTTCAAATGTGAAATGTTGAACTGGGCTAGAACTGAAGGGTTTGTGCTCTCTTTGATATATCAAAAAAATACTCATATTTTTTTAAGTACTTGGCAACAGCGAAATTCTTTGGAAATTGTAAATCCTAGATGAATTGCGAGAAGTTAATCAATGGTATGAATGTGACACAGTTGCCCTTTGAGTGCCCTATGGGGCCCTGTAGAGAGAGCTAAAAGAAGGAGAGAAAAGTTCTGCTGCATATAATTGTCTAATCTACTCCTTTAAAAGTTTGGTTAAACTTCCTTATGAGGGTCCCCTCGTGGCTGGAAAAAAAAATATTTGAAAAGTTCTGTCTTCAAAGTGGAAATACAAAGAATTTGGTACAGTAATAGCCACCTGGAATGCAGCAGAACCTAACCCCTCCCTAACTAATCCTGCTATTTTCTAACCTTGTCCACCATGCATAATCAAAGGCATCGAAGTCACATGCTTCAAAGTCAAGCCTTTGCAAGATCACGGCTCTCGCTGTGCGTAGAACATGCCCTTCCTGTCTGGTGTGCTCTGCACAAGGAGGTTCTCTGTAGAAGCCATTATTAACTTGGTTAATACCACTCCCTCTTGTCATATAATATTTTGGTGAGGTCTTACTCTACCTATTATTTTTAAACTCTGTCTTGAGTTAAAGATCAAAAAATTAGCAGAAAAGCAAGCACTTTCTCCAAAGAAAAGATCTTTTAAAGACTGTCAAAATACAAAAATGTGCTTAGGATTCATGAAATTTAGAAAGCAAAGCACATAAATTAATGTATCGGTGTCAGATCTTAGAAAGCAAAAATGTACTGCGTTATGGTAAAATAAATTATTGTAATACTGTCTATTATGTGACATTGCTAATCTTCAGATCTCATTTACGGAGGTGATAGAATATGAGGTGCTTTGGGGCAGACCACATAAGTAGGCAGATGACACTGACTCGATCACTGATGCCACTGCCCTTATGCTTGTAACCTTAACTGTTATTGGTCGTGCCTTTAAATACTCAGGTTATGTTATTTATGTAAGAGGTATGTAAACGTTGACAATTCTTAGACTTTATAACAAGTCACAAATATTTAAATATTGCCAATATTAGAAACTCCAGCCGTTGTAATCAGACTCTTAGGTGAGGGAACTGGATTTCCTCAGTGCGAAACTGAGCACCAGGGACTATTTAAAAAACGTCTACGCAAAGTGACACTGGAAATCATGAGTCTTAAATGATACAACAGCAAGTGTCTATTGAAAAGTCCAAGAATTCTCTGTTTCATAAATTTCATGATGGTAAACCAATGTTAGTTTTTTAGAGAAACATTGGGCTTTTTCAATATTATGAACGCAGCCCTCGGCAGCAGAGTTTATATGGCACCTCGTACATATCCCTGGCTGTGGCTGTGGGCCCCACTGGCGAGGTGGTCAAATGCCATGCCTGCCCCCCGCTTCTGGCTTCGCTGTAGGATCAGCGTGGCCGTGCAGAAGGGGCCACCCCAGACCCTCGGGCTGGACCCGGGCACCCCCGATGGCCCGGTGTCCGTGCCAGCGCTGCGGCCGAGGGCGCAGGCAGGGAAAGCGGGGAGCGGGGACCGGGCGGGGGCTGGGGGTGAGGAGCGGCAGCGCTCGGCGGGGCCGGTGTGGAAAGAGGAACGGCGGGGCACGGCGCTGCCGGTTGCACAACTGAGGCATCGTGAGTAAAGGTTTGGAGTCACCCCCTGGGCGAAGGCAGTCCCGGCCTCGATTTTGTCTCCTTATTCGCTGTTCTGCGCAGCCAGAAGTAGCTGTGAAATGGGATAACTTTGTATTTTACGTATAAATAGCAGAAGTGCAGGTTCCCGCACCACTCGCTGTTGCCCAGAGGCTCCTCCAGCGACCCCCCCCGACCGCCCCGCTCCGGTCCCGGGTCTCCATCCCCTGACAGGGACACCCGTGACAGCGGCCCCTCCCGGGCTGGTGGAAGGGAGGAGCCCCGTCCGTCTGCCCGTCTGTCTGTCTGTCTGTCCGCCGCCGCGCCTCGGAGGTGCGCTGGGGAGCGCCGGCCGTGACGTCACGGCGCGGTTGCCATAGGGACGCCTGGGGTCGCACCTGACGGCTGTCGTGAAGCAGCGGGAGGAGAAGGAGGGAAGGGGGAGTCTAGGCCCGGCCCGGCCCGGCCTCCCCCCGGGCCCGCGGGGAGTTGGCTCCGCGCCGCGCCCCTCCACCCCCGCCGCATCGGAGCCGGAGCCAGGAGGAGGCGGCGCTGCCGCCGCTGGCTATGTAGGGGCCCCGGTGCGGGCGGATCCGGAGGCCGCTGTCCGCCTCTGGAGCGCGGCGCCGGGGCCGGGCCCGGCGGGATGTTCTCCAAGAAGCCGCACGGAGACGTGCGGAAATCCACGCAGAAGGTGCTGGACACCCGCAAGGACCCGCTCACCCGCCTCAAGCACCTGCGCGTCCTCATCGGTGAGGCGGCGGGCAGGGAGGAGGAAGGGAGGGAGGGAGCGGGGGACCACGGCCCGGGGGGTGCGTCCGGCTGCCGGCCCCGAGTCGCGGCGTAGGAAGGACCGGGAACTTCGAGGGACCGGCGGGAGGCGGGCTCGGGGCTCGGCGAGACGCCAGCCGGCCCACCCTCCCCACCGCACGGCGGCCGCAGGGAGGGCCCCGCGCCCGGCGGGGCTCGGGCTGTGTGCTGGGGGCCGTGGGAGCCGGCGGGGAACGCCTCGCTCCCCGCTGCTGTACCGTGGCATGTATATTTCCGACGCCTTTGAAGGTGGATTTCATTTGGTAACTGGGGATGGAGGCGAAAAGCTGGTGTGCTTTCCCCGTGAGTTATTCTCTAGAGCTGCATAAATGCTGCTAACTCGGTAGGCTTGAATAGAAGCGGCTGGTGAGCACTAATGATGCCTGTGACTCCCTAATCCATTTCCCCTGAATGCTTACAGTAACAATTTATGTTCGTGTTTGTGTTCAAGGTAAGAGCTACAACAATAAGTGCTCACTAGAGTAGATGTACATAATGTTTCATACAGCTGATCTGAAAGCACTTTTGGTTTGCTAGCACTAAGTACTGCCGCAGTTCCAGGTGAGCAGCTGTTTAACCTGACCAGTAAATTAGGCGATTATTGTATATCATCACAAGTTCTAATGAAAAAACAGTGGAAAGAAGCCCCAGAGTTAACCATTCCAAAATACCTGTTAGTTGCATGTGTTTGTAAAAAATCTAAGTCATTGTCATCGAAGTGTCCTTGAAAAAAGAAGTTTGCTCCGGAGCATCTTTGGGGCTTTTCAGTTCTGTAAATGCATGTGTTACTTTTGACAGTTTATCAACACGTGAGCAGGGCTGGGTCAAGGGCAACTGCATTCTGCATTTAGCAGAAAGCACTGAATGGATTATTTTAGGTTCTGCCCACAGTTTGGGGGTATTTAAGTACTTATCTTTGGCCTCCAAAGCTGGATTCTTTCCTCTCAAAGGAAAATGGTTATTGCTTCCTTTTTCTTTTGTGTTGGTGTTTGAAGGAACAGGTGTTCCTGTATGGTGGCATCTGCTGCTGCATGACTTAATTCCTGCAACATAATTATTTAGACTTTTGAAATAGAGAATAGTTGGGTAGGTAGCTATTCAAAACACTTGAGTAGTCAGATGTATCCTCTTGCCTCACTCAGAATGTTGCCACTCTTAACTAGCTGTTCTGAGCCAGTTGTGGCTTGCTTTATGTTGTTTTATTTTTAGCTACTTCATCAGTTGAAACTTAAGAGGAAAGAGTGTTATAAAGAAACCAAGTACCTCTCTGAATTTAGGTTTCCTGGCTAAAGTATGTTGAATATTTCTAGTTTTGCTTTAGTCTGCAAAACAGTCTATGTGATTTTTGATCTGATCTGTTCTAGATTTGGTATTTCTGTTGCTTGATTTTTATTTATAAGATTTTCCTTCAGCTTTGTTAGTACTTGGATGGATTCTGTAAGATGCAAGCAATGATCTCTGTGTCTAGCAGAAGTTCTTACCTAATCTAAGGTTTCTGCTTACTGGCTGTAGGACAGACTAAATCAGCTGGGGCATGTTTTCATGTGGTGGCCATTCCCCTTTTGATGAGATATATGCACATGCATGTATCCCAGCCATTGAAGCACAGCTCACACATCCACACATTTGGGATAATACAGTGCGTGACCGTGTAAGCAGGGGAAGATATAACAGTACTCTTCAGCTTGTTTGTCTTGGATGCATCTACAAGATATCGTCAATGTGCAGATATTCTTAGATGGATGAGGTACCAAAACAAGGTATTTTGTGGGGGCAGGGGAAGTAGGATATTTCTCTACATATTCCTACTTTAATGCAAGAGAAGTATATAGCAGGTTACTTGAAGTGTGTCTTCTGCTGTGATCACCTCCTTGCCTTATTCCTTAAATTTCTCTGTTCCCTAAACTGGCTTTCAAAGCATAAGCTGTGTGCCCTTTCCTCTCCAGTTGCTTCTTTGACTCGTCTGCAGGGGTAAAAAAATGGTGTGCCCACATAAGAGTGACTGCTGCTTGAGGTGGCTTCGCATGAGGCACCATCCTGCAGCTTGAGCAGTGTGGTGCTGTATTTTCCTGCTTATCTTTTTTCTTCAGTGACAACTCCCCCAGCATAATAATTGGCATGTTTCCATGCGCTCAGGGGAGCAAAGCTGGCTATTACCAACAGACTCTTCGAGGGGAAAAGGGAGGAAATCTCAGTTTGTCTCTGTTCAGCATCTTTATGAATGAAAATTATTTGTCTTGTTTATTGCTCTTAGCTCCTGCATATTGGAGGCTAAAAGGCTATCTAGAAGAGAATTCTCTGCTGTTCCACATCCAGGAGAAGGAAAGAATTTTCTCTTGTTTTTAAACTTAATATCCTTTCAGTAGGCCTGCAAGGTGTGTTGGACCAGTGTTAATTTCTTTTTGCTGTGTTTTTTAGTCTTTGGTTCAGCAATGATATGCTGAAGCATGACCTTGGATTCATGGCTAAGAGTTGAGGGGAGGAAAGGGCTTACCGGTTCATTTCCCTCTATTTTGTCAAGACATTCAAAGTAGCAATTCTCCAGTAAGCTAAAATAATGGAATAGTCATGAAAAGAGGCAGAGTGCTCGTGAACTGTAGGTTGCTGGTTGTCTATCAGCTAAAGAGGAGAAATCTAAAAAAATTTGTTTGGTGAGAGATTGATAGTTGAATCCTGCAAGGCAATGGGAGCAAGTCAGGCATCATCAAAAAATATTTAAGATTGTATAACGTGGTTGTTAGTAAAGACCAGAAGAAACTGAACAATTTCAGAGAACCTAATACGAAACTGAGTGAATGCATAGTAAAAAAGGCAAGCGACATTTATTTTTAACAAATTAAAAAGTAGAATACATTAGATGGAATTATTTAAATATCTTTTACAAGATAACTTAGAATGCAGTGAGTTGTGTCATTTTTCAGGACAAAGCTTGTCATTGGTGACAACTCAGTTTAAATTTAGTAAAAAATGCAAATTAGCCTGACTGCATAAAGAATTTAGAAAATTTTGTGTTTTCGTGAAACAGCTGTGTACCATTACATCAAATATCATTGCAGCTGTAGTCAGGGTATAGAAGATTTAGAGATGGGAATGGTTCAGATGAAAGTAAATAGGCCCTGCTGTAGGGGAGACTGCCAGCCCCAGTTAGTGCAGGTGTGATCACCAAGGCTTTTCCAGCCAGATGGAAGTGGAGGCACATACTGTACCTTACAGAATTAAGTATTGCCTGCAGAATGAAGCCTGTGATTTTCCAGGAAAAAAAATATTTTAGCAATCCCCAGTGAATTAGCAGCTGATTGCAATTTTTTTTAGGATAGTTAAGAGGAAATAACATGGAAATAATATCACATTGTTCTTATAATCAGTGTTGCATGGTTTAATTTGACTTCAACATAAAACTAAAATTTTGTGGTTTTAAAATGGTAGCTTATAAAAGTTTGTTCTAATAATTCTTCAAGCATCAAAACATGCCTCGTTTGTCCTTTTGTTAAAACAGTGCTTTGAGAACTCTGTAAATTATTAAGGCAGCTAGATACGTGACCCTTTCAGAATGTCATACCTTAACAAAATTGACTTCTTGTTTTGTTCTAGTTTTGATATCAATTATGTTGCTTCTACATGTTGAATATGTAGTTTCAGTCAGAATTTGTAAATGTATGGTTTGGCTTTTTTTTTTTTTTTTTTTAAAAAAAACAACCACCCCCAAATATTTAATAATTTCTGCATAATATTTCTATGTGCAAGTCAAATGAATATACTTAATATTTACTTTTAGGGCTAAACTCTCTTAAGAGAATTTCTTCCTTCTTCGTGTTTTTGCAGAGCAGAAGTTATGGACCTGTAATCTGTTAATCCAGAGTAAAGGAAAAATGAATATATTGTTTCTCATAACTTATTTTATTTGCATCTGATATCTTAAAAATGCACTGCTTGTGTCTCTGGAACCATGGAGAGAATGCTTGTAAAATGTAATGCTGGGAGAACGGAGTATTTGAAGCGTGGGCTGATTTTTTTCTTCTTTGTTTTTTTTTGCTGTTCTTGTTGGTTGGTTAGAGCTTGACATCTCATGTAAGTGATCTCTGAAAGGGAAAAGACAAGCTATACTGGGCAGAATGAAACAGGCTGCATTGGATATCCACTCTGATATATTGTTTAATATTAAACAACGTACTTAAAGAAAGATTGCATTTGCCTAAAGGGATTTTAATTTAAGAAATCTATTTCCCTGGCAGTCAGCCCTAATGCTTCATCTGGATGCCGTTCATTGGTGTTGCACATCATCAGCATCGCTCATTACAGTGTCACTTATATATGATAATAAATGAAAAATGTTTTATGATTGTTAAAGTGAGAGGCGAGTGAGAAGCTACAGCAAAACTAGCTGCCTGGAATTTTGGGGGGAGATTACTGTTCCAGAAGTTTCTGTGGATGTGCAAAGCTGTATTATTTTTGGCAGGAGTTGTAGATTTTTTAATTTTTTTTTCTTTCCTGGTAATTCTAACTGCAGAGGACATGTCACCGCCATAATTCATGGATTTGAGCACAGTTTAAGAAATTAGACTTGATATTCTGTCAGTCTTAACTTAACCCCAAACCCATTCTGCTCTGTTTTTGCCAGGAGGAAAGAGGAAAGAGTTACTTCACTTTAGGATTTTGGTTAATGTCACACCCACTCGCAGAGAGCGGCGGTGGGCACTGGGGGGTAAGGGCTGGCGTCGCATCAAAGCCCGGGGCGAGACAAAGGGCCAGCTCCAGCCCCTTCCATGCGAAGGAAAAGTCCGTGTGGGTTTAGCTTGTGGCAGTTTGGAATGAAAATAAATCCATTACTACGGAAGTCTTTGAAATTCCTTAAAGAAAACTTAAGTCCTAGAGTTGTTATGGAAGCACTTTTTTAAAAGTTCATGAGCATAACTCTTCTGGAGTCTGCAAGCAACCTGAAAGAATTAGCTTGGAGAGCTGTCAGCTGCCTCTGCTCATTCCTCTGGAGCACTGGTGTTGAAATTTGTAACAGTTTGTATGTAGATGATGTTCGTGGGAGCTGTTAACCTGCTTATTCATTAGTCATATTTTTTTTTTCTTGGATATTTGCATCTAAAAGATGGTGGTGATCAGACAAGTTCAGACTTGTCTGATGCTAAGTAGAAGTCCATTAAAAGATTTGTTGAAGTGTGTGCCTTTTTCAGTACCAAAAGCCTCATTAAGACTTTGTTTGACAAAATTACCTTTTAAAAAAATTTAATTGTTTCTGTTAAATAGCTGTTAGTGATCTGAAACAGTACTGGCTAATGTGAAACCCTTGTTTGATAGATTTTCATTTGTAGCTCACTATTTGAAACGCTGTGGTTTGCTATCAGGTCTCTTTCACTTTGACAGTCTGTTAACTATGCCAGAGCCACCAGTTAGTTCCGGAGGTTTTCCACTTAACCTTTCTAAATGACATGCTTTTCTATTAAAGACGCTGTACCTCCGTACTGTTTTGTTATAAAGTAGACACTAAATTTTCCAGCTTGGAGAATTGAAAATGAGTAAGTCTTGTTGGCCCTTTTGCTTGTATGTTAACTGAAATCAGGGGCATTTAGAAACCTCTTGCTCTCTAATGGCACCAGTTTGTTATGAGAATCGATACTGAACACTTCAGTCTGTAGCGGGCCTCCACTCACAGAAATAGAACTAGAAGCCTGGCTGTCTTCCAGGTCTTTGTTTGCTGCAGTTGTCACTTGTATTTTATTTTGGGTAAGGATGAGGGAAAGTGACTTAAAAGCCAGTAAGTGTCAGAATGAGACAGGATAATGTTTTTGTTATGCTATGTGCTGTAGCAATTTTATGTATAAACATACTATTAAATCCTGAAACACTTAAAATCAAAGGTAAAACCAAACACAACTTGGTCTGTAATGGTCTAGACTATTCTGTTAAATGCTAAACATGGTAAATTACTGCAATGCTGTGTGTGAACTGGTGAATGTTAATGTTCTCTTTGGTAAAGTTAATAGATACCTAAGACCTGGTGTGGTGGTGTTTCAGTTTTAAGTTCAGTATTTTGATTGTTCACCTTGTAAAGTTCTGTCCTGTGAAGAAAGTACCAGGTTACCTGCTTTATAATATTTTAATTTCATACAGTGGGCAATCATCTAGATAGTACAGATGCATTGCTATCTCAACTCATTTATAAGTAATGTAATAGTTTTATTTAAGTAATCTGTATATATTGTCCCATTTTTCTCTCCCATTCTGAGAAATTTTTCTAACTCTTTTATATGGTGACAGAACTATTTCTGAGTCCTCCCTCTTCCTTCCCAATCTGGGCATAAGTGCCAAGAACACAAGGAATATATTAGTTTTAGTTACATGAATCTGTGGTAGGAGAATACAAAGTTCTTTTGTTTAAAAATAAATAAATAAATGAACTATAAATTAGGGAGGAAAGCCTGTTTCTACATAATCCTACTTCATGTAAAAACAAGGCTATGTCTTCCTTCTTAAAAAAGCAGAATAGATCAAGTAGCCAAAGCAGACAAGCAACTTCCTGTGAAATTCCCAGTTCAAGGTTGTGTGAAAAGGACACGCATATGCTCCTCTTAGAGGAAATGATTTTTACCTCTGTATGCAGCATTCATGCTACTTTGGGAGAGCATAGAAAAGAGTCAATGACCTAGTGTTGAAGAAAGTGGTTTAAGAAGAGAGAATTTAAGAACCGTGTCTTTAGTTGATTACAAAGATGAAGGTGAACTAAACATCTTGGAAACACTCTTGATAGGGAAAAAGTATTAGATTCTTGATTCGTGAAAAAGGCATTAACAGCAGTGAATAGCTGAGCATTTTGTTTTGGTTGGTTGGGTTTTTTTAAAATATTATTTTCAAGTAATTGCCCTTAAATAAAATGTTGTAGTTTTTTTTTTTTTTTCCCATCTGAAGCAATAGAACCTAGAGCAAGAATTCACTTGTTAACTACTTGTTTGAATGCTAAAAACTTGCTTTTGTTTATGCTACCAAGTGTTAACAAGTGTTACCTTAGGAAGAAGTCAAGGTGAAACAGATTTGCTAGAAAAGTTGAGAACTCAAGGAATCTTTGACTTTCATCCTATTCTTCCAAGCTATAGCTGTATTCTGAAGGTATTAATTGGTGTTAATTGGGAGTTAATAATAGATTATTTATATATAATATATATATAATAATTAGTTAATAATGTGATTGGCACCACATTGCTCTTAAATAAATTCGGAGTAAATAAAAAATATCATCCTCTTAAATTCACCCCCCCCCCCCCCCCAAAATGGAACTCTGGAAGGGCAGAAGACCTTACCACAGTGCCAGTTGTATGCATGCAAGTGTCACACAGTAATTATATGGTAAAATGAGAATCACCATTCAGTTGGTCATGTGGGTAAGCCTTTAAATAGTCTCTTGAAGAATATAGGAATAGCTTGTCCAAAATTTGCAAACTGTTGTGTTAAGACTGAGTCGTCTTTAAAGAATAAATTTGTTTTTTTCTATTTGCTTCAGAGCTGACCTATGTTTGGGGAAAGCACAAGGCTATTTCAGGAAACGAAACATTTAATATGCCTGAAAAAATGCAACATTCCTGCCCGTTGACTGGCAGAGACCCTGTTTAACTGCTTCTGATCTCTTTAATTGGGACTAGTGTTCTCTGCTCCTTCACATCATGTGAACTGTTCCACTGTTTTATGTGTGTAATTTCTATACAGCAGTTAAATGTATGGGATTAAACATTCTTGTGCCACCCTCCTTTCTCCTGAAAGCCTCAGTCATGGCTTTCTTTTTTCCTTTAATCCTCCTGTCTTAAAACCTTCCTATTTGCATCTTGCTGTTATTTTCTTGTCCGTAGTCCAGAACTTGCTTAGGGTTCTGCCCCGTGAGTGGAAGTGGGCATGATGGTTGTGGCTATGCTCTGTCACAGCTCCCTTTCTTGTCTCCTTGCCCTGACCTCGTGAAAATTGTGGTCTAAAGTGGAATTGTTTTTTCTTGTTCTTACTTTAATATTTCAGACTCTAAGCTTGAGCTGCTGATCTGTAAGTGGTGCAGCAGTTTCTGCAAAACTGGCAGTAGGCTAATCCTGGGGGCTGTAGATGACCAATCCTGTAGATAGTCGGGCACGCACTTGCCATTCTGCACCACTGTTTATGACTGGCTGCGATGCCTTGCTTTAAGAGTTGATCTCAGCTGTTAATATAGCACTGTCTTCTCCAAGAGCACTTTGGCTCCACCACCCTGATTATGCAAGTCATTGGCAGAATGCTGTGATACTGCAAAAATTGAACATGTATTTGAAACTTTTATAACAAGGCTTTTCATAAAATTGAGTTGGGCAGATCTGTAGAACTACATAATAAAATAGAATTGAAAATATGCCATGCTTTTGGCCATTTTTTCAACTGATTGTTTCTGTGCTTTATACTTTACCCATAGTGTATCCAGCTGTGTGGAATGATAAAGATTGACATCATTCTGAGACTATGATCCAGAAAAGAATTAGAAGGGGACTTAAAGCTCTGTCTGCAGTGAAAGATGATGCCTCAGTGTATAGAGCTGGTGAAGGGTATAAAGGTTTTCTTTGACTCGCCTCTCTTCATGTTTTTGGGGTCTTTTTTTCTGTTTGTTTGATGTCCATGTTCTGAAAGGGGAGAGTTTTGCCCTATAAAATACTGTCTCCCCATTCCTCTGTGCTTCCATACTGTTGTTCTGTCCACCTAGTTTCTCTGTCTAATGTAGTTAAATAAAAGGACAGGGAGTGTCTTTTGGCTTAGTGTGTACTAAGGCTTGAAAGAATTGACTGTTTTAAACAATTAATTTAATTTTAATAAATTTAATCTAGATAAATTGTCATGTATTTCTTTAACTGGGAACGTGCACAAAACTGTTTAGGGAGGCTGTGGGAAGTGAGTCTGGAAACTTTAGTGGGGTGCACAAGAAAGCACGTCCTGTCTATGCTCACAATGATGTTTCCACCTGTGTCTGGTCTCCTGAGACCACACAATCAAAGGAGCATGGTGGACTAGGTCAGACTGGAGAGGAAAGTACATGTTGGAACTTGGAGGAAGCAAGGAGACAGCAGTGGGAATCCAGTGTGACTGCTTCCTCCCAACCTCTTTCTCTACAGAGGAGAGGCATACCCTCACTTACTTCTTCTACTTTCTTAAGCTTAGTTCTGTCTAATAATTACAGTTGGGGCCAGTGATGGTCTTTCTGTTCTGGAGTTTGGGCGGGGTCATTAGCTTTATTTCTGTTAAATTAACAATTAAAACAGCATTCATTTGTATAGTTCTAGTCCTGGTGAAATTCTCTTTCATCATTGGAGTTTGCAGTCTTCACTGCTGTGCAAGATAATGCTGCATTCTGTTTTAAGGCACTAGGTGCTTATGACGTCCCATATTGAATTTCTTTTAGCTTCAGTTTGAAAGAATGAAAACTTCTTTGCCAATAGTAATTTTTCTTTTAAATATCTTCAACTCTTACTGCTGGATAACGGTATGCAGTGGTTGACTCTAAATATTTGAAAGAAATAAAAAACCAATGTTCTGTTCTATTTTTCAGAGAATGCAGAATCAATTGATCTCAAACAGTTTTTCGACCTACATTTTTCACATATATATTATGTGTTCTTTGAAAACTTTGTGACTATTGAAGTAGGCCTTAAACAAAAAGGTAAGTGTTTAAATAGAACAGTATTTCCGTGTTTGTGCTCTGTGTTTGTTATAAAATAAAGCAGGGTGTTACAAATAAAGCATGGTGTCTTTGGTCACAGATGACACCACAAGTTTTGTAGAAATATCTGTAAGCACTAACATTGCAAAGAAAGGCAGAGCAATTAGATGTGTCTGCCATGTAGGTGAGCAAGGAGAGTTTATTCTCCGATAGCTGATTTTGCCCTTTTGCAAAATGGCGATTCTTAAGGTGTTATACTTTTTGTGTTCTGCAGAATTATTCTAAGTTTGGTTTAACAAGATACTGCGTAGCTTAATCTCTACCAGATGGAAAGTATAATGGAAAGTAACTATTGTAAACTGTAACTAGGAAATACACTTTTTTTTTACTTGCAGAAGGAATGCAGAATAATTCTTGTGGTTGTAGAAATGCATGGCTTGCTTTACACATCTAAGGATCTCTCTCAGTGTTCATTACATTTTGTTTTGATAATGAAAGTCTATCTTTTATTCATTTTTACTTGCATCTAGGTCACAAGTCACAGAGAGAAGAATTAGATTCTATTCTTTTTATTTTTGAGGTAAGATAACTTTAATATTCCAGTATGAGTTATTTGCTTTGAATTAAATCCTGTTGAATAATAACAGCACAGCTATCCTACAGTTGACTGGACATACACTTTACGCTTAACTGCCTTCCTTTTTCTTTTTGCTTGTATACATGTGCTTTGTGTGAGGAAAAATTTGACTTGCAGTTTTGCAGGAAGATGTCTAACTGGAAAAAGATGTTTTCTGCATCTGCAGATAGTTCATTACTTTGTGGTGGTGGTCTCTCACCTTCCCCACCATGTATTATACGCTTGGAAATTGTTATAAATGTATCTCTGATTAGTTAGGAACTTTTGATTGCATGTTATCATAGAATAGTTTCCATTGGCTGGAAGATGATCTTGAGGAGATCTAGTCCAGCCGCCCCCACAGTGAGCAGGAACATCTTCGATTTGATGAGGTTGCTCAGAGCCCAGCCCAGCCTGGCCTTGAATCTTCCCGAGGATGGGGCATCTACCACCTCTCTGGGCAACCTGAACCAGTGCTTCACCACCCTCATTGTAAAAAAAATTTCTTCCTTATATCTAGTCTAAATCTGCCTGCTGGGCTGCGAGCACACATTGTCTGTTTGTGTCCAACTTTCCATCCACCAGCACCCCTAAGTTCTCAACAGGGCTACTCTCAATCCCTTCATCCCCCAGCCTGTACTGATACCAGAGGTTGCCCTGACACAGGTGCAGGACCTTGTACTTGGCCTTGTTGAACGTTATGAGGTTCACACAGGTCCACTTCTTGAGATTGTCCAGGTCCCTCTGGATGGCATCCCATCCTTCAGGTGTGTCAGCCACAGCACTCAGCTTGGTATCATCTGCAAACTTGCTGAGAGTATTCTAGATCCCCCTATCTGTGTCATTGATGAAGATAATTGAACAGTACTGGTCCCAGTGATTTTTCTCATAGTAGGTTACTACTGCAGAACTGGTTTTTATATATCTCTTTTATTTTTAAAAAAGATTTATTATCTGAAAATTGCATTTCACAATATCCTTAACAAAAACATATATTGAATTGGAAACTAACTTAATCAAATAAAATAATTTCAGAGCTTAGAATGTCAAGGATTCATTTTTCTTTTTTGATGGAGGCTTCTAAAAAAATGTAGAGCTGAATACAAATTCAGTATGTTTTGTTTTATTTTAAGGTGCATTGGTGCTTGAAACTGTAGGGTAGCTATTACAAGGAGAGTGAGTCTGAAGAGAGCTGGTTCATTTGTTCACTGGTTCCTACATACCGGTGTATTAGGCACCCTGTGCTCTGGAAGCAGTTGCACAGGCTTCTAGAGAGCCAGGATCAGGATTTCTTTTGGGAAATCAGATTATTTACAATAAGAGAGGACAGTAGTGCTTCCAAAGAAAGCAGTGTGGAAATCTTTTTTAAGCTCACCCTTCGTCTTCTGATCTGTGGCCCTTGTGCAATTGTTGTTTGGTCTTCCGAGTGTGATATCTGCAATACAGATCTGTGGGTTCTGTGTTTTATAGAAAATTCTGCAACTTCTCCCAGAAAGGATTCATCAGAGATGGCAATTTCATAGTATAGGTAAGTTGATTTTCTTTTCTTTTTTCTTTAAATCTTTTTTTTTTTTTTATCAGTAGCTATTAGTAGTTTGTGCTGTTTATTTCCTTAACTTTTAAGTGGCATAACAGGGATAGAGGGATTATGGTCTTGAAACTCTTGCAAGCTAGACAAGAAAAAAAAAGAAACAAAAGACCTCAATGATGTTATGAGATGCTGTTCTAGATAAAATTAAAGTTGCAAATCTGGTAGAACAGTGGTTGAGAGAACAAAGGCAGGTGAAAAGTTGCTTTGTAAATTTTTTTTTCCTAATTCTCTTAATAAATTCTAAAATTGGGATGAGGTCTATATTTGTAAATGGGTAACACTGCTATTATGCTCGTTAATAACTTAAGAATCATTCACTCTTAATGTACACATCCCAAGAAGTCATTGGGCAAAGATGTTATAGGTTATGACAAAGCTATGAAAGGTGATCTTTTTTTTCCTTCTGGCATTGAGAGAGTTGCCTGAGGATATCAAGTTCACCAAGATTAAATTGGAGGTTGCCAAGGACTTGTTTAAAAGTTACTATCAAGTCTGACCGAGAACTCTGACATCTTAATAAAGAAAGAAAGAACAAACAAACAAACATATTTTTTTCCTTCTTTTTAGGGTTGATTTTAAAGAAGCTTCTTCACACCGGAAATTCGTTAAAGGTATTAGAAGAAGTTGCATACTACTTTTTTCTGAAAAATTTTAAAATGCGAGTAAGAACATAGGGATGAATTTTTATGGTAAAGCCACAGGGATGAGAAGCAGATCATGACTTGCGTGTCGTGTAAAAAATAACTTTAGATCATCAGCTTTACCTCAGTAGAACTACTTCCAGTAATAATGTTCTTATCTAGAGTAGCCAAGTTAAAAATGTGTGTAAATGGTTGAAGGATTTGCATTAAAGCAGAAGTAAGCCTTAACCATTCATTGTTAGGAGCAAGAAAACTGGCTTTGGGGCTCAGGCTGTCTTGGAAGTGGAAGATTACCTAGGCAAAAGAGACCTGTTGGTGGGTAGTGTAATAACAGTTGACCATGGGACAAAAGCCACCCAGGTGTAACGTGTTGTTTTGGTACTTCAGCAACCAGCCATGCCAGTCCTGTAAACCACCTGCTGGCTTGGCTGGTGCTGAAATTCTCCAGTGAGAGAGACAGGAGGGGACTGCTCTAGGACTTGACCACCTTCCTTGAAGGAAGAGGGTAGAATGGTTCCTTCTGCTGCAGAGAGCTCGCTCTGTTATCACAAACACATTAAGAAATTTTATGATGATCTTTGTATTTTCTGAAAAAATCACAAGATGTCTTGCACTGTTGCTGTCAAGCTTTGATCTGCTGACTGCTGGTGGTCATACTGTCTGTATATTGTCATCTTTTCTACTACCCCTGTTCTCCTTCTCTATCCAGGACAAATGGAAATGCTTTTGTATGTTCTGGAACAAGTTAACTTGTTCTGGTTTTTTTTTTTTTCTTTCCTTTAAGATACGACGAGAGGGCGTACGTCTCTTTCTTTTGTGGATGCAAGCACTTCAGAATAACTGTAGTAAAGAACAACTATGGATGTTTTCTTGCTTGATTCCTGGATTTTCATCACCACAGTCTGAATGTGGCCCCCGAACACTAGATAATCTCATTAACCCTCCACTTAACGTTCAAGAAAGTAAGTAATTTGGTAATATTACTCAATTCTCTACATAATTAAATTCTCGGCACAGAAGAGGCAAGTTGAAGCAATGAAGAACTAGCATGCATCTGTACCCAGGGAGATTATGGAGCTGTTAATGAGCTTTTTGGCAGTTTATTATGTCTTGTTCCAATAGCAAGTTTCTTGTTTTTCAGGGGTGGGTTGTTTTCTGTTGGTTAGTTTTTTAAAAGTATAGCTTATAGTAGCTTAATACAGAGAGAGTGAAAACAAACTGACCAATTTTGTGTAATTCTTCTTAAGAGTTGCAAGCAGATCCCACATCTGCTGTGAACTTGCACAGGTGGATTCTGCTTATGTTGAACATTGGCACTGGCCTTTGGCTATTCCCTAGGGAACAAGCTGTGCAAAGTAGTTTCTGGCACGGCCTTCGAGAGAATGAGTGGTTGTTAGGGCAATGCATAAAGCCAAATGGTTGATCTTCCTGCGGTGTCTGTACGACCAGTTATTAAAGCTGTGGTATTCTTGTGGCTTGGAATCTTCCAAAAGAATTGGAGCTTGTAAATTGCAAAACCTGAGGTCAGAAAGTTCTGCATCAGTGGCAAGGCTTGAGCATTCAGAGATAAACATTTTATACTTTCTAGACTTTTTTTAAAATTTTTTTTAAATGTGAAGATCGTCATCTTGACTCCAGTAGAGTGAGGGTGATTTTTCTCTTAAGATAGTTCTTATGACAGATTTTCCTTTGACTGTTCACTCTGGCAGTAAATATCAAATACTGGTAGCTTTGGGGAGCCTCTTGCCTGCTAACTCAATTTATTTCTGTCAGTAGGGTTTTAAGCTCAATTATTAATGAATTGCAATTTGATGGGTCATAAGTGCAAACTGGGTATTCACATAAATGTGAATAAGAAGCTAAACACTTTTCCTTCTGATCATTAGGTACAGTTGCCTTTTTTTTTTTTATGTCTATCCAGTGTTTTACAGCTGACACAAGCATTGCTTGTAGAAGCAATCGGTGTCTCCTTGACTGGCAATTAAATTTACTGAAACAAAGCTGACTTAGTGGATGGATTTTGTGGTAGGAGAGAAAAATAAACTCTGAACTAGCCTCACTGTAGAGGTAAAGGAAGCGTGGAGCTAGTAAAAATTCACAGAAATGCAACTGTGATCAACTGCTAAATGAAGAAAATCGTGAGAGATGCAAATAATGATTTGGCATTTGAGAAACAAATGTCAAGCTACTGTTTGCCTAAATTCCAAAAGAAATTGGTTACACCTTTTGGAAAAATTGCATTTCAGCAGGTAGATTCTTAAGGTGCTGATGGAGTGCTGAGTACACATGTAAGAAATCAGTTCTATGGTGGTTTACTAGCTAAAGTTTCCTAATTTTCATTAATCTAAGGGTGGATTATTTTGCCTGCAGCTGTCTTTGATTACCCCAGTACAGTTCTGCTTTTTCTGCTTTGATACCTTAGTCATTATTTACTCATGAGAAGAAATGGTCTAAATGTTAGCTGTACTTTTTTTTTTTTAATAGCTCAAGTGACTATAGAGGAAATCACTCCACTTGTTCCTCCACAATCAGGAGATAAAGGACAAGAAGATTTAACAAGCTATTTCTTAGAAGCACTTTTGAAATACATAGTAATTCAGGTATGTTCTATAGTTTTCAAGCAAGGAAGTATGAAACAACTAACAGCTGTTGGTCCATTACAAGAAGATGCTTACTAGTAGCACTGTAAACATGTATGTTAAAAAAGCAAATGTTTTAAACATTCCTCCTCCTTGCCACCCCTCATCCCCCACCAAGTGTCCTTTGTAAAGAGCAAATTCTCTGAGAAAATCTTCACTTGTCTTCTGAATTGTTCTGAAACTTCCTTTCTATTATTTATGGTAGATTTGGCAGATTATCCAACTCTACAGGCAGATGGATTCTCCAGTACAAAGATGGAACCTGCATGTTCGGTTTATTATTAAGGAGAAATTATCATGCTTTTAAGTAGGAAAACATTTCATAATGGGGAAGGCTTGGCACTTATGATCCATGAAAGTAGATTTGTGTAATTCAACTTTGAAGTCGTATATTCTGCTACTTGTGCTTGACAGATTTGTTTCGTACTGCCAAACACACAGGTGAATCCAAGTACCTATTATATTGAATATATGGACACTTGTTAGTCAAGATGTGTTAAAAGAAATTGTCAAACAAATGTTCAGAATAACATGGATAATTGTCCTTTTCCTATAAAACATTTTGAAATAAAAACCCAATTTCATTAAAAACAGTCAGTTGGCAAGATAATGATAAAAGCAGATATGCTGAAACAAATATATATATATATATGACGTGTTAAAGTTAATTTTGAAGCAGCATTTTGGAAGAGAACAGTCTTTGTTTCATTGATGTTTTCTAGCTAGTTTCTGTTCCGTCTTTCTAAAAGTGTTTACTAAAATGCATATGATTTTGTTCCAAATAAATAACTTAGAAAGAAGCCATTTCATCAGTAATCTTTCTCTTCTACTTCTAGATGTTTACTTTATATAACTTCTTATTTTAAGGTTAAGAGTTTAGAATGGAAGAACAAGGAAAACCAGGAAAAGGGATTTTCATTTTTATTCTCAAATTTTAAGAAGTACTACTTGCCTTCCATTTTCCCAAACATCTGTAAGGAGACCAGCTTGTATAACCCTATACTTGGTAAGTGTTAACACGCCTGATAAAATCATTACATTCTCTCTAATAGCGAGTATAGCAAAGCAGTTTTTGCTTGAGTCGTGTTCCCCATAAACATTCTCCAAAAATATTTCTTATGAAGGAACATGTTACAGTTCCTGTTCATGGTTTTCAATTCTCTGTTCATGGAGGCACTGACTCCCTTATTAGAGTCAATCTTGCTTCATTAAACTGATTAAGGTAAATTAAATGTTCTTGTAAAATAGTTCTTTAATGTGATGCCTGTTGTTGGTTTAAATTGTGCTCTGAAGAGAAACTGTTGCTGCTTATATAAAAGGTGTTAGTGGGCTCTTGCTTGGGGGATGTTGGTTTTATCTGTGCAGAATCGTAACTTTCGCATCATGCAGTGTTTGCTCATAATTCATTCAGGGCAAAGTTAGTTACGTTTTTGTATCAGCTGTATATTGTCAGGAGCTTGCAGTAGGAAGAGGAAGTTAGGGTTTGACACAACCTTTAAAGCTGATGGTGCTGGAATATATCTTTTCATGAGAGAGAGCGGAATTTTTGGTGTCTGTTAAGCAAATCTAGCTAGAGTTTTGCTTGGAGGCTTTTAGTCCATTCTAAACTAGAACGTTGTTTGCGTATCTTGATGCTGCTAGCTCAGGTTTGCATGCACCTAGGCATGTGTTGGTTGTAAGCCAGCGGAGCTCAAGACTCTTGTTTGCAAAGCAATGCTATGTACACAGGCTTCAAGCTGCTGTATCATTACTTGAATAATATGGACACCTCATTGCTCCTCTTACCTGCTGATGCAGCGTCTCACAAGGATTAGTAGTGATCTCCAGCCACAATTTCATATTCTGAAATCAAGCTGTAAGGGAAGTTTGTTGAAAAGGCCTTTCTTCCTGCCAGTCCATGTACATCTATTTGGACTGTGGCTTTCTTCAGAGATGGATGTTTCAAAACCACATTCTCTGGGGAAAGACAAACACTGGACCTTCTCATCTAGGGGAGAAGAAACAGTATAAAGGGAGCCATAAGCAACAGAGAGTTGCCATAAGCAACTGCCATAAGCAGAACAAGAGTTGTGTGAAGATACTGAAGAGGTTCAGTGATAAAATAGCTACAAGAGGGATGGTGAGCAATGCTGAGAAAACAAACCTGCTGCTGCTTGACGTCATAGAAAAAGAAAATATCATTTCCACATCTCTTGTTCAAGGAAAATCTTGATTGAGTCTTCCACAGAAGACTCTCTTTTTCTGTGAGCCATAAACAAGAAACTTCCAAGGCCTTAGTAAAGAAAACGACAATGGGGAAGAATAAGAAATGGGCACAGACCTCCAAAACTACTGTCAGTGCCTTAAACTGTGCAAAGTCAACAACAATGCCAAGGATTTTGGGAAGAATATAGTCATGAAAACAACAGAAACACCGGTGAGTAGAATAGTCTTTTTTTCTTGTAAGAAGTTCTTCTCTGGCATGCCTCTTGCCACCCTATTTGAAAATAATCCTGTGCCTCTTCTGAACAAAATTGACATAATTTAGGCAGAAGACAGGGTAAACTTGGACACTGAGCCTGCTACTAAAAACAGTTGTCATGTTACTGGTGTAATGTTTAATTTAGGAGAAATCATGAGGTAGAAATCAAAACAGTAGTTTTAGTAAGCAAACGTTCATACAGGGCTTTACTGGAGATAGTATATTGGATTGAGATTAATTTTCTTACTGTTAAGGCAGACTCTCATATATCAGTGCAATGAGCATTCCAGTTACAAGAAGTATTACAGGGTTAAAAGAGCAAGACAGGGTTAGAAGAGCCCATCAGATTGTTTTGTTTTGAATGTTTGGGGTTTTTTTTAGCATCTGGTTAAATTCTGTAATACAGTCTTTGGAAGCTCTTTAGTAAGATCTACAGATATGGCAGTAAGATTCCAGGGGCGTAGTAACTTGCCTTTCTGTGCCATTTCCAAACCATTTAGATTTGGCCCCTTCACTTACAGGGAAGCAATAAAGTGGGCTGTCCTGCAGTTCTTCATTCCTTCTGAAGCCTTTTTTGCCTTAGAAAGTAAATGCGGTCAAAACTACAAGTGTCCACCGTTTTGACTGTGTTTCTGCTAGCCGTTTCATTTCCTGCCCTGTGTATCTCTTCCACTATGTACAGCTTCCTGCCCCTTTTGGCACCAGCTCACACCAAGTTCCCAGAGAGGGAAGAGGGCAGGTGGGGAAAGGCCAAACCAAAACAGAAAGGGAAAATGGAAGGTTGGGGCAAGGGAATATTTCTCCTGTGCTATTTTGAGTCACTCAGTTTCTGTTTTGCTTTGGTTTTATGTCAGTGTCTTCATCTAGAGCCTTGACACCTACTTGCAAGATGGACAGAAATGTGAAAATACAAGAAATGAACGAAAGAAGATAAATTTAAGAAGCAGCCACAGCACTTAATACAATTGAGAGAGAATATAAAGAGAGGATGTCCTAAGAGGATATCATGAAACTACGGAAGGAGAGTGTGTGCTGCAAAGATGTGTTTACTGCATGTCTCCTGGAAGTCTTGTCCCTTTGAAAATACTGAGTGCTGTTACTGCATGGCCAATATTGCAGCTTTCACACTCTACTGAATACTGAGATACCAGAGAGAACTGATTTTTGCATCTTTAAATAATGTACTACCAGGCATTTGTTTCCTTTTTTTCACTGATTATATTGTTATACATGCTTTGGTTTAAGATAATATTAATTTTTAATTTTCTTGCCACTTTCCTCAAAATGAAAACAATGTATTGGTTTTTATTTGTAGGAAATAAACTCTTTGCAAGCTTTAAAAAATGTATTCTGTTCATTTGTTACGTCCTGGGGTGGATGGTATGCAAGAGCCATACAGTTTGTCCCTCTAAAAATAATGTTTCCATTAAAAATAGTGGATGTAACTTTAAAATCTATTCTGGAAACATTACTCAGTTTAGTTTAGCAGCATCATGATGAGTTTATGACTTTTTTTATTTGTGGCTGTTGAAATGACGCTGAGATATACCAACTTGGATAATCCTTAATGCTGGTGCTGGATGTTATGTTGTGTATTTGTAATGTTAACAAGGAAGCGTTTACAGCAGTCTGGCAGGTAGGCTGTATTCACTTCAAATGCCTAAAAGTATATATGGCTGTGAGACATTAATTTCCTAGATTGTAGCTGATTATTTCTTTGCTGCTATCCAGTTTTGTTCTGCCTGGATTATGATACTAGAACCTGGCAGGAGTTATGCTAGATCCCTTAAAACAACTTTTGACCTGCTGCCAGATGAAAATAGTGATACTGAAACACCAGCAGCAGGATGTTTTCTGACAGCACATGACATAATCAGTTCTCAGACAAATTTTCATCTACTTTTTGTATCAGAGCAGATCTCATACTTGTCCTTCTAGAATTAGGATTACAGTTGACACAGCACTCCCTGGAAAATGTCATTTGCGCCTCAGAGTTTCTTAGTTGCCTCAGATTGGTGATTTGTATTGCAAAACTCTTTTTCACCCTGTCTTGGGTTGTGAAACCCAGAAATGGCATTCTGCAGAGCTGAGTTGGCTGATACCTGGCTGGAGTTGAACTGGGCTGTTAGGTGTCTCTCCTTGCAGAAATGTGCACTATGCACAATTTAAAAACTGTCTGTCCATGTGTCCCCACCCCCTGGTCTTAGTAATATTTTTACCACACATATCAATCCCATCTACACTGACTTATTAAGGACTATCACTTCTATTCTGAAGCAGACTCGGCAATACTGATGACACTGTCAGCATCTTTGTCACTAGCATAGTAGAGAACCAGAAGAGCTAAACAGTTCTGAACCATAATGTAGAACATGGGATGGAGAAAATGGAGCTATATAACTACATTCCTGCTAGTTGGCATGCCCCTGGGCATTATTCATTATGTTCCCTGCCAGCTGGTACAGAACTTACTGCCACAGAATCATCTCTCAGCTCAGTCACAGAATATGGAGGTGCCCTTGCTCTGACAGCAAAGTACAGGTGTGGCATTAGATGATGCTGTGAAACACACATGGCTTTGGAGCACGATTTCTTTCAGTTCTATTCATATTTCACGTATTGCAGAGCATGAAGAGACTGTGTTTATTGCAGCTGCTGTGAGAATTCAGCTGGGAAATAAAGCTCTGACACTGTAGCCATGATTACATGTTGGGATATGTATCTGTGAAGAACTGATGACCCTTATCGCTAATTATATTGCTTTGTTGTGGCTTGCTGCAGACCAACATAGAGATCTTTCTAGGGATGCATTTGGAAACATGGTGATCCTAAACATGGTGATCCTTTGTATCTGGATTCACTTTTCCTAGTAGTTTTGGTAGTAAGGATAAGTGACATACAGGACTCCTAAAATGCTGTAAAATGGTATGAGTTATGTAAGTTGTTGCTTAGTAACAACTAACTATAAACACTTCTTAAAAATTAAGAAACTTGATGATAACTTCTTTCATATAGAATTTAGATTTCTTGTATAGGCCATGTTCTAGTCCAGTTAATGGTTATTTTGCTACTTAGAACTCCTTTGTAGCTTTCAATGAAAGTGTGAAGTAGTGAGTTTGCTGAAGTTTATCTTTAAATATTGAGTATATAGCATGTAGCTTCAAAAAAGGCTGAAAACAGTAAAAAGAAACATATTTACTGTTTTAGGGAAAAATGCAAGCAGGGATGTAAGGCTATAGAAGTCACTTTCAGATAAGAAATTAAAGGTTTTACATAGCAGAAACAAGTTGTTATCTGTTGGACCAAAGAGATTGTTTCCCTCCAGGAAAAAAGCCTTTTGATATCTTATAGTCTAGTCCTGAAATTTTCTGTATCACATCCATTTCAGCAAGTCTTGGGATGAATTGTGCAGCAGTGAGTATCAAAAAAAGGCACCTCTGAAAGTTCACATGTATTGGTTATGGTTTTGGGATTGCTTTCTATCTGCACATGTTTTTAAGATGATGTGTTTACTTACAGATATACCACAAATGAGACCAAAGCCACACTACGTAATGGTTAAGAAAGATGCTGAAACCAATGAAGCAATATATTGCACAAAGGAACCTTTTATTAAGGCTCGTGTTATTGTCATTCGATGGTTGGTGTCTTTCTGGCTTGAGCCAAAACCTCGTACAGGACCTCATATTCCTGGGATGGAAGGTGAAAATGTGCCAAAGAATATTCAGGTAAAAACAAATGTATAAAAATGTGGTTTTTATGTCAGTAGTGTGACCTCCTCCAATAATTAGAACTAAAGAAGAATTAAAAAATGGAGTTTCTAAAAAATTTTCTTATGAATTCACTTTACAAGTACTCACTGTGCTTTTTTGTTTGCTTGTTTCAAATTCTGCTATTTTGTTTTTAATCAAATAGACATAAGAAGCCTTGGAATGCAGTGAAAGCTATCTTTGCGTTTTTTCCTGAATTCTTTGTACTGTTTTAAATTAAACTGTTTTATAAGCTATATTGTACTGTTCAAATGTACTAAAAATGAGCTGTGAAATATTCTTTATTTTTTGTTTCAGAGAGCAGCTGCTAGCATGGCTTCAAGGGAGGACAGCAAAAATGATAGTACTGATAAGCAGGATAGAAACGTAGAGCCAGAACAATCTCATTCCAATACAAGTACTCTAACAGAAAGAGAACCAAGTTCCTCCAGCCTCTGCAGTATTGATGAAGAACATTTAACAGATATTGAAATTGTCCGGAAAGTCTTTTCTTCTAAAAGAAGCAATGTTAATTTTTTAACTGAGATTTTCCGACAGGTAAAGAACCCTCAATAGAATGGAAAGACCTTGATTACTGTACTATAAATTATCATTATGTCATGGTTTTCTTTCAAGAGCATTTGTGAAGCAGAACATTGTATAAATGTACAGGTTTTTTCTGTCATCTTGCCTGTAAGGTTTAGGAATTGAAATGTTAAAATTCTGTGCAGAATATCCATGGTTCCTGATTTTTCTAATTTAATTTCTTTAATAACCAGTTCAACAACATTTAACTTGGACTTTTACAGTTCCCCATAGACAGGAAAGTTTGATCTTTTCACACATCAGCCCCGTAGCTATTAGAGCTCACAACCAAGTATAGTCAAATAAGACTCCTTTGGGAGTTTTGCAGCCGTTAAAAAGCTGTTTTACGAGCAACTGAATGTCCTTACCTTGAAAGTGTTCATCAGAGGAGTGGGACAGATGGCTATAGAAGGTAACAGCTTCTGCTTCTGACTTCAGAGCAACCAGAAACGTTAGCTGAGCATACTCAAAATAGTATTTCTCAACTGGAAGCTATTAAACAAATCTAAACTGAGAACATAATGCCAGAATATAGAGTCTCTATTTATAATTTGAAAATACATAACTTTGAGTTCAATGTGGGAGAATAGAATCATAGAATGGTGTATATTGGAAGGGACCTTAAAGATCATCTTATTTCAGCCCCCCTGCCATGGGCAGGGACACCCGCTACTAGACCAGGTTGCTCAAAGCCCCATCCAGCCTGGGCTTGAACACCTCCAGGGATGGGGCATCCAAGGCAATAGAACAAGATAGACTTTCCTTGTGCCCGTGCTATAGATCTAAAAGATTAAGATATTTTTCTGGATAATAGTAAAGAACAATATACTAAGTTTCAATGAAATGCATTAATCACTTTAAGCAGCAGAGAAGCAGACATTTTAAAACTCCAGTATATCTGGATAAAAGGATACTTTCAAATGAGGCAAATAAATGTCATAAGCTTATCCACATCCAATGTGTTGAAAAGCTTGGACACATTCCTGAAGGAGGTAGGAGTTACCCAAATTCAGCTGCCACTCAAGGATTTATGGAGTCTGAGAGATCGAATGTAGAGTCTAAATTATTAATGGTCTATTTAGAAACTGCCCCCTTCAGTGAAAGGGACGGAGGCAGTTTTCTTTGTTCTTTTCACAAGGCACACTGAGTTAGTAGATTATTTGGATTTTATGTGTAGTTATAAGATCTCATTTAAGTCATTGTTTAGCCAGAAGCTTTCTGTGTAAGTTCATTTCTAATATGCCAGATATTTGTAACTTTTCTAAAACATTAGGGCTGAGTTATTCCAGTCAGGAGGAGGTTTCAGTTGTATGGAATGGTGGGAAGTTTGTAGAAAAAGTTTTATGGATTCTGGACTCCAGGGTACAACAACTGTATGTGGGCTTGTAGAGGACTGTTAGACTTAAAGAGTGTTAATGTGTGTCTGATGAACTTGTCAGCGGAATTCAATTAGGGCATCCATGGTCTTTGTTAAATGTATTTATAGTTAGTTAAAACCTGACTAATGTTAAAAGTTTCTGAACGGTGCCTAGTTGTTACTGGTACAGCAGATAGAGAAAGCATCCTGAAGAGGGCACTGATTAGCCGTTACACTGACTCAAATGCATGAGTTTTTGAAGCAGTGATTCTGAAGTCGTTTTAGGGAGTCATTTCTTTTAACTATACTCTTTTGTAAGATCACATTTAGCTAACAATAAGGCCACCAATAATGTGTGACACTTGAATTTTTTGTTACATCATTTAGAACTGATTTAACTCTGCTCTTCCAAGTCCTCTGAATGGAAGACATTGTACTAGAAACTTCTGCTCATTCGTTTTGCATACTTTTGATGAGTGTTTGTGCTTTAATTTCAGCAAGCTAGGTGTCAGGTAGATATACCTGTATGGACTTTCATCGCTCTCTCTTTTGCAGTGAAGTTTTTTAAGTGCTTTCTTGACAAGTTTTCTATTTAAAATATTTTTTTAAATATTTTTAGTTTACAGATGTAGAAGTAAGCAAGCATTTAGGTTCAGGAGTAATTTATTTGCTAAGATCCTACAGTGGCTGTCTTCCCCCTTGCCCCACCCCTGCCCTTATCCCTTAGATAAGGGATGTACATTATAGAGCCCAGCTTGATTTCAGCTATTGTAACTGGTTTTTTGTTTCTTTTTCTACTCACAGGCATTTCTGTTGCCAATATGTGAAGCAGCTGCCATGAGGAAAGTGGTAAAGGTGTATCAAGAATGGATTCAGCAAGAAGACAAGCCTTTATTTATGAAAGAACCTGAGGAAGTAATGCAGTGTACAACTGCAGATTGTGATGAAAGTGTTGTTGACCACAATTCATCAGAGAAAGCAAAAGAAAGAGAAGAGGTAAAATATTGTTGCTTAATATTTGTGCATCTTTTGGATACGCTAGTAGGCAGAGAAGTGGCTTCCTCGACAGCTTATATGTGCTTTAATTTGATGTAAGAGCATCTGTTGCAGAGAATCAGTGGTAATTAAACAGTGCATGAACGGGCTAACAATTTGATCTGTTATCTGTAGATTTTTAATGTGGTTAGTTCAATTCAAAATTTCATGTAGTTTTATAAACTGTTCTTAAGATGTGGATTATGCAGTATGACAATCTTCAGCTGTGTAAAAACTATATATAGATAAAAGGATGAGGAAAATAGTTGTTATTTCATCCAGATACTTTAAAATTACTGTTGCAAACTTTTTAAAATATAATTTTGTTTTTAAGATGCATCTATGCTATCGTTTATGCTTTAATATGTATTGCGTTCTTTTCTCTTTAATATAAAGCCAAAATACCTGTCTACAAATCTATAGGATTTTAAGAAAAAAAATATTTTTCAGGAAAAAGGGATGAACTCCAGCCACGTTAGAAATTCAAACTGGGCAAGAAATGGCTGTTATGAAGAGACGTTGCATAAAATGTCTGAAATTGATACTGAAGAGCAAAATATACGAGCTGGAGTGCAGTCAGTATTGCAGGTATGAAATAGACTTGATACCTGATTCTCATCCTAATAATAAAGCTCTTGTTATCAGTACATAAGGGGTAGAATAGAATGCAATACTCCTGCAAGGGAAACGCATGTTCCTTCAAAACATCTCTGAATTTCAAAATTTTTTTTAGATTTAGCAAGTATGACAATAAATGGTGTTAGAATAGTGGCAGTGGTTCACTATGTCTTTATTGACCTTAAGTAGGAAAATGTATACACAAGTGTTGGATAACACAGTAAAAAAATCTTTTAATTTTGCATCAGGACATGCATTCTGCTCTGCATTGTATCACAGAAAAATAATTCTCATTTGAATGCCACATCATCAAATTATTCTAATTAGGTGTTTAATAAGAATGCTTAAAGCTTTTTTCTTTTAGCTATGAGTCACCACACAGAACATGTTTACCTGCAGTTTTCCTAATTTGAATAATAAATTGTACAGGGATATTTTCTTATCTTTATCTGAATTACAGATTGAATGAATACATAAGTGTTTGAAAAATTTGATCAGACACCACAACTCTCTACTTCAGTGATATCCTTAAGGAATAGGAGAGTTGCAGAAGTTCCTTAACAGCAGTTTTCTGCTTCCAGGAAATTTGGCAGGGTATATTTCAAATAATCACGAAAATGCTTTATTGAAGTTGAGGGTATAGAACGTGAAGCTTGTAGAATTTGAGGGTCTTTGAAATACTTTTAAATGTGTGCATTTGATATATTATAATATGTGCACGTACATGCATACATAATATTCTTTTATCCAGAAGAAAATTTATTCTACACAAAATAAAATAGATGTGCATTTGCTACTCCACTGTGTGCACTTTTACCATGGGTGACTATGCTAATTAAAACTCATTAATTTTATGATAGCTTGAATTATTTCCTGAATACGGTTTTCTGCTATGCTGTACACTGTTATACATAGAAATAAACTTTGTAACTGAAATTGCTTTTAAATTCAAACATGTTACAATAATTTCAACTTCATAATCTTGGCATACAATGACTATTTAAGTTATGAAGTGTGTTTGAGAAAAGAAACAGTGAAGTATCTTTAGCTATTTGCAATCTATTACTAAGGTTTACACATCTAAGAATGCTTAGAAGATTCTTAATAGTGAAATTATTTAGACAACGGTTCATTTAACCAGCATATGTATATATATATTTATTTTTTTTTTACCCCAAAATGGAGTCAAGACACCATTCTAAACCAGTACTGTGTCTGAATAAGAGAGATTTCCTGATCTGGAACCACATTTGACTTTTTCTGTGGATCAAGAATCCAAGAGTTCTGCCTTGAGTTTTCTTCCCAGTTAATTCTTGCTTAGACTTATTTCTAGGCACTTAGAGTAGGGTACATTTAGTAGTTGAGGCTAGTAAATGTAAAGCTGCATACTAATAGTTTTTCATTATTAAAATCCAAAGTTCTCAGTAGAGGGAAATTACAGCTGTAGAACCAGTGATGTCCTATACATGTGGATTAAGAAAGACAAATAAAAATCTGCTGCCATAAGAATTGCCAGTTGTAAATCTACGGCTTACTGTGATTCAAATACTTTCTAAACTTAGGCAAAAATATAACAACAGTTCAGTAGTAGCTCCTGTAACTCCTACTGCTACTTCTACTACTACTGTCTTTGCCTGCTTTGTTTTCATCATTTTAATTCTGAAAACCCTAATTCACTGTCCACTGAAGTCAGCCACTTTGGAGAAGGTACCCTGTTTCCTTCTTTTGGCAAGCCTTACTGATTACAGTGGGATGAATGCTTTAGTTCCCTCCCAGAACATTATACAGGCCTTGTCATGCTGAAGCCCCCATCAAGCTAACATATTTATATATACTACTGAGTGCATATGCAACTTTTTCTGTTAATCATATATTTTTCTTTTTCTGGTTACTGGCAACTGAGTTGCTGAAAACTCATAATGGTGCTTCAAGCTCATAACATCCAATCTTTTCTACTTGCAGGTTTTTATAATAAATTCTTCAAATATATTCTTCCTTGAACCTGCAAACGAAATTAAAGCTCTGCTGGATGAACACACCGATATGTGCAAACGCATTCTTAATATCTACCGTCACATGGTAGTCCAAGTGACTATGGACAAGAAGACATGGTAAAATGCTAATGCTTTTATCTTAAATTATTCATAAGATAAATTGACAGTAAATACAGTAGAGTTGTATTGACTTTGTGAACCAGTTTCTCTACATCAGTAAATATATGGGCTTTATCATCACAGACAACTTACCAGAGGGGAACAGGTCATCGGCTCTGTTAAAGCCAGTACTAAAAACCTGGTTAGTTTGAGGTAGCTTAGCCCTCAGGGAAAAAAGAAGTAAGCTAGGATATACAGACTATTGTTAAAGAGCTACTCAGGAATTTTATCAAGGGTGTTTTGCTTGTGTGTGAAAGCGCTAAATATGAAAACATACATGAAGCTTCACAGCCTTATTTGAAAATAAACAAAAAATCATCAGATAAGCATGGAGAACTACTATAATCAGATGTGGATTGCTTTTGATCTGTAGTTTTGTACAGGAGTCTGTACTGTTTAACTGTTTTGTTCCTTTCTATTGCTTAAGGTGCCTAGCACGTACAAGAGACACAGTTTCAAATTAATTTCTATTATTTCTTGGCTCTAATGAGGTAGTATTTTGCCACTGCTCTCTGTTGCAAGGAAGCAGTAGCAAGGGGATTTATGGCTGATTTACTCCATTTTAACTTGCATTCAGTCTGTCACTAGTATTTCCTGAACTCTGGGTAAGTAGAACTGGCCATTACACGTCATGTGAAGCTTGTCTCCTCTTGTGAGGAAATGAGGAGTCAGTTGAAGGCTAGCCACTGGGAAATTCAGGAATAATAAATGAAAACAGATTCCATTAGACTAGTATTTTCTTTCCTAGTTTCACTGGTGATTCTAGACTGTGATGGCAAAGATTGTGCCACACAAAACAATTGATGAAGCATGTTAATGATAATGTAACATTTCCAAAACCTGTCATTGATACTAAAAAACAAAACAAAAGAAAGGTAAAAGCTCGGTTTGGAAATATAATTAAAACTTTGCCTGTAATTTCAGGTCACTGAAGGTGATAGTACTTGAATAACCTGGCATAAGATATTGGAGGGCAACAGGGGTTCCTCACTCTTAAGTGTGAAAAGGAGGTTGGAGCAATTTCTTTTGCAAGAACCAAGTTAGCCTGTTTGTAATCGCTGTGTCCTGTTTGGAATGTGTTTGAGCAAGTCAAGCCCAGTTATTATCTGTAAAAGTATCCTGGTGTATACAGAAGTATAACAAAATAGTAACTCTAAGTTTAATATTGTTTTGCAGGGAACAGATGCTACTTGTGCTGCTTAGGGTTACTGAATCTGTGCTGAAAATACCACCCCAAACTTTCTTGCAGTATCAAGGAAGAAAAAACTCCACTTTAGCTGGAAGACTTGCAGGACCTCTTTTCCAGGCAATTAAACATAAATTCACTTTTTATTCAATTTATTCATCTTAATTCTGACCAAGAGATTAGATATAACAACCACTGTTGGTTGGTTTGTAATGTTAAATCATTGATCATGTTACCCAGATAATGTGAATGGTGTGAGTTAAAGAACTGGCTACACTTGTTACTTTTCTGTCCTATATTTAATGACACTGTGACAATGGCTTTTGGTTTACAGTTGCAGAGTAATGTTGTGGTGGCTTCTCTGTAAAGAGGATCTGTAAAGTCCACAGATTCTGCTGTAGTTAAAAAAAATACGAAAAATATGAATAAGAACTAATTGAGACCAGTATTACAGAGCTCTTTGGCAAAACTTGTAAGATACCAAAAGATCTTCCACGAATGAAATAATTTTTTCCTGTATCTAAGTCAGAAGCCCATGTTAACGTAACACTTGATAATTCATGAAACATCTGTGTGTATTGGTGAGGAAAAGAATGTCAGGACTACACAGAAATTTCTATGGCAACTAGAAATTTCTTTCTAAGTGGCAATGTTTGAAGATCTTATGTTCAGAACCCAACTTTTCTCACTTTATTCTTTTAGACTCTTATAGTAGCTTGGATCAAAGCAAACCTAAATGTGTACATCTCTCGAGAACTTTGGGATGACTTGCTGTCCGTAATGTCATCTCTGACATACTGGGAAGAGCTGGCCACTGAGTGGTCGTTGACAATGGAGACACTAACTAAAGTATTAGCTAGAAACTTGTATAGCCTGGACCTCAGTGATCTGCCATTGGATAAATTAAGTGAGCAGAAGCAGAAAAAACACAAAGGCAAAGGTAAGACAATACTGTATACACATTGTTTGAACTTGAGCTGGGATAATGAGATGTTTGGCACAGCGGAATTTTGGTTTAGTCTTTTTGCTACATCTTTATCACTTGAAATAACTCAGTTTCTTTAAGATAAGGCAGCATTTTAGAACCACCACAAAATCTCCTTGTAAAGACTTGGTCCTGCAAACAGGCACATATGGAATGTAGTTCTTAAAGGTGTGTATAAAATGTTACACTGTAGTGGGTTATGCCTTTCTCCTTTTATCAAAGCAATTAAATAGTTGACTTCCAATCATAAGTTCTTGAAAGTAGCAATGATTACACATCTAGTGAAATAGCTCCTCATATGAGCTTTATTTACTTCAATATAAATGTCAAATCTGAATTTGTTCCATCTTTTCTTAATCTTAGTATAATACTGTGAATATCTAAAGAGCCTTGTTCTCTGATCCCATCATTCCATTTTTTTTCTTCTGCATTTGGTATGAAAATGTTTTATCACCTTTATTTCACGTTCCTCAAATGTCACAGAACTTTTGTAAAAAAAATAAAAAACCTACCAAAAACCAACCTCACAATATTGATGGTCTGTAATATACGATTTTGTGTCTTGTCTAGTAGGAACAGCAAAGGAGAAGTTTCTATAGTTACGCATTTTTATCAAGCTACAGCCTTTTTAAACCCAGCTTTCTTGTGTGTTTGCATTTCATTGGTCCAGAAAGAAATTCACAATAGTTTAATAGCACCAACACTTCTGAAAAGATTTGAGCATCCCTCAGTGTTAGTGCTGGCTGAGTGAGTTTATATCTGGTGATACCAGAATAGAAGTGAATAGATTTGCAATTTTATTTTTGCAGGAGTTGGACACGAATTCCCGAAATCTTCCGTTGATAAGTCCTTTTCTAGAGGCTGGAGCCGTGATCAGCCTGGACAAGCACCAATGAGACAACGTAGCGCTACAACCACTGGCTCTCCAGGAACAGAAAAGGCAAGAAGCATAGTACGGCAGAAAACAGTTGGTATGTACCTGTAAAGGCTGATTTAAGTGACATTTGAGAAAGGGGAAGGAATTAATAGCTGACTTCTGTAGTGACATAGATAACTTCTTTCCACAAAAGTGTGCTATCTTTCATAATTAGTTAAATGTGTAATTTATGCAGCCTTATGTGTTTTGGGTAGCTGAATAGCTTGTGGTTACTAGAATTACAGCTACTGCAAAAGAAATTAATGCAGTTGATGTATTCTTAATGAGTTTGATCACATGCTTAAGCTGAGTTGGAAAAATACTACTGTTTTATGTATACAAAAAAGGAAAAAAGCAGGACTGGTTTGAGTTGTGGTATAGGTAGCAGGGTAATATAAGGGTTTTAAAGTGTGTGTTTTCATAAACTGTGCACAAAGTAGGTTGAGTATTTTCCAATTGTGCAAAGAGAAATGTGAAAAATATGTATATATTTGCATAGTTTATAAAATGTGTTGTCTTTTACTGTACCCTGAGTCTTGCATTAATGAAAGATTGGCACATATGTGTGCAATTCTCCATTTCTGAAGTCGTTTATTTCTCAACTTCATTATTTGCTGTCTTTCCTGTGTCAGAAATGAATGGTGCTAAACAGTGCTTTAGGTGGATTGCTCAAAAGAGGTTTCATTTTTATGATCATATGATTTGCTTAGAGTAGCTTAACATGACCTGGACTACAGATTTCTTTATTCTCGTCTCATCTTGATGATCTCAGTGCTATCTCCTATGTGAAGGAAAACTAAGCTGATTTTAATTTTTTATTTAAAAGAACCACCTTTTAAGGAGTATCTTGCTTTTTTTACTCTCTGTTGTAGTAGTGGCTTCGGTGATTGTGTGTGGTTGCTTCACTGATACTTCTTGGAAGCACGTACGTTCTGACAGTTTTAGCAACTGGGGATGAACATTGGCAGTTGAATATATAATTGTGTTGGCTTTTTAGAAATTAACATTTTCTTTCTCTTTCTAAAAATGTTTGCAATTAATTTTTTAAGTCTCAGAGGCTATTTAGCCAAAGTTTTTATTTGAATATTCTTCCAAATTCACCATTTTAAAAAATTGGTTTCTCGTAAGGCTTTTGTTGGTGTGGGAAAATTAATTGTTCTATAAGCAGTACAGACGTGAGAAATTGAAGTCACTACTTCAAAATTTCCTATCTTTTTCATGCATTTAAATGCTACACAGCCTTTTCTGTATCTCATGCTGACAGCACCTAGTTTGACTAAAGTTTTCCTTATGGATCACAGATACTTTAAATGTAATTTCTGCTTCTCTGTAGATAGTCTGTGATTAACTGTTGCAGTGTTTTTGCTTTAAATCTTAATTGTCTTAACAAGGTAAAGCTCATGTTAAAATTTCTCCTTCCCAAATTGTTAATATTTCAGATATTCTGTCAGAAGGTTATGTTGTTTGGTCAATTTATTAATGGTTTTGTTTTGCTACTATTTGAAAGATGGCTATTTATATGATGTTAGCCCTAAAATGACTGAAATTTGTTCTAATCAAGCTATATATTGACCTGGTTAGCAGCAAACTAATCTGATTTTAGTTTCACTGTACTTTAGCTTCCATGGTTTTGTTCCTTTCCTCCAATTATCTTGCATGTTTGATATTAATAAGCCAAGTTTGTATTACTGTAACCAGTTAAAATTTCATATTGTAGCATACCATCTGTGGACAAGCATCACAGCATTAATAGAATGATTTTTAAAGATGAAAAGCCCAAAGAAAGTTGCTAGACCCAGAATTCCAAACTCTTAAGTTTAAGAAGTTAGTGAAGAGTATGTTATAAAAGTATGTCTTAACTGTCTGCCAACTTGTCTGCTTGTTATTGTCTCTCATGTCTGCTAAGAGAGCTGTCTGGATGCTTCTTAATCTGTGCCAGTTAACACAGGGTCACATAATTAAAAAAAACTGGTTTATGGTCAAAATAAGTAAAATTTTCTATAGAACGCTTTGCTGGTCAGATCTTCTCCTTCAGTTTAACATTAACTCCATAAGCTAAGTCTGGAATTGAGTCAGACCTCAGATACGTTGCCTGATATCTGATACGTAGTATATTTCCTTTGATTGTGGTAAGATTTATGGTAAGAAAAAGTTGGGGTTTCTTTTTCATCTGTTTTGTGTTGTACACGTTTTGTGTACATCTGTGCACCTCTATTTTTTGAGCCATCCTCATGCCAGCACACATTTATTGCTGCACCAGATTTGTGTGTATGTGTGTGTTACTCAAATAAAGATCACAGCTTCTCTGATATGCAGTACATTTTTAGCCTGCACTTATGTAAAGTGATTTTTGGAAAAGGGCCTTTAAACATGATATGCATATGGGTTGAAAAATCGTCTATAGGGCTAGATACAGAATTTGTGGCTTAGGCAGCAGATTCTAGTCCTATAAAAATAACAGATCAGAAAGAATTTACTAATCTATTGTTCTGCTTTAGATAACACTAGAAGGTTGTAAACTGTCAAATATCTAGTCCACATTCTGGTATAAAGTCTGCCCCTATTTAACTTCTTAATTGAATGTGACATACCTTATTTAAAATAATAATTCACTGACATCACATTTCCCTTTTACAGAATCTCAAAGTTAATTTCACTTTCAGTAATAATACACTGTAATTTTTCCTTGAAAAGTTTCTGTAAAATTTCCACCTTCCAATTTGTAATTGGGTTGGTTTGCCCCCCTAACTCCCTGCTTACATCAGTGTAACATGGTGGAAAAGATCCAGTGAAATTACAAGGGATTTTACAAATACTCCTGCTTGGATACTGTGTTGATTACAAATCTTATCTCAAAAGCTTGGTTTATTTATAAATGTAAAAACATTTAGTTTGGAAAGGACCTTTGAGATTTACTGTTTAGCTTGCTATTTTTTCTCTTGCCTACATTGATTTTAAGATGCACAATGATGATTGTAATGCATCTAACTATCACTGAATTTTATTATTGTATCTCTTAAAGAGATGTTAAAGCCTTACAAATACTTGCCTTTTAAAAAAAATTGGTTTCTGTCTTATAAACTAAGTTTAATAGAGAATGGCTTCAGTATTAAAATGTCTGTCTTTCTGAATTGTTTTTTCAAGCTGATGTTAAGACTCCACTTAAGTTGTGTTGCATTGTCGAATGTGTTTTCTGCTCAATGTACATCGACCTACCCAAGTTATCTGCATGTTGCTGTTAGGGACAATTCTTTAACCTGATTTAGAAGTGTGATGTGCTCAACTTTCACTGCACTCCATTCATGTACTTCTGATTCCCATACAGATCAGGAGCACTAAGATTCTAAGTCTATATTCCATGTTGTTTTGAAAAAATATATATAGCAAAGTACAAGGACTGATTAAATATTGTACTAACAATATTGATGTAAGGTGCACTGAAGTTTTCTTAAAAGAAGTTTATCGGCAACTATTTTAAAACAAGTTATCAAATTTGCAACAGTTTGAAAAGGAAACTGCTTGAAACAATGAATATTGCTTTTTGAAGAACTTCAAGTGTACTTTGAATGCAGTATCGGTTCTTGCTATGTCTTACTCTGACAAAGGAAAGCAAATGTAATAAAGATTAATTTTAAATCTATTGGAAAAGGTGCAGGTGTAACCTTGATCCTAATGCCACATTTCTTACGTAAGTTTCCATTCTGTAAGACTGTTGGCAGGAGATGAGAAATAAAAAGGTGAATTGGGATCAGTTTAGCAAGATTTATCCAGTATCAGTTGAAAGCCAGACCCTCTGGATAAGAAACAATTTAATGCTTTTGGTTGTCAAACCATTTCACTTCAGTCATGTCATGTTTAATGTGGAACTGTAACAAGTTGTATTGCAAATTTGTCCACACAGAATTGGTTATTTTCTCCCTTTGAGTCTCTTTTAGAGAATCTCAAATTAAAGAGTATGGATATGTGTAAAATTCAGAGATACTTTTTCGTGAGTAAACTAAAGGAAACTAGAAAAATGCAAATGTAGTGTATAGTTGCTTTTTCTGATAAAAAATTTCAGGTTCTGAGTGCTTGTGGAGTGACTTGAACTTTGATTTTTCAACCCCTGATGCAATGGGAAAAAAGTGTTAATTAGTTTCTTGATTTTGAATGCAAAATCTCTGTAATTGTCATAATAAAGGCATTGTTGCTGCTTTACATAAAAGTTAAAAACTCAAAATGTCTTATCTGTCCACTGATTTTTTTTCTTTCTTACAGCTCTGCCAATATCTGCCGTGCTGAAATGTTTTAATTTTTAAATTTTCTTCCTTTTTATCTTTGTTTTCTCTGTTGCTGCTTTTTCTGTGACACAAGCCTTTCATTATAGTCACTCTTCTTTTTTCCTTCCCCACTTCTTTCTTTTCCTTTTTAAAGCCATGAGAAGCCGATCCATTGGTGAATGTGCTCTGCCATCGGCCTATATACGCAGTGCTAAAAGTGCTCCTGTTCTGATCCATACTTCCAAACCCTTCTTGCCTGATATTGTTCTCACTCCCCTTTCTGATGAGCTTTCAGGTAGTGCCACCTCTGCTAATTTCTGCACCCCCTTTATCACTTTTTTAAACCTTCTGCTTTCAAATTCTGCTAAATCATTAAATTTTTCAAAGTAAAAATACTTGGGGGACGGGGGGAGAGGGGAAGAGATTAAGAATGAATATTTCGAGTTATATAAAATACCATGCTATTTTGCAATTCATTCTGGAACCGTTGGAAGTTAGTGCTGTGCCAATGTTTGCTATTATAAAAGTCAAAATTAAAGAAATCTCCTGTTTTTTCAATTTATTGGTAAGCAATAATACAGCATCTATCTGCCAGAGAGTACAACTAATCCGAAATTTTTATTTGTGATGAGTGAGGGAGGCAAAGGAAGAATATAATTTTACTTTGACTTGCCATTTACATCTTTCGAAATAAATTTTTGAATTCCATGTCATAGATGTTGTGTGGACAACCATGATGATATAATTTAGCTCCCATGAAAAAAGTCTCAAGTATATGGTATCATATACACATATACAGTGTGCCCGGGTTTCATCAATATATAAAAACATTAAAAAGTCTATACAGTTGGGAATTCTGAAATACTGAGTTTTGATGCTGTTTTCCAAATGGTCTGTTTTTTACAGAGTCGTAGGTTTTTTTCCGCATTATGTGTGGTCCAGCAGGGTGGTTGGCTAGAAGTTCAGCAGTACCTTTCTTTGGACAGTTTTCTTTGAATAAATAGGTTCAGCAATTAGAATTATAGATTTTAAAAATGCATATATGAAAGTTTACGGGCAATGTAATATTTTCTCCAGCTATTGTGCTCCAGCTATTACATAGGTGTAATTTAGTAGCATGTAACGCTGACAGTCATATTATACCTTTGTTTCAACGAGTGAAAAAAAGCAAAAATTAAAGTGCAGTGGCAGGACTATATTTTTTTTCTGTCTCTCCTGTCTGTCTTTGTTACCCAGGAAATATCAAATGCTGTATTTTCATAATTGTATTTTGATGTGTGTCCAAAAATATCTCGTCTTGTTGTGAAACAGAAACTTGGTGCCTTTTTATTCAATCCAAAAACATAAATGGAGAAGGAGGGAAGTTCAAGGAATCCACTTGAGAGATACCAGACTTTCACAATGAAAAATGGTGAAGTATTTGAATGCAAATCTTGACACCACAAAGAAAGAATAATAAAATACAAATCATATGTAATAAATTAATAAACATATGAGTGCAGAGGATGTATCTTCTGAGATATAAATTATTAAAACTTAGAAGATAAGGGTTTTTATAGGAATGATTCATGAACAACCTACTAGGAATTAGATCTTACCTGGCCATGGCTTTGTTGTAAATACTCAATTCGTAATGAAGATCTTAAGAGCACCCAAAAAAGAGAATGAGCTTTCACGGTGAACTCTTACTTAGTCATGTAGTCACTGATATTTCATTATCCTGTCTTCAAGGTGGCAAAAGCGCTTTTGCAGTCAGTGTTATCATTCATGTTTCTGAAAAGTCCTGGCTTGCATCTTTCTTCTAATGTGTCCCAAACCTGATGGTTCTTTTGCTATTGTCTGTCTGTTGATACTCATCTGATACAAAAACTGCACAAGCAACATAATTCTTAAAAGTGAAATAATTTTACAGTCCTATGTGCCTAGGACTTTTTCTATGTTAGAAGCACTTCCTTGTTTTGATGTCATCTCCAACAGATGATTGTTGAAACAGCTTCGTGGTGTGCCCAAGAATCTTTAACATTACCAGAAAACTTAAAAGCTCTAGTGAAAAAGCAAGCCATTAGTGTGTTGATGGGGAAGTAGCAGAGTGAAGGAAAAACTATCCACTGGATCAGAGTGCACTTTGCTCTTTTAATTTTCTGCTTTTTAATTGCGCACTCTCTCTCCTCTTTTCCAATTTTTTTTCTTTTTTAGTTTTTTTTTTTTTAAACATGGAGCTTTATCATTTTCCTTGCCTTTTCTTCTTACAGTAAATGTATTCTTTTCTGAAAGCCTTCTGTGTCCAGATGGTAGAGCATGTAATTTGGGAAGTAATCAAGTTGTTTCTGTCATAAGTGTGCTTTAGATAATGAGTGATGTTTAGCTGTGACAGCCCTTCTTCTTACTTCACAAGTATATGAATATCCCTGTTATCCAAACTGGCTTTCAGATCCAGCACAACTCAAAGGAGATGATATTTCAAATGATTCCAAAAGAACAGGATGCCTTAACCTTAAGTTTTCTGAAGTAGCATTCAGCTTCTTTTTAGCTGTGAATCTCCTCATTGAAAGATTAAAGTCACTGAGCACTGATGGATCTTGACAGGTGGTCCAAAAGAAAGCATTTATGCCAAAACTTGTACCTTATGTACAGTATATTAGTTTTCATTAAGTATAAATAATTATCTATGAAAATAACTATAATTTGTTATTTATTGGGACATAATGTTTTTGCTTGAAGATAAGTCAGTAAGTTAATAAAATGGATTGTAACAGCTCGATATTGACATCTAGGCATATAACATCATAGAGTCATACTATTCCTAAGTATTGTGATTCCTTCATGTAGTTTCTAAGTTATGCTGTATTTCTATGTGCAGAATATTGGCAACTTCCCAAATAGAATCTAGGAAGTGTAAGTGGGGATTTATGCTTTAAGATGTTTAGTTAGTAAAGTGGTTTGGTATAGTGCAATTTGTTGCAAATCTGCAACATTTCTCAGAAGAACTTTTAACCTATTAGAATCATGGGAAATCCAGTCTCACACATTTAAAGGATAACTAGCAAAATAATAACACATTCCTGCTCCTGTTGAGGATTTTCAGGTACAAGACTGCTCGTGGAAAAAAAGGCATTGGTGAGATGTAGGCAAGAGTCCTGGAAGCAATGGGCTACAATGGCAGACTAATGAATTGCAGGTGGGAGATCTTTCCTTATCCACTGGGACTAAAAGAACCAAAGGAAGTATTAGCATGTAAGGGAGACATGTATTATGCCTTTACAACCTTTCTCCCTAATCAGTAAGTAATCATTAAGATTAAATATAAAGAAATCATAATTATAATGCCAGTATGGCTATAATTATTCTTTAATCCCAGAAACTTGGAGAATGAGTATGTTCTTGTGAAAGAATCAAAATGAAAGCTGAGAAGCAAAATGTGGTATTTTTTTCTCCACTTTCTGAACTAACTGTCCATGATGCAATGCAACCCTGTTATATGGGACATATATGTCCCAAATGTCCCTGTCCCAGTGTTATGTGGGAATCTTCTACTTGCACTCATGCCATTTTGCCAGAATGTGTCTCTCCATGAGTTTGTATTTTAGGATATCTGTCTCCCACTTGATGCTGGAAAACTACCTTTTGTTTCTGCCTTTCAGTCTCTTCCTCACTGTAACGTGTTAGGAGCCAGGCAGCGTTTCTCCTAAGGACGTGCAGTGTCAGACACACAGCCTTCTGGCGCACAGTTGCAATGTAGTTAGTGAAAACTCCTTAAGAGCTGATGTTGTCCCAATCTGATGGTATCCCCATGTACAAGAGTGAGCTCTGTTTGTGAAACAGATGTTCATTTGGGTTTTTAGATGTTGTCTGTTTTTTCAGTTGCTGATGTTGCAATAACGGTATATTTTTAATTTCCTTAATTTCTTCCCCCATTCTACAAAAAAAGGAATTTCTATTGGCACAAGAACTACACGTTTGTTTGAAAATGTTTGTTTACTTATATGTCCTAGTCATGTGTATGTAAGCACCTTAAATTAGTACTGGATCAACATTGAAATAAATCTAGCTAAATTTATTTCAATGTGTGGAGCTGCTTGGTGTGCATTTGGAGTTCTCCATCCAGTAATTTTTAACATCCTAGAAAATCATAATCCCTGCATTGCATGCACAACGTGCAATCCTCAGGCTGCTGCTTTAGATGAGCTTGAGTTTATAAAAGATAGGAAAGATGCATATAGAGGGCTCAAGGTGAGATCGGTGTATCATAGTTATATATGTTAATATCATATATAACATTATCAAGCATATTTTTGACTGAATTCTATGGTCCTTTCTTTGTAAGAAAAGGCTTTGAGACTGTATATGCATAACTTGTGTTAATCTCTGCATCCGTCAATAGAGAGTTTGAAATGACAATTCCAACTAGAGGGACACCATTCATTTCAGAGTGTTAATTCATATAGTTAGTAGTAAGTTGAACAAGAGCAATGATGAGAAATTTGTTGCTTATCAAAGCTGAAGAGAGAGGAAAGGGATAACAAATTGTGCCTTATACAGTGATTTTCATTTCATGTTTATTTCCTGAATTAGCTTGGATGTCTACTTTCTTTTTCCAGTATAGACACTTCTATTTCCTGTCTGTTAGCTTCTTCACAGTTCAGTAAACTTTGTATCATGCCCAAACTTAATTTTCAAATTTTAACATCTGAAAAATTGAGCAAGGAAGTACCACTTTTCATTTTCTTCTGACACATACCTTTAGTTAAGTACAGATGTATCTCGTTCCTCCAGTTTGTATGCTTTGCTTAGAAGGAAAATATGAGTAAATTTAGCTCCAGCTCTAACATTCTCAAAGAAGTGTGAGCACTTTAAAACAGGTTTTTAAGGTGACTTTGGATCATCATTATTAAATATTACTGAAATAGGTATAGTGATCCATGAATAAATAATTTGAAATATTTATTTTGGCAGTAACACATCAGACTTAGGAGAGGGAAAGGGGCTTAAATTTTGTGCTCGTTTTAAGTAAATTCACTATTGCAATCCTGAAGATAAACCCTCTAGGTGTAACAACAAGGTAAGTCTGTTTATTGTGGCAAGTAACTCATGTTTGTATTCATTTAAGCTCTTTATTGTTATTCCTGACTTTAAAAAGCATATCTACAACTTTTTAAGTGGTAGACAGTAAAAAATAAATCTGGGGAATAAGGGAGTCTATCAAAAGAAAATAACAGAAAATTGAGAGCTGTTTTTCCCAGCTGCCTGTCCCATAGAAAGAGTGCAAGGGATAGCTCAAATTCTTGCAAATAGTTGAATTGTCTGTAAGAGATACTTACTCTTGCCTTCACTGGTTATTTGATAGTATGCAGTGTTCTTATAACATAGCAGGAAATCTGAAGAGGATCATAAAAATTATTTATTCTGGTGGATGATGTGAGGTGGGCTGAATATACTTCAGTACAATTCTAGGTGATCTGTGTTGGAACTGCAGCTTTCATTTCAGTTAACTATGATTTGTACTGATGATAACATATTAGCAGTCTCAACAGAGATGAGAGATTTAAATGATGATAATGTTCTGTTCTTGTTATAAACAAAAGTGTTTTTACTTGAATGTTAACTGTTGTGAGGCTGCAGGATGTTTTTCAGTAGCAGTCCTTAATTTGCTCTTAATTTGCTAATTCTTATAAATGTCACATTCACTTGAAAGAAGAGGGGGAGGTAAGCTTACATTTAGTATTTAGGTTCATATTTTGAAGATCAGAGAAAAAACATCCTTCTAGGGAAAAAGATCTTTAAATTATCTGTAATATGTAGCCATCTTTTCTGTATAGGGCTAGCTCTTTCCTGTCATTTAAAGCTTTAGTCTTCAGGTATACACTATATTACTTATGCTATAATACAAATAATTGCATGATAGTATTCTTTCAGATATTTCAGTAATTGATTGATAATTGATATATATATACATACAAGTTACAAAAAAAAGTAATAGTTTGTAACTTCAATAGATGATTCTAACTTTTCAGAACACTTGTTCTGTTTGGAGTTGTGAATTTTTCTGAAGATGTAAATTTCCTGAAGGGTACTACTGTTAAGCTAATTTGTATTCCAGGTAACCATTCCCATAGCTGGAATAATATTGGTTGAATTATTGAACTTATTGGCACAGCCCTAGCTTTGACTGTATTTCCAAATGTTCCATGGTCTCACTGTTTGTTCTCATGCATGTTAACATTTAAAACTGTGTTCTGATGGTCTAACTCATTTATATTACATTCTGTACTGGATATTATGTACGTGTGTTTTTAACACTCTAGTACTGGAAAAAATATTTGTGTTGTGCTTAAGAAAGCAAGGCTGTGGACTTTCCTAGCTTTTTAAAGTCATGTAATTAGGATGTAATGTTAAATAAATAGTGTCTCTTTATATAAATTTTAGTGCATGTTACATATACTTTTTCCCTACAGACATTGACGATGCTCAAATTCTTCCACGTCCACCTCGAGTCAGACATTTTTCACAGAGTGAGGATGCTCCAAGTGAGGTTTTTGGTGCATTAAATGAGGAACAGCCACTGCCACGAAGCAGCAGCACCTCTGACATCCTGGAACCATTCGCAGTTGAACGAGCCAAAGGTGCAGTTCCTGTCATTGACAGTTCATCCCATCATGCTCCAAGCTTACAGAGTTCCACTGAGACCTCTTCAATGCATAGATCCACTGAAAGCCATATCACTGATACAAATAGCCAAGAGTCCTCCTTGGAAGTTGGGGATAGTATTTATGACCATCTTTGTCATTTGATAGGGCCGGTAGAATTTGCAAACACAGCCTTTGAACAAAGCCAATATGTTGACCTTGAAGGTGAAGATGATCTCCTTTCCTCTCTGAGAGAATATCTTAAAGAAAAAGAAGAACTTTGCGGTAACTTTGAGATAGATAAATGTGAGGCTTCTGCTCACGAAGTTGATACGTCAGTAAATAGGAATGATAGATTACCACTGGATGGATTAGAAAATAGAGACCAGACTGGTCAATGCACGAATAGCATCACTGTTACAGAAAGAGCTGATAACACAGAGCTGCACCTAGAACAAGACCAAAGTGGCTTTATAAGTAATATTGCACCTACTCAAGTAGACCTTTTTACAAGAAACCAAGCGGTTGATAAAGCCAGACAGTTAAATACTAATAAACAATATGAAAGCGTATTCGATCATGGGTCAAGTAGTCCTAGCAGCAAAGAAGGGAAGAGATACCTGTACAGGCAAGCTGCCACTGAAGCTGATGTAGATTTAGCTGTGGAAGCAGCAGTAGCCGAAAAGCATAAAAATGCCCAGTTTAATGAAAAAGTAACCAACTCACGTGTTATGCATGCAAAGAAAATTCTTCCTAAAGCACAAATTAACCCTCAAATGCCTCACATAGGCACCAGCAAACTGTCACCAACTAAAAGGAGTATATCTGAAACTGTAAGTCATAGGGCCAAAATCATGAAAATAACAACTAAAAAAAGAAATAGCGTTCATGTTACTTTTAGGCCATCTACAGAATCGGTTCAATTTTACAATCCTCTTGAGACCAAAGAGGCCGCTTGGAAAGCAAGACTTCGTAAACTGGGTGGCTTCAGTAGTAGCGGTAGTGGTAGCGGCGGTACCGGTGCAAGCACCAGCTCCTCAGCTGTCACGGAACTGGTTAGACCTGGAATATATAGACCTCTAGATGCAATCAATGCTGCTTCAGATGGCAGCAAGCAAATTAAGGAATCTACAGAAGCTCAAGCAGCCATGTTGCAAAAAGAAGGTATTGCGGTTAATCAGTTCCATAATCGTAGTGCCTTTAGAGGATCAGGTCAGGAGTCAGCGCAACAGCAGGGCTCCCTGGGTGGTGTTTATAAAACTGTTGTACATGCTCTTTCGAAGCCGAAGGCAAATGTTTCCCCACAGAGGCAGAACAGAATGCCAGCAGAGGCTCCACTGAGGGATCTGTACAGTCATGTAATGGGCTATTTTGGAAGGAAAGCTGCAGGTGAGCACTAACAGTGTGCAGAGCGCAAAAGGAGAAAGGCAGCACCAGTTTGGCTTAATGCGACTGAAGCAAGCTCTGATAAGCAATCGAAAGGCTTTGGGATGATCACTGCTTTCCCTGTCTGGTTATGCATGCGCCTACAGCCAGCTGATTTTTCTCCCAGCATAAGTTACTTTTACATACTTTAAATTACTAATTTCCCTTTTCAAGATATTTAGTTGAACCTCTTTGCTGCTGAAGACCATCAGGTTAGGGAAGAGGAAGAGACAGTAAATGACCTAATAAAGGATTAAGCCTTGAGAGTTTTGAATTTTCATCTACCGTGCAGAGCCTTAAAATTCAGCCTACTGAATGATTGGCATACGGCTATTTTATCAGAACGTGCTATTCCACTCTGAGTGTAGTTCGTTTGTCAGAAGGACCTGGCTCTTGACCAGCTAGGTTGAACTAATTGTATTTCTGGTTCATTTAGTGTGTTTTCTTCTTCCTCCTCCTCCTCTTCCTCCTTTTCCTCCTCCAAAACAAAAAAGCCCCTCAAATTTACATTTGGAGGTTAGTTTAGATAATTTTGCAAAAATAGTCTTAAACAGAGATGTCCTATTTCTGGGGTGATTTCTTTACAGCAGTTCTCTGTGTGTCCAATCATGAGGTTTTGTTTGAATCTTTTTCAAACTGTGCTGTTGGCCTTTCTGTGTTCATTCATCAAAATGGATGCAGTTACATCTTGATAACATCTTTCATCGCTTTCTTTTTATCTTGGAATAGTGGATGTTCATGAAGGTCTCATGATAGTCCTTCTCCTGCTAACTATGAGACCTCTGTGGACTGATTGAAAAAGAAGGCTGTCGCTCTAATATTCATTGTCTTAGTTCACATCTTAAATAACTTTAAATGAACAGTAAATTAACTTTCAGCAGTAACGTAGGTTTTCTTTTTTCCATTGTCATGCTGGCATGATTAACAGAGGATTCCGCAATTGCATCCTGCATCGAGATGTTAATGCCACCTGAGGGCAGCCTCTGTAAGCATAGCACCACAGGAACGTGACTGTCATGGGTCTCAAAAAAGCAATTCGCTTCTCTGCAGAATCTAGACTTCTGAAAATGAGAGATCTAGAAGAGAGCACTGATTTTAGAAGTATATTTATTTGAAAGCTGTAACATTTAACAGAGCCTCAATATTAGAATAAAAGCTGTGGTCTCATGAGAGATGACACTAAGGGAAAAATTCTTATAGAGAAAACATGAACTGCAATAACTTGAAGATGTTAAAGACGAAGATCATTAAGTCAGGTGTAACAGCCACAGTTAAATGTGAACAGTATAGTCATATCAAAAATACAACTCTGATAAATGAGTGAACTTAATTGATTTTTTATAACCATTGAGTGTCCAGAGTCTGAATTTTCATTCCGTGTACTAGCATGTAATTTCAGTACCTGAGATTTTCTTTGCACTATTTATACTAACTGTATACAGTGCCACATCGACATTGGTACATATTACAGCCTAGTTTACGTTTTCCACTAGATTGCTCTTCATTAGGAATGCAATGATAAAGGAGCCTATATGAATCATAAAAATTTCAGGATTTATTACTTATTTTTTGTGATATGGAGGAAGAATATATGCTGTATCCTTAAAGCAAGCATTAACAACTTTGAGTAGTGCTTACCTATAAGCTTCTTGCTCTTAAAGGTGGTACTGGAAATCGACTAACCCCTGCTTAATGTGAAGAAGAAGCCATACTAATTCTTAAAGTAGAATCTGCTTTAAAAGAGAGCATTTCTTAAAATGCATGTTTGGCAGTTTTGATCATTTTTTAAAAAATTTCTGTTAATTAGCAGGGGGTTTCTCATTATTTATTTTTTTACCTTTTGTTTTGAAAATGTTTTGATGTGTTCTTTACTATATACAGTTGTTCATTTGCTTTTAGCTAATAGAGAGGACATGAGTCAAAAGCTGCATCCTATTGATAGTGATATTGGCAGTAGCAATACTAATGTTCCTGACCTCATGGATGAATTTATAGCTGAGAGACTCCGCAGTGGTAGTGCGCTGGTAAGCCTTTAAACTTCTTACATTTAGATATGTAAGTCTGCATATATGTGTGAACTCATCAATGACATTCTAAATCAGTTCACTAAAACATATTTCTCTGGATATTATGAATTGGAAAGAATTAAGAATATTACTTAATTTTGTCTTTGACATTGATTCATGTGATTTTATGCCATTTGTATTTTCATATCTACTAAATCTTGGTTGTGGAAGTGATGCAGAAGTTATTGTCAGATGAATGGTCTGATTGAATTACGTGGCCTTAATTGCACCTGTAAAGGTCTTTGTACACAGACGAATAATAGTTTATATGTAAATTTGCAGTCCTTAGCATAGTATATAGTTGGGTACCATACTGCAGTATGGTACTATTCTCTACAGGTATAGTCAGTGCAACGGGCAACGAAACTACACTACTATATGTTTTATTTCACTTATAACAAGTTATTCAACAATTGTAAATAGCTCTTTGCTAATTGAAACAACTTTTCATATGATTTCTTCCTACACTTTTCCCAAAGTGTCACGTTATTTGGAATGTCATTCTTTAATGAGAAATCTTACTCAATTTTAAGTCAAGAATTTCTCATTACTGTTGAATGCTTACAGATCGAGACAACTGATGTGAAGAGATAAGTATTTTATTACAAAAGGGGAGATATTTAAAAAAAAAGAAAAGAAAATTTGCAATTGAAGGACAGAATGGGTAACAGTTTACATATAACATTTTGAACATTTTGCTTAGAATTTTTAAAGGTTTTTTTAAGGTCATTTTAAGACATGCTTCTACAGAAAGTTGTCAGCAAGTAGTTTAGTTGTCGCTAATAAGGGGCCAAAGAAGATTCTTCAAAGTGAATGAAAAAGTTTGCTTATTTATCATCGTCTTTTATAAATGGTAAGACGGAACCTATAGAGTTTGTCCAAGCGCATGCTTTTTTCTCTTTTGTATTGAAATCATGTTTATGAAACTTGATTGTTGGTGCAAAGTGTTCTTGTTAGCAAGTGTAGAGTTACAAGACAAAAATGCTAAGTTGAACTCTATTTAAAAAAAAAAGTTAACTTGGTCTGCAGTTTCATAAATCAGAAATCACCACAGTTGGCCACAGAAGAAGAGAGAGAGGGAAGACTGTGTGTTTTGACATAAATGGGCAAGAACATTGATTATTAATAGTTCAGACATAAGAATCATTACTTTCCTTAAGTAGCAAAAACCAGCCACGATAAATTTGAATAAATATTTTGGAACTGCCACTGATCTTGTAATTTAGCAGAAAAAAACAGATATGGCCTCTTAAAACAGAGTACCAACTTACTCAGATTAGTTTTAGGTTGCTATATCTACTGAATGCTAAAACCTTGTATCATGAAAAGCTTGTCAACCTGAGTAAATCTCTGATTGATTAATACTAAGGTAGTAAAAGAATAGAGAAGTGACTGGGCCTGGTGTAAAATGAGGTCACCTTCAGTTTCTTAATGCTTAAAGATTTCAAACTGTTTCCTAAAATGTCCTAAAATTTCTACTTTTATCTTTCTTTCCTCTGAAGCAAAGAGTCCTATCTGTGAAAAAAAAAAACGGCTTAAAGGAAGACTCCAAATAGAACACCACCTTATTTTGACATGAGCAAATCTATATGCCTTATTTCTGTCTTTGGTGTCCAAGTCAATACTTTGTATTGCATTTGTGTTCGTGAAATTCTGTGACTGCACGGGTTCTTCACTTACCTGCCTAGGGTTTTGGAAAGTCTTGGCTATATATGTAGTATGAAAACAGTTTCTGGTTTAGGTACTTATGAACTGTTATGTTCTGACATTTGCAAATGTGGGATTGCTTTTTCCATTTTATGTAAATAAGCCATCCAATATTGTAAGATAACTTGTGTCTCTGCGATGTTTAGAATGTGACAAGAAGAGGAAGCAGTCCTGGCAGCCTGGAGGTTCCGAAAGACCTTCCTGACATACTGAACAAACAGAACCAAATGCGTCCTGTAGACGACCCAGGCGTGCCTTCCGAATGGACGTCGCCCGCCAGCGCGGGCAGCAGCGACCTCATCAGTTCAGACAGCCACTCCGACTCCTTCAGCGCCTTCCAGTATGATGGCCGCAAATTTGAAAGCAAGTATATTTTTCCAAAAGTAATGGCCTTTTTTTTGATTGGTGGCTCGTGAACTCCCCTTTTCATTATTTTTTTCTTTCTATTTGGTGGAGTCGTATGCCAGCAGTTTTCTGTAAAGAGAGCTTATTTTGATATCCCATTGAAATCGTTAGCAAGTTAATGGAGCAAGCAGAGGTTTTGAGAGAGGCGGTTGTGTTTATAGCATACTAAACAAAACAGCCCTGGAATACTACTGTGCAAAAAGAAGAACAGCAGTGAACAGACGTTAGAAAGCAATACTGACTTCTCTGTGGAGTGTATCTGTCTGTTTTGCACAAAATATAAAAATGAAAGGATACTTAATTTGGAAGTTACTTGAATTCTTTTGAAAATATTTAGGTAGAACTTAAAGAAGGGCTCCTGATATTCTTACATCAATTTTCACGTAGCTATTGATTCATCAAGATACTAAGTGTAATATCATGGTAATATTAGTATGCTTTGTTAAAATTAGTGTGCTTTCTGTAATAACACAATGCTTTTAATTCACTTAATTTATTAATTAGTTTATCCATTCCCACTCTTGTTCAATAGAAGGGGTCATTATGGTTGCTAGGAAATTACGATTTCATGTATTATGTAAGAGAAATAATGTTTATATGGTAGAATTTATTGGAGAAATTGCAATTTTTAGATATGTAGGTGTTAGGCAACTAAATGGTGGTATTTAAACCTAATTTTCAGTATGATATTTTGTCTTTAGTGTTGAAAAAGCCATTTGTTAGAATATCATTTGCCATAAAATTTTTACTTTGAAGTTAGTGCTTTAACACCCAACTTGGATATTTTTTCCAGCTTGTAAATTTTGCAAATAAATTCCTTAACATGTGTGTCCATTATTTTTATTTTATTCTTATGTAGGTGCACTTACGGCAGCTAAGCAGAAAACAGGACATGCAATAGGAAGGTCTTCTCCAGAAGTACAGTCACAGTTTTGTGACAGAAATGAGAATATTCGTAATAGTCAATTACTTTCTGCTGTTACATTTTATGGAAGTTTTGCAACAGTGTGTTAGTAGCATAAGAGATGCACATTCAAGTTTTCCGTAGATCATCTTGGAGGGCTTGGCTTTTTTTTTTTTTTAATGTTATTGGTATTTTTAGGATGTAAGTTAATACAGTGCTTTCCTCATACAGATTTCAGCTTTGGCACTGAGGCAGGGACACCAGCTTCCGCTGACGTCGATGCCATTTCAGGACAGCAACAGAGTGCCGAGGAGCAAGAAGTAGCCAGTCTAACAACACTCCACATAGATTCAGAAACAAGTAGTCTCAATCAGCAACCATTGTCTGCTGAAGCTGCAACTATTACTGGTAAAGTAGTCAAAAAAAACTCTAAAAAAAAAAAGTGCACTTATTTCAGAAATTTTCCACCCATCCTGAAGAATGCAAGTTCCAGCTTCTGCAATGAATCTATATTCTATATAAGATGATTCTTAGATTTTGATTATTTTTGATTGCTATTGAAATGTAATGTGTGAAATAACATAAGTGGAAAACCTTTGTCTGACTTAGTTACCCGTATGATCCTTGGCTTGATGCTAAATGCATTTTAAACCCTTCATGACAAAATCTGTACGATTACGAGGGACAAAACTCTTACCACGTAATGTATGCTAGAACTCTTACAAGTGTCCTTCTGTTACTGGTAGTCAAATAGCTAATTTTCAGGAAGAGTTTTATCCTTGGAAGGCTTTGACAGTGTTCTTTCAAACACGTGTATCGCACCGAGGTATCATGGGATTCTTTTATATGCATCCATCTTAACCTCTCTGTATTGTCTGTTGTGTAACTGGGAGCTGTTAATATGCAAAATGTTATTTACTGTGTCATGTAAGATCGGTTTCCATTTGTGTAACCTAAGAATTCTTTTTCTTTTAGTACTTTTCGCTGTTGTTTTCATGAAGAAATAAGCCTGTTAGGAAGCAGTGTTTCACAGTCTCAGTTGATGAGCTTGAGGCTCCACAAGTTTACTTTGCAGCTTTTCCTTGAGAAAGAGAGAGAATAACACTTTGTTAGCAGCCACCAAGTGACAAACTTAACCCAAATTGAATGGGCTCATTCTGAAAGAGAGAATCTTCCTCTCTGAGGAGTATTTGGAGGAACATTCTCTTTCCAGATTTTGTACATGAGAAGTAAAGATGTCAATAGTCATTTTCACACTCCTTGTTCCATAACTGTTCTGCAACTACCATTGCTCTTACAAACCTGGGAACAAGTACCTGTTTGTCTGTGAAGGCTTATCCCTACATACAGTGCCTTATTCTCTCTGAGATACCAAACAGGTGCATTTTCAGAGATACTGAAAGGCATCTTTACTTCCCCCACCACAATTTTCCCTTTCTAAAATAGCCTTTCTGCTGAAAGAAGCGTGGCATTAGCTTTCTTGGACATTGTTGTTCAGCTTGTTCAACAATGTTTGGTTTGACTTTTGTTCTCTTCCTTTTTCTCTTTGCTGTGTGCTTGTTGAAAATCCTAGCAGAAAATATGTTCTTTTTCTGTTTGTTTGTTTGTTTTTATATGTTAATAATTTAATTACTGTTTGGCATTTTTGTCCAAGTTTGCACTGTAATTGAATTGATAAGATTGCAATTAATGGCTGAGTTCTCTATTGAGAGATTCTGTGGCTGTCTCTTCTTGTTGTTTGGACCACTGTTTTAGAGAGGCAGCTTTTCTGTGTCATGTGCATTTAACTTTAGCTGTTTCCTGAGGAAGCAAGACTTGTGTTAATTACACTGTCTGTCTCTGTCTGACTGTTCCACACCCTGAACAATGTTGGAGCCCATTGTCTAATTTCTGCTAAATTGACATATAAGAAGAAAACAGAAGGACATTCTTTTCTTTGAAATTTTATGAAAGATAGGCATCTATCTAGTGAAAATGTCATGTATGTGGAGTCCCATGACAGGGAGGCTGCAGTGTGAGTTCACTGTATTAAATACCAGCAATTCCATACAGAAATTCATCCTCAAAACGCAACCATAAAAATGAGATTTCAGTGGTTCTGCTGCTTGGAAAACAACCTGGTTCTAAATAGTTCTGCTTTGAAGGTTTTTGGAAGGAAAATTTCTTCTTGGTTTATAGGCATTATTTCACATTCTTAGCAAGTGTTTGAATTTACTATTGATTGCTGTTTACTAGTCCTAGAACAAGTTGAACCCATAGTATTATCTGTCAAATTTAGATCCACGTATGCTGGAGTATTTTTATTGCTTTTGAGAAGACTCCAGTAGTTAAGCAAATTTTCAATAGTTATTTCTGTCCATTCTCTTCCATTGTATGAATGTCTCCCTCCCTCCTCTGCCTGCCTCCATCTCATTCCTTCTTTTTCCCTCTGTATCCCATTCTCCCTCGTTTTCTCTCCTCTCCATCATTCTTTCTTGCTCTTTGCCTTGATTCGTCTTCCCTTAGTGAGCAGAGTGGAGGATACCTAGGAAAAGATTTCTTTGAACGTCTTTTAAAGCATGTATTTTACATTATCTTGGTGAGCGTTTGGAAAACAAGTGATCAGTAGCGAGAGGAGAGTATCATTACCTGTTGAGTGAAACCGTGGTCTGTGTGTCAGTAGCGTCCATCTCTCCTGCAGAGGTGTTGATTTAAATTGATGGCAAAAGCTTCATTGCCTTTACCATTTAAATCAGATAGAGACCTTTGCAGTTTAACAATGTAATTAAGTTTGTTTACCACGATTTCTGTTCTGATAACACTGACATTTTCTGTCAAGTTCCTTAAACAATTTGTTCTCTTTAAAAGAAAGAACACTTCACAGCCAATCATTTGGGAAAATTACTATTTTTAAAGACTCATTGCTATATGGAAAGTTCAGTTTATCTCTAATACTGAACTTCATGTATCATTACAATATTTTTGGGTCCCAGTTACATTTATCTAAGAGGTAAAATTAATAGGTTTGAGTTCTTCCGTTTAATGTGTGCTGATGTGTAGAGAAGTATGTGGTGAATATCTGTTCTCTTTTTTCTGCCATCTGGCTGTTCTGACCAAACTCAGCTTTTTATAATAATCTTTAGGCAAATTCAGGAAATGAAACTAAGGTAGTGCTGAAGAGAAGTACAAGTACTTGCTTCCTCTCCATGGATCTCTTGGTAGAGGAGACCAAATAGTTGCCTGGAGCGGGTCGTGCTTAATGGTGATCATGGAAAAATGCCTTTGCAGCACTGCCATTCTAACACTATTTTGTTAGAGGTATTTGTATTTTTCTGTCTTAGAGGAAATAATATTCCTCTAACTTTACAGGTGTTTGCCTCTATATGGATTTTCTCTGCACAATTGGCAGATAAACATAAAAAATTGTCAGCTACAGGTTTGAGCCTTTATTCATAAATTAACTTGCATGCATCCATAAACCTGTAAAAGCAGTTGTTCCAGTAAATTTTCTGTTTAAATGCTTTGCTGGAAAGAAGTTCAAGTGAGTGAATATGGAGAGAAATATGACTGGTTCAGAACATTGAAAGTGCTGCAGAAAAAACCACATATAAAATTATTTAGGCCTAAAATAGCGATCTGTTAATCCATTTACTTATCTGATTTTGGTATTCATATCTCAGCTTTTCTGCATGTAATTAATTTTCTTTCAGAGCACCATTCAGAGAGAGATCTGTTTTCAGTTTTATATCTTTTCTTGCCCACATTTGTTATATAAAAGGAGTGAGATTTCTTTTAATGCTATGTTTACACAACGTTTCAGTAGCTCAAGAAAATAGAAAAGGCTATTAAGGTAACTGTTAAAAATTGCATTTACAGGCTCTGAAAGTGCTTCTCCAATCCAATCTGCTCTTGGATCCCGATCACAGACACCCTCTCCTGCCACTCTTCATGCAGATCATATTGAGCAGAAGGATCTGCAGCTGGATGAGAAGCTCCACCACTCTGTTTTACAGACGCCAGATGACCTAGGCAATATCTGGAATAGAAAATATAAACCTGTTCTCTCTCTCTTTCCAATGCCGTACAGTGAAGTAACTAGTATCACGTTAGTTGTCGACAATCCTGTACAAGGCTATTTGGTCTGCAGATTTGAAAATATTTAATTACGATGATTTAAAAGCAAACAGAAACCTTTTGCATTTTATCTTGCATTTTATTGGAACTGTTAGCAGCAGATTAATAGTCCACACATTTATAATAGTTCTTTTTGATGCCTAGAGTTGTGGCAGCTTAACTTGGTATGTGGTCCTGCCATAGACTGTTTTATGATTGATGTATAAGTAATAAGACAAGTAATAATTTTGAAGTATTGTTATAATTTCTTCTTGAAATATTGCTTGTTTTCCCTTTCATATTTGAACAAACTTATTACCTCCACTATCTTAGCTATTGAATTCTAGGATACATTCACTTTATAAATACGAGTTTCCCATTTCTCCCATATTTGGTCTCATGGAAACAGAAGGGTGTCTGATGTGTATTTTGGACCCTTTTCCTTTAAGTAGCCAAGTGATGGACAGAAGTGTTATCATTTTGCTACAGGCTAGAAACCATTAGTGTCTCTATCACAGTGGTCCAGCAGAAGAGGCTATGTGATTAGGCTGAATTCAGATGTCATTTTGATTTTGTATGCCTGTAGTAGCTGCGAGATTTTTCAGAAGATCTCAGCAAATTCTGAGGCTGAGGTGTTTTGAAAATCTGTTTGAGGGGGCAGAAAGTAGATTCTGGATGACTGCTGCTTTAAAACTGTGGCTCATTAGCTAGTTTAATGTGTCTGTTTGGCTAGTTAAGTGTGAGCTGAGTGGATGTAAGATATTGTAATCTGTTGAAGTTTTCTCTGTATGGAAAAACTAGATTAAACATCTTTCACCTAAAAAAGAACATTCATTCATTTGTATAACACTTATATGTAGAGAGAGCTAGGTGAGAGTTAGACTGTAGTGCTAGTGGATGTTGCTTCCCACTCATGCAAATTTACAGCTTAAAGAACAGTAGCCAGAGACAAGTTTAGTCTTACCTTTCACTTCAATTTGCAGTAACATACATTCTTAGTAGATTCTAAGGAAAATAATCTATTTTATTGGAAATAATGTACAGTTGAAGTGTAATTTTCTTGGAAGCAGACAAGTGGAGTTCAGGAGATTTGTTGACTCCAAAGAATGTAAGACTGCACTTATGAAAGATGTGGCCTTAGTAGGTCTACTAGACCAGTGTTAAGGCTCCAAAAGTCACCTTTAAGGTGACATTTAATGTTACTTATGGAAAGAATGTAAGAAACAGAAAATTCTTCCTCTACTGAGTTTGAAAGTAGACATAGTTAAATATTTCCAGTGTTGAGATGGCTGAATGGGTAGGAAATATCTTACTCTGAAAGCCTAATGTGGTTTTTTTTTTTCTTTTGCTTTTAGGAGAAGTATGTATGAAATAGTTATATCAGAACTTTTCTTTCTCTGGAGAGGTAGGTCTCATTGTACTTTCTTCTTCCATTACAGAAACCAGTGAATTCCCCTCAGAATGTTGCAGCGTGATGGCTGGGGGAACACTTACAGGATGGCATGCAGATGTTGCTACTGTGATGTGGAGGCGAATGCTAGGAATTTTGGGAGATGTTAATAGCATCATGGATCCAGAGATTCATGCCCAGGTTTTTGATTACCTGTGTGAATTGTGGCAGAATCTGGCCAAGGTAAAAGAAGTGAACCTCTTCTCTAGCCTGACCTGATAAGGCAGGATTTTCAGAAAGAAAAAATCCACCACTTTATATATTTCCCTTAAATGTTTGTCATTTTGGTTTTAATAATTGCAGATAAGAGACAATCTTGGTATTTCAACAGATAACCTAACTTCACCATCTCCACCAGTTTTGATTCCACCACTGAGAATTTTAACACCATGGCTCTTCAAGGTAAAACAGTGAAACAGAAATAAAAGTTTATGTAGTTGTACAAGATTGTTTAATGTATTTTTTTTTGATTTATGAATAATAAGTATTGTTCTAAAACTGTAGGCAACAATGCTGACTGATAAATACAAACAAGGAAAGCTACATGCTTATAAACTCATTTGTAAGACAATGAAGCGACGACAAGATGTTTCTCCAAACAGGGATTTTTTAACACATTTCTACAATATAATGCACTGTGGACTTCTTCATGTTGATCAAGTAAGTTTAATTATGAAATTCAGGTTAATAACTTTAAAAATAAAAGTGTTTTCTTGAAAATACTAAATGGATTTTCAGCTGAACAATTTAATTTTGCCTTTGAAAACAGTTACATGACGGTACTTCTCAACTTTGATAAATGACCCTTATATTCTCAGTTGTAATCAAAAATGCTTTTTTTTGTAGTCCATTTCAAGCAAATACAAATGCAATAAAGGTATTTTTTTAACTGATTGTATGTTATGGACTGAGCAAGCAAGAAATAGAAGGAAGCAGATCTCTGTGAGGTCTGCTGTTCTTACTTGCTCCCTGATGCAACAGTTTAGCTTGTGGGAAAGTAAATTGTGCTCACTACGTTGGAGTAGTTTATTTCTACAGCAAGTACAGGAACCAGCAAGCAGTCATTCTGAGTATATGTAATCAGCGGGAGTAGAACTTTTTCATAGGTTTTAATATGAAAATAGTCTGAAATATGCCATGGCTTTTTAAAGGCTTGCATCAGAAGTGTGAAAAAGTTGATTTTGTGAACTTTTTAAAGGAGCAGCTAGAGGCATAGGGAGATCAAAGGTTGAAATGACCCTGTTTTCATTAACTGGGCAAAACAGAACTAGTCCAGAATTGCTATGGATAGGACAGATCTCCAGTTTCTGTCCTCTAACAACCAGTTTACATTGCTCTTCTGGCTGGATTTCAAATCTTCCTATAACATATTGCCATTTAGTGGGATATCACTACTATTGGAGAATTATTCAATGGAGGATGAGTGGGGGTTTTTTGCCTATCTGTGAACTGGGGATGTTTTTTTAATGATTAAAATCTTTTATACTTTTTCCAATACTTTTAAAGAAATTCTATCATGTACATTAATTTAAAAAACTGTCTCACTAAGTCTACAAAAACATAATATACAGTATTAAATAACTATATACCAAAAATGTTATAAAACATTTAATTTCAATTCTTTGTTTATATTTTGGTTCCATACAGATATATGTAAGAAACTAATACCTTTTTTAAGGTTATAGTCAGATATTACTTGTTGGAGAGGATTTAAGCATGTTGTTAAGAAGGTGTAATAGCTGATGATCTCTGATTATATGTCTTCTATACCTATTTAAATGAATGCTTAATCACTTATGGAACTCTTAAAAGCTAAATATAAATGAATATAAGATGTGACCTGGTACCAACTTCTTACAATAGTGTCTGAGGTTAGATTGATCTATAAAGTATGCCACTGTTTACTTATATTAATATGGGTATACTTAAGGAATTTATCTTTTTGTGCTACTCTTTGCTCAGTAAGGAGTGTCTTAATTGCCACAATGAATTTACTTTCTCACTTTTTTACTGTCTACCTTTGGTAAATATCTGCCTTTTTTTCATTCATTGTTCATTCTTTTCCCTTTTTCTCCTGCAAGGATATTGTCAATACAATCATTAAGCACTGCTCTCCTCAGTTCTTTTCTCTTGGATTGCCTGGTGCTACCATGCTTATTATGGATTTCATTGTAGCAGCAGGCCGGGTGGCTGCTTCTTCATTCCTCAATGTAAGTATTCATCAGTTCATTCTCATTTATATGTGAGTGAAAAGGGTTTGAGACAAAACTGAGCAGTATTTTTCCTTGACTAAGGTGTTAACTTGTGCCCAGAATGGTCAGCAAATACAGATACTGTCAGTGGCTTATTCTAGAACACTACACATACAAGTCCTCTCCAAAAAAAATTCTTTTACTTTGGAGTTCTTGGAATTATGACTGCCATTTATCTGCACTTTAAAATGTTTTAAAATAAATGTCCGTTTTGACTTTACCGTCATTTTAAAAGTGCATTTATTCCTTCATATCTCTGCTGTGCAATGACTTTGATGGTCGGACTTGAGCATTCCAGTCTGCTGGTGTTTGCTCTATTAAGATGTATTTCTGATGTTTTACCCAGGCAACTTCAGCCTTACATAGTGATACTGATACAAGAGCTGTTGGTCTTGCATGACTGCACTCTATCAAAGCTCCCCACTACGCCCCTCCAATTGTCTGAGACTTTTGTCTGTTTCTCACATCATTCCCCCTTTAACCAACTGTGAAGTCCATCCAGCCTCCCTCGAGGTACTATCTGAAACCTCTGTCAGCTTCTTACGCTGTTACTTGTTGCATCCAGCAATGTCTCACATCATGTCCAGTAGCTTTCCGCATCCCGTTCAATTAGCTGAACCTAAGACCTGAGCCTAGTTAGCAGCACAGTCATTTTTCTGTACTAACAATTCCTCTGCTCCCTTCTTGGAAAATGGGAACATGGGCTGTGCGTGAATAACAATCTATGGGGCTGTGGTCTCGGTTTGCTCAGGTCAACAGAGTTCGCAGAAGCAGAAAGAAAATAGCTATGTGGATTTTCAGCCATTGTTCTGCTCTTTTAATGCAAATGGAAATGTCAGCTTCCTGATTGCTGTAAGAGTATAAATTTCTCCCCACCTTTTTTTTTTTTTTCTTTTAGGCACCAAGAGTTGAAGCACAAGTTCTTTTAGGATCTCTAGTCTGTTTTCCCAACTTATATCATGAACTACCAGCTCTTCACCCAAACATTCCTGACATTGCTGTGTCTCAGTTTACGGATGTTAAGGTAGGAATTTTATGAATATATGGATGGTGTTCAGCTACCAGCTATATGTTTAATATGATATTGTTCCAGGAAATCTTAACTAAAATTTTAAGAGTCTTAAATTTTTCAGAAATCATTTCAAGTAGATTATATATCCTGCCAAACTTTATACTTCTAAATATATTTTATAATTGCTGTTAAATTAATAATAAAGCATTTTCATATGTTTGTAAAAGAAAATGATGTGTTATCTCCCCTTCTCAATCCTACTCTCATTATGGCTATTTGCAGTCTCACAGACTTAATCATCTGAGACGGAGAAGATAAAGAGGTTCAAGATACATTATTTAATTTATAGAGAATTTACAACCGGTGAAATCTGCTTATGTTCCTAGGAGCTTTAGAAAACCTTTGTACCTCTACTTTTAGACAAAAAGCAAAGATTAATGGAGACCTTACCCTCTCTATCATAACACAGAGCTGAGTAGTGTGCCAGTGTACTGAAACCAGGCAGAGCTCACTTCATGTGTTTGCTTCTTGTATGTGTGTCAGGTATGATTACTATGTCTAAGAAAGGCTCCAATTAAGTTTTACAAACTTATTTCAGTTAAGAGACAGATGATGGCTTGGAAGCTGCTTTACACCTTGCTCCTTTTGGGGACTGATTTTCAATTTCTTTTTGACTTTTGTTGCGTAATGTCTATTTACTTGAGCTTTATTGAGAGCAACCTACAGCTTTACGGACATTTCACTGCCGTTGAGTCAGAATTCTTTTTGACACTATTCTTAAGGCACTGTAGTCACTTGTTCTGCAACTACTTCCAAACACTTTTTAAATTAATATAATTTTGTTTAAACCTTAAAGTAATAAATATATTCTGTAATGCCCTTCAGGGCTATTTAGAGAAGCTAGCTTCAGAGAAGCGTTTTTTTATTTAACGTTTATATTTTATGGAAATGTATTAGCAGGAATTGGATAAATGGTTAATCACCAGAAATTAAGACAGTAACCTGTGGAATATTTTCGCGGTAGTGCAGTAGTGAACGTCTGGAGCACACTAGAAGCTTGGAGTAGTGGTAAGGAGACAATCCATCTGAGCACAAACCTAGAGATTCAACTAAGCAACATACCTGTGTGTGCTGTAGTAAAGTTCTAATTTTCTGATGCTTCATATCATGGAGTTACTGGTAAATCAGTGAATATTTCTCTCTTTGTTTTAGGAACTCATAATTAAAACTGTGTTAAGTTCAGCAAGAGAGGAGCCATCTGGTCCTGCACGGTAGGTCATACAAAAAGAGCTTCTAAATTAACAGATTATTTTCTTTATTATACTGTTGTGAGTTGGATCTATTGAAGAGCTTAAAGCAAAAGTTTGTATGTATTTTGTTCATGTTTTCTTTACCACTATTAAAACTGTGGTCTGCCATGTGAACATGAAATTGATTGTATACAGAGATAATAACAGAACAGACATTGTTTGTTGGACCAAATGCCGGTCTAGCCCAGTGTCCTTTCTCTGATAGTGGCTGATAGAAAAGTGTATGGGTAAAAATATAAGCTCTGTGGTCTCCTAGCCTACCCTGGTGTTCAACTCATGGATTTTCTGTATTGTAGAGACGTTTTTGAGGTTGATTAAGAAAAAGGTTACTTATGAGGGACATATGGTTATTTTTTATTAAACCACATGATTTAATTTGAAAAATAGAAATAATTCAAGGTACACGAGCCTTTCTTTATGGTATGGAAAAGAAGCAGAAGATACTGAGCTAAGAATTAAACTGGAAATGACTGTTCTGACACTTAAATTTAAGCATCTTCATCAAATAGAGAACTTCAAAGAAGATAGTTACCAGTTTTCTTCTCTGTATCTTGATTTGCTTAGGATTTTGTTCTTCCTTTTCCATCCCCAGAAGCCTTCAGATCTGTCCTGTGTATGGGATTGGAAAGGAATCTGCCTACTAAGGAAAGCACACTTGTGTGCCTTGTCTCTTTGGGCAGAGTGTCTATGTATGCTCAACTAATAAATTGTTACTTAAATGCAAGATACTAGAACAAATGGCTGAAAAATGTCAGCTCGTTGAACCTTTAAAATGTTTTGCTGGAAAACAAAGAGTGGTTTTCATCAGCCCACTTACCTGTTCTTCATCACAGGGGAAGGAAGGAATGTTCTGAGATGATTTTCGTCTCAATTTTCATGTTCTTTTACAAAACTGAGTTCTAAAAAGCATAACAATCTCCACTTGACTTTTGAAAAAGGTAATTAAATCCATTTGGTTCAGAACATTCTTACTGATCCTGTGCCACTGAAGCACGCAGCGGTAATATCTTCAAATCTGGCAGTGTGGCTGGGAAACGGAAGGGAACATCCTGCATATCCCCATGTCCCGTCTGGCTGTGAGGGTGTGTATGTAGGAGCAGAGGCACATGTGCACACCCAGCCTTTCAGAGCTGAGTTACCTGCTCCCAAAATGCAAAGTTGGACCAGTGTGTGAAATAATATTAAATGAAGATTAAAAAGGAATAGCTTCCCAATGTCTCTTTGGGTTGCCTGTGCCCCTCTCCTCCTTCTGAGAGAGAGGTGGGTGTGTTGTCATTGTGGGAATAATGATGTTTCCAGAGCTCCTGAAGCTTGACTGCCTCGTTCTTCAGTGGCAGTTTATCCAGTCTTTCTTTTGGGAATAACCTTTCTGATGCCATCTGCTTCATAGCAATAAAGAACTCTCCTGGATTATTATCAGAGATCATATTTGGGAATTTGCATTATGATTTTGCCATGTCAGCTCGGCCACTCATAGAGGCTTAATTTTCATTGCAGTTTTCTAGAAGAAACTTGAAATTTAGGTACATAGCTTTATGTATCTCCAGCAAGTCTGAGTGCTGCTGTTGTTACCCAAGCTATAAATCTCTATTCCTTATCTCTTCCACAGAGGGTCGATGTTTTGCGTTTCATTACATGCTCGGCCCAACAGAGCTTCAGGGAAGCCAGTTATCTGAAATACATTCTACTCTCAGATCTCCATCTATAAAGATTAATAACTGTATTAATCAAATTCCTCTTCTGCTGCTGACAGTCCGAAAAAGAAGTGATAGGTTGATGAACTCAATGTTTATCTGTTTTGCTTGTGCTGTTAAGGCTGTGATTCTTTAGTAACAACATTGTAGCCACGTAACTACAGTTTTTCAGGCACTACTCTGAGTGATGATGGTGAAAGTGATGCTCTTGGTAGAAACCTCGCAGACTGGTGGGTATCTTGCACATCACTATGTCATCAGATGTGCAATGGTATCTCAGTAGCGAGAAGAAAACCTTAAATAGTAACGCAGACTTAGAGCTGTATGTACTAAAGGTTTCTTTTCTGAGTCAGCTTACACAAACTGTCTACATTTATTGTTAAATCTATTCTGTGTTTCTGTGTTCTTCAAAAAGGATCAAAACACAAACTGTGGAAATAGCAAAAGTGTAGATTGGGAAGGAACCAGGAGTAGTTCTGTAAGCTGCTGTTTAAAATATTCCCAGCAATGTCTTCCCTAGACGGTCCTCAAAATTTTCTCAAAGACAGTTACAAAAATCTTAGACCGTTACAATATTTATCTAATTTTTACAGTCAGGTTGTTTCAATCACCAGTATATAAAAGAAATCTTTTCTACTGGAAATTTAACTCCTCAGTGACTTACGGTGTGTCAAAAGATTTCGTATCATTTCTATCCTTAATTGTGATTTAGACTCATTACACCCTTCAACTTTTCCTCCATATGTAATATTCTCCAAAGCTGTTTATTATTTTTGTCTTTTTTTTTCCTAGACTCCCTCAAGCTTGTCTGTATTCTTAAATTGTATTAATCAAAACATAATGGAGGCACTCTTGGAACTGACATTTCAATGACAGTGTACAAAACAGGGTGGTTTGACATCTTCTTTACATTGTCACATAGAATTATTTTTATGCAGCACAGGCTCCATAGCCACTTCTGTTTCTGTTTCTATTCTAGCATATGATTTTTCTATCTATTTTCTATTCATCTTTGTTTATTGTCAATCTAAAAAAAATGTAAATATCTATGAGTGAATAACACTTCCCTCTCTTGTGTCTGTGTCCCAGAAGCTCTAAACAAATATGAGCACACTCTAATGTTGGGGAGGAAGAACCTCCCACCACAATTTTTACTTTCTCTTAGGAAAATATATATGAAATGCTCACATTGATGTCAGGTAGTATTTTTAATCCAGAAAGCACATAGAAAAGGTGTCCTTGATGTCTTTTGGATTTTACAGTTTCTCAGAAGGGTGTTTCCTCTGTCCTTTCCTGTGCATTCACCAGGGTACTTGGCATTCTTTTCTCATTTTTAAATAATACATCATTATAGAGGGTTTTGTGTAGTTCTTCTTGAAATATTAAAAACATATGTTAGATTTTAGCAAAATACATGATGAATCATAAAAATTGCGCATTTTTGTAGGTTGTTTCTCAACAACTTGTCCTCCAACATTGTTTTGCAGATGTGTTGCTCTTTGCAGTCTTGGTATTTGGATCTGTGAGGAGTTAGTTCATGAATCACATCATCCTCAGATCAAGGAAGCATTGAATGTGATTTGTGTTTCCCTAAAGGTGAGAAACTAACACTTCTCCTATGTATATTGCCTTTAAATGTAAAGATACTTTGGCTTTTCAAAGTCATGATCACATTTTATCATCCTTATTTCACAGTCTCATTTATAAACTTTACAAAAGACTGAACTCAGTTTAACTGATGAACCTCTGAACTCTGTCAAAAAGAGATCTTTACCTTTATTTAAGTTTGGGGGAAATGGCATGCTGGGAAATAAGATAGTGGATTGCTATCTTAATATATATTGTTAGCCACTTCACTCTAGCCTCTGCCCTTTGGAGCACAGGAGTTATTCATCATCCCAGCTTTCATAATTAATCCTTGCAATTCAGTTTTCAGCAAAACAGCTACTGGTTTTGTCTGACTTTTGCCCAGCTATAGCCCTATAGCCACATCCCTGGACCCAAGCTTCCAACAGGGTTTTCTGTATCTGTTTGTAAGTAGATCTAGGAGCCTGTGGTGGATTAACCTTGGGTAAGGGCCAAGCTCCCACCCAGCTGCTCACTCACTTGCCCACCCCCAGCAGGAAATGTGAGAACAGAAGAACAGCAGCAGGTCCCTGGCCCCATCCCACAGAGGCCACCCCTGCAGCCCCCTGCTACCAGAACCTTACCACTTACACCCAATAGAGTGGGTCTGAAACTAATTTGTAAGATAAAACTTTCAGCCTCTGGTAGTCACTATGCATTTCTGTATAAAACCCTTCATGTTACATTCTTGAAATCTAGGATGATTTACTTTTTTTTATTATTTGCTGTTTTGATTGTATCTGTTAAATGTAGCTGGTGTGCACAGCTGTCCTCACCTGGAAACACAGCTTGCTCAGAAACAGCTAGAGCTAGTTCATTCTGGTGCAATGCCTGTCAAATGCTTCTGAGTAGAAAAGATTTTCTGACGTTTATCTGCCTTTCCTTTTGACAGTTATCACTATTCTGAAACTGATCTCAGTGGATTTCAGCTCTGGTCATAAAATTTTGTATTGGTGGTAGTATATCAATAGTATATTCCTTTCACCTCTGTTAAAAAGCTGCATTTTTGGGTTTATTTTCCTTGATGAGTGTTTTTGTTTTCTTACTTATTGTAAATATTTTTCATTAGTTGTTCATATTTTATGGATTTGGAATATTATTTAAAACATTTTATTATCTAGCATTTTGAAAAATTGCATGTTCTTAAATAATATCTTCAACTTTTTAAATATTTCCCAGTTTATTTAGAGAATCTTCCTACATTCTTTTTCTTTACATCAAAATTCAGTGAATAGTCTAGGCTTTCTGTATATAAACATTGATAAAAATTGGGGTGTGTACTGGTTATACATGACTCGTGTCAGATGTGGTGGACTATTCCTTTCTTTTCAGCAATGAGAATCTGAAAAGTATCTTAGCAAATCCGTTGATCACATCCTGTGAAGCAGGATTTGATTCTACATCTAAAATGGGTAGCTGCAGGGCTTTTAGTATGAGACTCTAAATTGCAATTTCCTGTTTTGCAAAATCACATTCATCCTTTGCAACTTCACTAATGCTCTCTTCCAGGGTTTTCCCCTTGGTTTTTAATATCCCTTAACTAGTGTGTTTTATCAAGTTCCTGTGCAACTTTGGTATTAGGCAAACGATAGTGGTTTTATCTATTGCAATTTATCAAAGTTTGAACTATTTTTAATCTTGGCATTCACTGTACCTTCTCTTGTTTTTCTTTGATGTATTTATTAAACCAATTATTTGTATATCATTTATATTGCACATAAATTACTTCTTGAATGGGAAGACAAAGATCTTTGTATTTCTCCCTGCTTTGCTTGGTGTTGGCAAAAGCATCCAGAGCATGTTGGCTTTTCTCCTGTTCCGAGCGGTGGTACGCATTCACAATGGGGTTTAATCATGAACTGAAAAGTTCCTAAATATGCCATGGGAGAAACAAATTAGCTCTAATTTGTTACCTAAGCAATCTCCTGGCTTCCAAGTAGTCAGAGATTTGAACTTCCAGAATGGATTATTTTCTTATTTCCAGAAGAGCTGAATGGATAGGGAGCTATAGTCCTAGTCCAACTTACCGATGAATACAGTTGACCGAGTAACACTGCACAGAAATGTTAGCAACGATTGTGTGGCTATTCCTGAAATACGGAAGTATATTCAGAACAGCATATTCAGTCCAGCAGCTCGCTCCAAATACAGCTAGCGCTTCTCCTGGCTGTGTAGAGATACTGCTCTGTCCCTGCTAACTTCTGCTGAAGCCTGAGCCCAGAGGATCCTAACCAGCCATCCAGACCCCTGCTCCTCGTGACTATATTATGCTCCTCTCGATAAATCACAGACCTGTGTTGTACAGGCTTAGTTGAATGGGTGCTAAACATAGGTTATTTGCAAGTATGGATAAAGTTAAACTCCTAACGTAACAACCAGACAGCAATCGACCCGTGCAAAAATGAAAAGTATGTAAGACCTACCCGTCTGAGAAAACCCCCGACAGTGAGGTACCAGGCAGCGTGCTGCTTTTGTTCTTTTCCATCGAGTAACTTTTAAAAAAATTATGTCCGCATTATTAAATAAAAAATAGCAAAGTAGTGAATTCTTACACTTTGTAACACATAGATAGATAGATAGAGAACAGGAGGTGAAATATTTGTAACATTGTACATCTGCCTTCATGCCGCATCTGAAGGCTTTTGGAAAAGAAGTCAGAACAGGACAGCTTGCTAGAGAGGGGTGAAGTGTTTTGCTGTCCAGCATAAGCTCAGTGTTGCTGCTGGAGTTCAGGAAAATATGCTCCCAGGATGAACAACTCTTTAAGTGTCTGTACATTCTTCTGAAATATGACATGTGTTCTTGTCATAAGCTCTGGGAAGACTTGCAGATGGAATATGTCTGCCACGTTTAGTTAAAAGCCAACAATAATGTGAAACGGCATCCACTGAGAAACAGAGAAAGTCAGAATAAGAATTAACTACCCTGGTTTCCATCTCTGACGGAAGACTTACAAAAGCCATTCATAGTCTGTCTTTATGCTTACATGGATACCACAAATAAAAAATGTTAATTAAAGCTTCATACTCTATACTTTTGCTTGTGCTTCTACCTTTTCTTTTCAAGACCTTAAATGTAAAATATGATATCTCTGCTTTGATAAGAAGCTGGCCTAGGACAAAATTTTCCTCCAGTATGTTTTCCACCTTTCCATTTTTGCCATTCAGAAATTTTATTCTGAAATTCTTAATTTTCTGCTCACGCTTCATTGCCCAGGCATTTCAACTTTCTTAAAGCAAGATTAAAACACGTAAACTACTTTTTGGTTGTTTTAATAATGGAAGAATTCTGATGTTCATTCGTCTGCATTGGAGACTTTCATAATTACAGCATGAATTACCTAATTGTTTTCTGAGTTATTTGAGATTAATCATTAGTACAGTTTGAAATATTTGTTTTCAGTAATGATAATTTGCTTGAATAAGTGTATTTGAAATCCTTCCCTTGGGGCTATTCCACATAATTTTTTCTTCTGTATAGTTTGTGCTGTCTTCTGAAGTCTGTAGATTTGCTGTGCTAATAACCATTTTGCTCAGATTTGTAGGATTTCCTTGTCTTAGGTGAACTAAATTTAGTTGTAAAATTTACTTGTTTGTTGTTTGGTGCACAGCTTAGTGTTTTAAGGCAAGTAGAGTCAAGGAAGAAGCCTCAATTACGTGTCCTGTGCATTCATAATTTAGGGTAACATCCCTGTCTCTTCCTTTCTTTGTTTTGCTACTTTGGAGTGTGGGGCAGCCTTGGTTCTCGACAAAGAGTTCTGATTTCAGAATTGGATCCTTGATTTCTTGTAGTGATGCTTTAATAGTAATCATTGAGACAACAAGAAGTAATTTTGTTCTTCCTGGCTTCATGATACTGTACTAACCAGTCTGAAGTTAATTAGGGGTCTCCATTCCCCTTTCCATCATTGCATGGCGACTCCCTGATTGTCTCTCCCAAACCTCTCTCCCAAAGCTGCTAATGTTTGATTATGACTATGAAATAATTACTTTTAAACTTTGTAAAATTTAGGTGCATAAGGAACTACATGTATAAAACCTGACGTTCCTGAGCACCCTACCCACCTAATGTACTTTTGTGTGGAATCATGCAGTCATTGTTACTGTGCTGTGTTCTCTTTTCTAGTTTCCAAATAAAACAGTAGCCCAAGTTGCCTGTAGTATGCTGAACATGCTGATACATTATGTACAGAGACTTCAAATGTATCAAGCTGATTCACCTTTAAGAATTATCCAAGTAAGTAATTTTAAAAAATTTAAAATTTTTAATTCTTTTAAGTGCAACAGTAAAATGTATTACCCTGACATTAAAATAACAGAATATTGACAAGTATTTTTCACAAAACATTGAATTAGTATAAGCATAATTTTACTGAACATTAACAGTAGGGATTCACATCACACTTAATTGCTGACTCCAGTATTAACATTTAAAATGGCTATATCGTGCTTATTTTTTCTCAGATACAACTATGTCACTATTTACGTGAGAATGTTGCTGATAAAATCCAGCTTTTTAAAAATATTAAATCTCTTCAAATATATTTAAGTTTAGTGAGAAAGTTATTACTTAAATGCAGATCTGCAATTGAATTTTGCATATCTGTATGCAAACCACTTTGCATTAAAGTGTTTCAATATAAACCAAAAATAATTATTTTGAATACACTTTGAATAACAAGGAATTAGACTATGGCCTCTGTGGCTCTGAACCACAGAGAAAAGATAAGAGGTCTCCCAGGTAACCGGAAAGAGAATTGGGTGGAAGCTTCTTAAGAGGTATAATAGGCATTTCTCTGCTCCTCAGCAGTCATATTGTTGATTAAGTAGAGGCAGGGTGTTTACAAATTCTAGTAGTTCTAAGAAATAACAGAGCTCAAGGAGCACCGTACAGAAACCCACATCAGGTTCCTTTCTGCACCCTACAGGTGTGCTGAATCAAATTCTCTTTCTGCCTGCATATTTGGAGTGGCTGTGTAATTTCACTGGCCCTGGTGCACCTGTGTCAGTCAAGCAGAACATACTCCTTTGATGTCTTCTGCACAAGCAAAATTCAATTAAAATAAAAGAGTGGCAAGGAGTGCTGTAATTTGTCTCAAAATAACTTTAATAGAATTTAACTATGAATCTAGTATTGTGCCACATTTGCCTGCTTAAAAATGTATTTTAAACTTAAATATTTAAAATGTATTTTTAAAAAAGCTATACTATATTTTCCTCAGATTCTGATAGCAACTATTACCCATCTGCTACCCAGTACGGAAGCTTCCTCTTATGAACAGGACAAGAGGGTAAATATTTTTAATTTCTTTTTAATGTGTCAATTTAATTGCAAACGTGTGTGACACGGCATTGTTGAAACATTTAAGCTATGCCTTAAAGTAGGGGTTCAGCACTTGAAGTATAATATGGTGTAGCCTCCTTGGAATTCCAACAATATTTCTTATGCAAGTGAATTTCTGAAGTTTTTGTAAGAAAATATTAATTGACATTGATGGTTTTCAGTAACTAGAAAGCTGTCTGTTTCCTTTTCATCAGTGAATTTACAAGCGAAGAAAGTAATGTAGACTTTTCAAACTTGTCTTACAGTGAAAAAGAAAACAAATTCTCAACGGGTGGAGAATACCTTTCAAAATATTTATAAGATTATGATTTTTTGCACTTTCTATTGTAAATACATCCTTAAGCAAGATAGCCGGTATTCTCCATATGAATTTGATTGTTGTCACACTTCAAAACAATTGCTGTGTTTCTGTATTTTCAGTGGGCCCAAGTCCCTTAGCCTAAAACGGGCTCTGTGTACACCTGCTACATTAGTACTTTCTGCCTCCTGAAAGCTGTATCTCTTCTGAATTATTTGGCTTTGCTCTTGGACTGTGGGACACAGCGGTCATTTATCCTTTTGGTGCAGTTTGTTGCAGGCAGCTTTGTCGCTCTGGGACACCCATTCCCACAGGAGCTGGCCTTCATCAGCTGCCCATTTTGGTCTCCAGAGCTCCATTTCATTTCTCTCTGCTTGCGAGAAGTCAGGGGCTGTTGTAGAGCACAGGGGTTTTGCCAAGCAGCCACCTTTCTACTTCAGGATGCTTCCTACAACTGAAAAAGTTTCCCCACAAATTAATGCTGATCGTTGTACATCAAATATCATATAGGAAATTGGTTTACCTAGTTTGACAAACTTAGCCCTAATGGGTTTCTTAAAAATTGGTTTAATATAAAAATACTCAGAGCCCTTCATCATTAGGTTTATTATATGGTGCCTCTGAGAGGCAAACTTGTAATGTATTATGTGAAATGAGTGTGATGTTTATATGTCATTTATTAGTAAATTAGTTAAGTGGATTTTCTTTGAAAGACTTTTATTTAACTTGGAAAATATTTTAGATAATCTTGCGGCTATTTATCTGAATTGTTTCCTCTTCCACAGCTAAGTTTTAAAAATTAAAAATAATTATTTGAAGCCAGTGCGTTATTAATAATTTGGTGTGTATGTGTCTTAATCTAATTCTGTTCTACAGTCTTTAAAAACATCCCCTAGAGGGAGTTGGTTCTTTTGTTGTCTGAGTAGCCTACAATACGAAAGCAGTTGGATTTCTTTCAGGTGGTACCTGATGCTGTGTAGCATTATTGACATTTTGTGAAGGAAATTCTGTGTTATTTAGAAAGCCCTAAATGCAGCTGAAGCAGTTCGGTTCTGTGTAGTCCTTGTTTCACTTTACAGTGAGATTTATGTGCAGAATGGTGCATCAGCCTTAATTTGTACCTGTGTCATCTGTCATTTTAAAAACAGCACTCTAGAAATCAATTTTGAAAAATCATGGATATCCTCTTAAGCACAGTATCTGCTCACAGACTTACAGCTGTACGGATGGTCCGTGTTAAATATCTCAGTAGCCGAAGTTTTTACCAATGCTGTAGGATTTGAAGATACACCTGCCGTAACTGCAGAAGGTTGACTCCACTGAATTGAGGAAAAAGTAAAATAGAGAAGTAAAATACAGTGATAAATGGGAAGTAGCAGGTGCTGCTTTAATTGATTTGTAATTTAAAGTGTTTCTTCCAGTTGGTGGTTTCTTTACTTCTGTGCTTATTGGATTGGATAATGGCCTTGCCATTAAAGACCTTGCTGCAGCCTCTTCACACGACAGGAGCAGAAAATGATAAGACTGAAAGATCTGTTCTTAATTGTATATATAAGGTACATGTTTCTTTTCTCACTAAATGTGAATTTCTATGTACGGGAGTAGTGTCAGTTTTCATAGAAATGAAGACAACTTTTTTGTAAGCTGACCTCCATTCTGCTGCTGAAATATGGAGCACTGCTTAGTTCGTGTATGTTTTACTATAACTGCTTGATCTTTGGTATATCTGGAATTGTTAATTTTGTGTTATATTTTGTGCTGTTTAACCAAGTTACTTCTTGTATGTCATACCAGAAGCAGGCATTTGTGTTGTAAAAGACCAGCTATACATTTAAGACAGACGAGGAAATAGCTTTTTTTTATACCAAGGAATTTTATTTAGAAATGAGCAAAGTAAAAAGTACTGTTATAATTGCTGTCTGCAGGGACACAGAACAAAGAGAGATACTTTTTTTCTTGCAAGGGAAGGGGATTAAAACCTCCAGCAGCTTAGACCTAGCGTATGTAATTAAAGAAGATAGGAGATCTAAAAATAAAGGTAGCTTAGTGATTTGTTGTAGATTTTATTTCTTGATTCTTTATTGTTAAATTCCACTTCAGTGTAGACAGTGTTAAAACACTTTAGTGTTTTAACAATTTTCTTTGCAGACCAGGGTTTGTTTCTGTAAACATTAAGCATCTAAAATTTTCCAATGTTTTTGTCCTGCTTACCTGATTCTAACAAATCAATTAAAAATGGAAATAAAAATAAACTTCATTTCTTATAAAACTATCAAGTAGAATTCAGTAGTTAATATCATGAAATTCTGGGTCTTTTTCCTAGGTTCTGCATGGATGTGTCTATGGGTCTCAGTGTTTTAGCAACCCTAAATATTTTCCTCTAAGCCTTTCTGATTTGGCATGTGTGGATTACGATCCTTTTATGCATTTAGAAAGCTTGAAGGAACCAGAACCACTGCATTCTCCAGACTCGGAGCGCTCTTCTAAACTTCAGCCAGTCACTGAAGGTTTGTCACATTGCCTAAATACATTTTCTTTCAAAAAGATTTTATCTTGGTTTCCAGTATTGAAGTGTTTGTCTAAAACATAAGTTTTAAATTATACCCAGACACTGGGTAAGAACCATTAGTATGGAATGAGCTAACATAATTTTGAGCAATTACTGTTCAATTAACTGAAATAAGTATATTCTGAACAACATGAAGATCGATTTGATACGGATTCTTCTGTGCTTTGTGTATCAGCAAAAATTGTTAAGTACTGCAACATGGATGAATGTTGCTTTTCATTATACTTCTAGTAAATGAATTTTTTTTTTCTTAATTTTGCTCCTGTTTCTAAGAATATTTTGGATTATTTTCTTATCTGAGCTTGCACTATTGAAAGGTTGTTGTGAGCTTTTTCAGCCTGTCATAATTTGTCGTCAATCTGTTTGCACTGTTTAAAACCACAGAGTTATCTGAAAAAAAAAGAGAAATTTTCTCTCATCAGCTTAGAACCTTAAGAGACCCAGGAATTAGCATTTTCTCCAGAACTCAAAAATAAAAATTAGGAATCAAGAAACTAAGCTACAGAGGAGTAGCATATATTATGCAGTGTATCTAGCAAATATCAAATAGCTATGTTGGGAAGAAAATTGAAAAAGATGAGATTAATACTGATACCAGAAACTCTGTGTAGTGCTATTCTCCCTCCATATTAAGTTGTTCCATTTAGGCTTCCTTAAAGGTATTAAGAACCAGATAAATGCAGAAGCTCTTTGTAGCAGCTGTGTGCTAACAGCAGGTGATTTTGTAGTCTGTAGTGACTACGTGCTGTTTTTTATGTAGAGAAAATGGCTAATCATTGTGCCCTTGTCTAAGGCATGCTTCATCATCCTCAAGTACTTTTTTGGCCAAAGAATTCTAAACATAGAGCTGTCCCCTAATAAGCTCAGTATTGGATTGAACAAGTCTGATTTGAGAACTACTGGCAGGAGGAGCTGTAATTATTAAATTTACTGAAGAATGAAGCAAGGTACTATAGTTGGCTTTTTGTCAAATGGCTGTGGTCTTATTAGTAAAAAGTAATCATCTGCTGGGTCAGAATGAAAGAGGCTTCGAAGGATTCATTCTCTCCTAATTACAGTCTCACCTATACGTATTATGTAAAGCTAATATTTAAAGCATTTGCCAAAATTAACTTCCACTGCATGTTCTATTACAGTGTAGTGAATTGTAGTAGCTTTTTATGCCTGGCATCTTTTGTATTCTGTAATAATCTGTAATTATGGGTTAGCAGCAAATGCTGTGTGGCTTGTTTAATCTGACAATCTGAAAAGACAACCCTGAATAGATTTCTCTTTAAATGAATGTAGTTGCACAAAGCCTTAGCATTGATATCTTCATTTTTGCATGTCTGTATGTGATCTGTTCTTTTATGATTTCTTGTTAAACTTCTAAATAAAAGTAATTTCAGATGTTCCTTTTATCTCTCCAGATAAATTAAGGAAGCCCCATATGTTTTTAAAGTTTTGGGGCTCTGGAATTGTAAGGCAGATCATGAAATTTAATTGGCAAACTACAGCATTATAATGCAACCCTGGGCTTGCAACCTTGGCACTTCTAGTCCACATTGCCAGGCAGAGAATCAAATTGGCAGTGCTTAACCGAACGCACAGCATCTGTTCTTCCTGGCGTTATTGGAGGGGCGAGAGGAGTACAGTTAGTGGCTAACATCCAGTTTGGGACTTAACCAAGGCAGGGGGTCAATTAGTGCAAGCTAGCAGCAGAACAGTGTGCCAGTGGGTCAGCCTCTTTTCTTAGTTGAGTAAAAGTGATAACCTTTGTGATACCTTGATAACTTTTTTGAAGGAATGGAAATGGGCAGGATGGCAGTTGTGCGGAAATCAAGGAAGTTCTGCAGAGACGGGGTGGGAATTGTTTCCTTAGGTCACGAGCAAGCTAAAAGTACTGAAACGCCAGATTTCTTGAGACAGAGTGCCTTTGGTCAGTTTGGTGGATGTAATTGACATACCCTGGCATGCCTCCCATTGTTCAAGGTCAGAGCCATCGCAGATTTTATGGTCAGGGCCTGTTGAGAGGCTGGAGCAAGCCATGCAATATAATCATCAGGGTAAAGATTTGGTAAATTCTCTGGAAACAAGCAACAAGGGGAGAGGACTTTTCCCCTCCCTGTTTCAGTAGATTTCCAAGTGCTGTCTCTCACAAGGAATCCGTTATACCTAGCATTAACTGTGAAATTGTCCTTCTTTCTGTAAGTTTCAGGTAAAGTGGTAGACTGCAGCATAAGATACACAAAGAATAATTTTGAAATTAAGTGTTAAGTGTATTAAAGTGTTATACTTAAACCAGAGTGAACTTTTAGGAACTGACAATAAGGATGTCAGTAGGAAGCTTCCCTTGCATGATCAGAACTTGGAGACAGCAATTCTGTGGTGCTTTCATACATCTAAGGAATCACAGGGCTTGTCTGCATGAAGGTTGATGAACTGATCCGCTACCCAGTATCGACAACAACTTCCTCTAACTACAGTACAGGCATACAGGTGCTGCCTGTGCTAATTAACCACACCTAACTAGCCTGGATCATGTCTCACTGACAGAGGTGTGCTTTCTCCGAGGACAGTGTAGCACTGTAGCCATTCCCTGTACAGTTTAGCTGTGCAAAAGCCAACTTGGACTGTATTGTGCTGTGATCTCCTTACCTGCTTCTGATATTCCACCTGTGGTTACAGGACCATGAATATTTATGAGGGGAGAATTAAAATGGAACCTCTCCTTTAAAGCTTTCTCATTTATATTAAATGATGCAAACATTTAGGAAAAAGTAACATTGAGGGTTTTGTGACCCTTGTGTTGACAGGGAAGCTGGTTTACATGAAAACAGGTACATGAAATAAAAAGTGCTGTACATCCTGTCCCTGCTCATTACAGGGGGGTTGGACTAGATGACCTTTAAAGGGGCCTTTCCAACCCAAACTATTCTATGACTCTATGAACTTCTGATGTTAGTAGATAGCAAAATCAGACTATTGAACAGAGCCTAATTGTAAGGAAATAATAGTTTATGGGAATATTTTTGTAATGATAGGCAAAACCATTTTGAAAACTGTTCTTCATAGATCCCAAATCCATTCGAGATAGTTGTGATAGCAAGGCAGTAGTTGCATTGCATCCAGTGGTCCATCAATTATTGATTTCATGAAGTTTCCCATTTGTCATAATTGTGCAAACATATTTTGAACTCTTTTGCATAGATCAATTTTTTCCTAAAAATATTTGCTGTCTGCCTTTTTACTGAAAGGAGACAAAAAAGAGCACTTTAAAAAAAACCCACACTGTATACATGTTGTGTCCAGGTTTGCACAGTCTGTGTTTTGTGAGGGATATTCTAGAGATGGGTTCTCTATAACCTCCTCTTTCTATACCTGAAGCTTAAAATTAGAAACGAGTGAGACTTCCTTAAGCTAATGTAAAATACAGCTAAGCTAAACTGGACTCTCTTAGGCTTCCTCTAAACATAATGGAGAAAGAGGATAGTTTCCCGGGAGTGATTCATCCCATTTCTCCAATTTGGGCTTCTAACTGAGACGAATTAGTCTGTACAGGTGCATCATTCTTTAGATAGCTAAAAGGGTGAGGAGAGTTAAATTCCACTCTCAGTCATTACTTTTTCCTTCTACAACTGTAGTTGTTTAAAGCTGTTCAGCCAAAGCTGAATTAAAGAGTTAACGACACACCTTAAGGAAATTCAAGAACCCTCCATTCATGTTGCTGATATAGGACAGTGATGAATGGACCTTCAGACTTTCCACAAAAGAGATTATTTCAGGAACTGAGAAAAACAGCCAATATGACATGCTTCTAGCGAATTACCAAGTGATTGTGTACACATACAAATTACAATGTCCAAGCAAAAGACTGTACCATTGTAAAGAGAGCAGAGATGTGTTCCCTCAGGAAGACAGGCTGGCAAAGCAGGCAGCTAGACTGCTTTAATGTGTAATGGTATGGCTTGTTTGTAGAATTTGTGGTAAGGCTGTGATGGCTTCTATTATTGCATATTTTCATCTGCTTTCCAGAAACAAAAAGCAGGGTTTAGATACTAATTTTAAGAATTGTCCCTGATTGTAGAGATGTGCTTCTAGGAATAAATTACTAACATGTATCTGTTAAGATGTGGATTTAATTTAAAATTCTCATATTTTCCAAAAGAATTATTGGCTTTGAGTTGGTTGTGTTGTTTGGTTTTGGTTTTGTTTTGTTTTTCTTAGGGAAACCATCACCAAAATCTGTTTTGCTGTGTAGCAAAAATGTTTTGAGACTGCTTTATTTTATTTCAACATAAACTGTAAGATGTGATCTGTTACTTTTCAGTATGCTTCTCTTAATACTTCTGATTTAAGTTTTCAGTGTCATCTTTAGATCAACAACTCTGTGTTCTGAGAGAAGACTCAATGAGAAGTACTCTTCTAATTTTATAAAAAGGCAATGAGAGATTTATATTCAAATTCTTTTTTTTTTTTTAATTATTTTAATTCAAGAATAGTATTTTCAGAGAAGAGCTGTGCTAAGACTGGGAATGGACCTTCCAAATTTAAACTCAGTATTCTACTCTTCGTATCATCGTATCACCTTTATTTTCCATATGTCCCTTAGGCTCCTAAGGGAGTAAATTCATGTGCACAGGCACAATGCAACCATGGTCAGGTCTGAGATCTTTAGGGTTTGCCCCAAAGCAGTGGTAGTAATATCTTGTATACTATTAGGTCCCTCTTATTTCTTCAGGCTTTTCAGCAGAACTTATCTGAAGGCATTTAACCTCCACAGTGTGAGACTTCAGGTGGCTGGGAAGCTCGCATGTCTGTGCCGCTAGGAACCTGAAAAGAGCATTACCCTGGTTATCTGTGCAGTGCCAAGTGCTAAACACTTGGCATAAGTGTCCTGACAGAGATGAGCCAGACTCTGCATTGTCCAGGTGCCGGTTAGTACTGCACAGATAAATTATTCTTCAAGCATCCAGCTTATTTTCTTTGTCTTGTATAAACTTGCTTACAGTTCCTACTTATATTTCAGCAGATGGCACTGTAACTTAATTTCCTTGTATGCTATCAATATCTGGACATTTAATTCAGCTTCACTGCATGTTTTTGTTTGTCAATTTTTAAACCTCAAGAATGTTATAGAAAATAAAAATATAATCTATTTTGTTTATGTTAGTTTTCAAGGCATTAATTTATCCAAATATTTTTTTTATATATATTTGAGTTTATCTGGGATTTGGAATAGTGTAGAAATTAAGTTGATTTGCCAACTACTAGCAGGATGAAATGTTTCCCTTTTTGCAGTTCAGATCTAGTGCTCCCTAAAGGTGGAGACAGAATCCCAGACATCTCTTACATGCATTACCCAAGCCTTGTGGGGAAAAAAAGAGGCAAATATATATTACTTACTTTTGCAGACAGAGAATGCACCTAGTGCTTCAAAAGCTGTAAGATTTGTCATGACAGTCAGTTTGCATTAAATTTTTTTTTCCAGTTAAACCAGTTAAACTGCAACAAGAAAATTGTTTGTTAAACATTAGTTTTTATTGTTTATAAATACACAATATAAAGGGAGATGAGTTCATTATACCATACTTACACATCCAAAATGGAAGGTGTACAAGAAAGAAGGGGTTGGCAAAACCATATTGAAATACCAGTGCATCTCAGAAGATGAATTTCACATGAGATAGGCACAATTAACTTCTGTTTCTCCCTCCAAGTTTTTCCAACCTGAAACTTCTTAAAATGCAGTTGGAGCGTGAGATTTGCTTCTTGAAAATTTTGCTACTTTTAAATTTGCATTCAGTGTGGATAGCCTAGTCTGTGATTTGGTACTTTAAAATCATCCAGTATCATTTTTAACCTAACCTACAGCTATGTGCTCCCCAGGGAAATTAAGGTGGATTAGAGGTTTTGTGCATCTATGTTCCTTTGTTTTTCAGAATGTAATGATGTGTATAAATATAAAACCCCACTGCAGTTGGAAATGAAGCTCTTACAACACAATTATGATCTCTACTTCATCAGCAAGTTAAGATTTATTTTCACTAGATTAAGAAATTGTGTATTTGAGAAGAACCATACAGATTACAAAGCTATGGTAAAGGACGTACAGTAGGCTGTAAAGTAACAAAGATGCTTCTTTAACGATCTTATGATTTTTCATGCTATTTATATATGAGACCAGTGTTCATCAAAATGCATGTTTTCCATTACTGAATTGGCTGTATCCTAACCTTTTAGTGCTTATTCCTCTCTTTAAAACAGAGGAAGAGGAGACCAAAAGAAACACATAAATCTGTGTTGTTTTCTGAACTCTTCTTTTAAAACCCGTGTTCTTTCTTTCACAGTGAAAACTCACATGCAGCAAGGATTAATCTCTGTTGCTGCTCGTACTGTGATAACACATCTAGTCAACCACTTAGGCCACTATCCTATGAGTGGAGGTCCTGCTATGCTGACCAGTCAAGTGTGTGAAAACAACGACAATCCATACAGTGAAAGTCCTGAACTTTCTCCTGAACTTTTTGAGAATCCAAACCTTCAGTTCTTTGTGTTAAACAATACTTCCCTAGTGTCTTGCATACAAATCCAAGCAGAAGATGACATGCCTGGGGGAGGATTGTCTGCTGGACTTGCATCTGCTAATTCAAATGTTAGAATTATAGTGCGTGACCTGTCTGGCAAATACTCGTGGGATTCAGCCATTTTGTATGGACCATCATCTTTATGTGGATCTTCACAACAGACTTCTTTTGCACTTTCATTATCTCAGCAAGATAAACCAGAAGATGTTTTTTCATCTTTTGAGCACGTGGAGGATGTGTCTGCAAGGGATGGAATTACACTCCAAGTAAAAAGGAAATTTAGAGACACTGTACCAACATGGGATACCATTAGGGATGAAGAAGATGCCCTTGATGAGCTCCTGCAGTATTTAGGTGTTACAAGCCCTGAATGCTTACAGAGAACTGGTGTCTCACTCAATATTCCTGCTCCTCAACCAGTCTGCATCTCAGAGAAGCAGGAGAACGATGTGATCAATGCAATTCTGAAACAGCACACAGAAGAGAGGGAGTTTGTTGAAAAGCATTTCAATGATTTAAATATGAGGGCTATGGAGCAGGACGAGCCAACCTCACAAAAGCCCCAGTCAGCATTTTACTACTGCAGATTACTTCTCAGTATACTGGGAATGAATTCTTGGGATAAAAGGTAAAAAGAAAAGACTCACAATTTAAGAGCTTTCTTTTAAGGAATTGTGCTGTTCTTACCATCTAATAATAGTTGATCATAGAGTGGGTTAAGCCAAAAATGCTCCAGAACAGCCAACAAAAGAGGAGAGGGGATGTGCAACTAAGGGGGAACTGGCAGTTTTCTTCTGCATTTCAACCTGTCGTTTAGAAAGGCAGAAAGGGGGAACCTGTTGCTTTTATTGCTATTTATATTCTTTCCTTAGAACAGTGTTGGAAGGCAAATTGAAAGAGTGATATCTTTTCTAATAATCCTTTCACCGACTCTACTAAGGGGTACTACCATGGGTAAAGAACACATCTTTTTTTGCTTTTTTTGCTTCCCATGTATATTCCTGAAAAAATCATTACCTGTCTATGCCAGAATGAGACTCCGAAAGTGTCGTATTCTCAGCTATTGTGTTCCTGGACAGTGTCCTGCTGCTTTGCCAGCTAAAGCTATGCTTGCATGCAGCCTCAAAGCATTGCATCTGTGTTAGCTAATTTCAACATTGGCAATGTTTGGGCATTGTTTAGAACAACAGGAGACAAAACAGGTTCAGTTAGAAAAGTAATGTCTCTGTTTACATTATTATTTTTGTGGGGGTGTAGTTAGGTGTGTGTCTACCAATACATACAGGCATGTACAAATATTTATGTCCTAGAATTTAAGGGTTTTTTTGAAATCTGCTTTCATCATAGCTGTCAAATTCTGTATTAGAGGCATTGAAATATTTTCTTACTGTGAAGGGAAATGGATATTCTGTAAAACAAAAATAATGTGTCTCACTGGAATTAGACGCAATTTTGGTCTTATAAACCTTCTTCTTTGGGTCTTTAATTCCTCAAGGCAGTTTGTCTTTGAACACTACTGCTCTTAAATTCATTCCACTGTGTTTTGTGGGAAACATCTTAAGCACAGTTTAAAAGAAATGAAAAGTGCCTTTCTTGCTCTAACATACTGGTTTGTTTTTTTCTTTAAATTGTTACAGCTGGGTGGTTGACTAGTGACCTGCATTCTGTTCTCTTCTGCAATTCAGGATAGCAAAGGCTTTGTGTTTAATATACGAACTCCCTAGGACAGTAGATTATGGGAGTGTCTTTTGTCACTAAGCATGTATATATTGTGGCCTAGTAAAGTGTAGAGCTTATATATGCATCAAAGGGAATTCTGTCTGTTCTTCTGTAGAGAAGAGATTGGTTGCAGTTGGATGCAACAGTTTGACAAAAGAAACTGGAAAGAGGTAAAGGTTGTATCAGGGCTATAATGGATATAGAAAATTTCCTGGAGTAAAAAAAATAGCTTATATATTTTTTTAAAAAGAGATCTTAATATTTTATATAAGAAAGGATTATTGAAAAGCCAGAAACATTTGTTGGCTGTTCTTGAATGGACCTGGAAACGTTCTTGTACATTCTTTTATACTGTTCTGTATCCATCAGTGAACAGGTGATAAGAGTTACAAATTTCTCTGTTTAGAAGGAGCTTTCATCTCCTGAAGAAAAATGAGAAGTTACTTCGAGAACTCAGAAATTTGGACTCAAGACAATGGTAAATTCTTTTAATGGCCACCTACTTATTTAAGTGTCCTTTTACTTTAGTGGCACTAATCACATAGATATGAGTTGAACTAATTTTTAAAATATTTTTGTAAATTATTCATGTATATTGAAGTTACATTGGTGTTATTAGTATATTGAAACTCCACAAATAGAATATCTTGAGATGGAACAAACTTCAAAATAACTTAAAATTATGAACATTTTGCGTGTATAACATAAAATAGTTTTAAAACTTTTATATGTCTAAGTCTCCAAATTGTAAGCTTTGGCTAATGGATTAGCTGCTCTCAAGTGCTGTTAGTATTTGAAGACAGGGAATTATAGTTGGAGCTGTAGCACAGAATTAAAAAATTTGAATAGTTTTTGTAGAAGTTGAAAAAAAATCCAGTGGAGATTTTAGAAGTGTGAGAAATCACCTTCAGTTCCTCCAGTGTCTCACAGCAAGCTGTGAACAGAAGACATTGCTGTAGTGCTTAAAGATTCATCATTCAGCTGCATAAGATGTATTTGCTACAGCATTCGCAGGGCACTGTTCTTAATGGTTAGTGCAGTGTTGATAATGCCTGTGTTACAGGATTTGCTTATCGGAGAAGCCCAGCTAATTCTATCAGCAATTGGTACTGCCAGCACCACCCTCCATCTTAGAAGTGATGAAAAGGGTAAATACTGTTCATGTATAGCAAAACTTTAGGCTCTAGAGAAGACCAGACTAGTAAAGAGAGAATAGGAATATGGAAATATAGAAGGTATTCAAAAAGAAGCCATATAGTTGTACTTTACTTCGGGTATCTTTTTTTCAGTGTTTTAAAAGCCATGCTCTGTGTGTACTGTTTGCACATGTTGGTTTTGTATTAGTGAAGGCACTATCATGCAGTGACCATCCACTGTTTTGCAGCCGAGAGACACACAAGATCGCAGTGTTTTATGTTGCTGAAGGACAAGAAGATAAACACTCCATTCTTACTAATACTGGGGGAAGTCAAGCCTATGAGGATTTTGTGGCCGGTCTTGGCTGGGAGGTATTTATTAAAACTTTTTTTTTTTTCTAAATTTGTTTGCAGAGAAGATTACAGATCCCTTCAGATATTCTAAGCCTTTGTCTCTTTAGCATTACTTACAAGTACTGAAATACACTGTTTTGCAAGTAGGATGTGGAGAGGAATTCTGGTTTTAATTCATTATCAATACTAGCTATTTAATTTTGAGCACTTTCAATTTAAGAAAGTTTGTGTGGGCAGAGATGGTTCTTTAATGTGCAGTCCTGTACATGGTTTTCATGGACTGATTAGGAGGCGTCTTGATTTGCCTGTAGGCCTGTGAAGTGTTAAGTCCGTTGAAATTTGAGATTTGCTCAAATCTGGGAATCTGAAAAATACAAACATGAGCTTCTCTTGTACTCCTTTCTTCCTGCCTCCCCCTGCAGGCATGTATCCATTCACATACTCTTGTCTCTTCTGGCAGAAAGAAGTACTGTGATGTGCCCCATCATCTACATGGACCTGCAACTAGTCACTAGTTAAATACTGTTACAAGGATTTCCTTTTTTGCACCCTTTCTTTCTGACCACACAGGATTAAGTTCCTTTGTACAGTGCAGCTCGGCACTGTCACACAGAAATGCAGGAACAGTGCATACAGTGTCCCACAGGATTCTTCTGGAGAAACTCGGTGCTTATGGCTTAGATGGGTATACTCTCCGCTGGGTTAAA
>JAOQGH010000040.1:37542845-37670491 GCA_025769975.1 Gallinago jamesoni | reverse complement strand
GGACCAGAGGCACTGCTTTTTTTTTCCTTTTTTTTTTTTTTTTTTTTTTTAAGTCTGCTGTTGACAGCCAATATAAGCTTTCAGATGAGATGAAGGTAACATTCCAAGAGGTTTTGAAATATAAACAAGTGAATACTTCCAATGAAATTTCTCTGATGATTGTGTATATGTTTTGCTTTAATTTAAAGTACAGTTATGTTCTAAAAATGAATATGGAAAATTGTTGCCTTTTTCTATATGACAACTTCTTGTAAGTGCTCAGAGAAGTATCTGCGTGTTACCTGTTAACAGCAGTTCACAGTGCTGTCCTTTGTCAAGCAATTGCCTTGATGTTATTCAAATTCTACCTACCTGAAGCTGTGCAAACAAAATGACAGCTGTGGGTGAAGACAATTGTCAGCTGTAATTGGTGATGCACAAGGAGGAAGGAATGAGATTCCATTTTGAATTTTCAGAAATAGCCCTTACTGGAAAGAAACTCATGCTTAATAATCTGAATGTCTTTGATCAGTGTATGTAAAACCTCTCTCCATGATGTTAACATTTGATTGTCAGATGGTGATGGTTAGCAGAAAGAGCATTTTGGAGCTTCAGTGCAGATAATTCCAAAGTGTTCAAGATATTCCTTAATCTGGTTATATGATTACAAGTGAAGATACAGTATGGATTTTGAGTAACTAATTTGGCCATTCTGAACCAAATCAAAAGCCATTTGCGGTTTTTAGGGGACCAAAGCAAGTTATTTTTACAAAGGTATACAGGTTTCATGGGAAATGAGCTTTTAGTTTAGTTAATCTGGGGACCGTGGAAAATGCAGTAGCTTTTCTCCTTTAAAAGCTTTTTGTTTGTAGTAGCCAGTATAGGTTTTGGCTAGAATGATGAGGTTGAAGACTGCTCGGATATGTAGCTTTTAAATAGGTGTTCATTCGTTTTCTTTAAAAATTCATATAGAATTTAGTAATTCTAAATTAGCTGCCTGTCAATGATGGCAATCTTGAAAGCATTTCAGTAAACCAGATTGAATCTCTCTGCATTCTTGAGATAACATAAACGAAATTTTAGCTTTCAGTAGAAAATAAATACTGACATCTGTTAAGTTAAATAGACATTGTATAAAAATGTATAGTTATAAACCAATACTGTGAAATAATACTGTCATTGAAAGTGTAAGAGAACTATAGTGGAACTTGGTTATTTTATGTTACTTATTTATTTATTTATTTTTAGTGGGTTTGTTCTTTTGAAATATGAGCACTTAGTATAGCTGTACAGCTGTAGAATATATGTAAACTGATGGGGTTTTATCCCTGCTTTTCCAGCTAAGACATTTAGGAAATGATGAAGTACACATTGTCTGGTCAGAGCACACTCGAGATTATAGAAGAGGAATAATTCCAACAGAATTTGGTGATGTTCTTATAGTCATCTATCCCATGAAAAACCATATGTTCAGTATCCAGATCATGAAAAAGCCTGAGGTAAGGGTTTGTTTTTTTTTTTTCTTTTGCATTTCTTTCATGTGGTTAATATGAACTGAGTTGTATTTTGAATCTGAGATTTTGGTGTAATAGATTTATCTAAAAGATCCAATAGATTGATCCAAGGTGATGTGTCTTTAACATGGACATTTGCAGTGGTGGCAGGAGGAAGAGGAAGAACTCAGAGTACAATGCATAGTGAAATCAGTAACTTGAAATTGCGAAGGCCTGATCCTGTCAAGCATATCTGCTAACATCATGAGCTGGAAACAAAGCTAGAATATTCTATGTAATTATTTAAATATTAAAATAAACTTGGCAAGCTTTTTTATAAAATTTGATACATGACCGTGGGAGCTGAATAATATCATGCTCCAGCTTTCTCCATCAATGTCACATTCCCCATTCTTCTTCTCAAAGCTAGTTTGTGGTTTCTCCCCAAACTCCACACAAGAATTCAGAGATTAATTCAGCAAAGCAAGACTGTTCAACTCTTAGGTATATGAACACACTCTCATTCAAATGCCTCAAATGCCTGTGCTGGCCCTGTTCTTCTGAGTAAAAGCACTCACGAGTCTTTGTACTGCATAATTTCTGTGCATGATATCATTTGCCATGAATTTCTGTACTTCAAATTTTGAAATTCTTTCTAGAAGCACTAATATTAATAAATGTATGAGGGAAATAGGATTCCCTCTATATGATGATTGCCTCCATCTGATGAGTAGCATTAAATGATACCCAGAACATGGTCTTGTTATTACTGGGTTACTTACATTTTCAATTAATTAATACGTATATTCTTTTTCTTTTTCTTAAAGTACTAAGTACAAAGAGTTGCATTATTGGGGGTGTGCAGGTTAAGAAGGAAAAAGAAAAATACTGAGAGCAGGGATTGTTGTTCCTCCAACAGGAGGTCCTTTATGTGCAAAAAAAGTGCCTTCCATCAGATTTCAGTATTCTCAAAACTGCATTAAATGACTGATGGCAAAAAATAATACAGGGTTCTAAACTTCTTTTGCCGCATTGGTTTCATTTTAGCAGGAAGAATATTTAGTCTATACTCTGCACTCTTTGTTGAACAGGTTCACAAACTTTTCACATGCTTTTTGCTAGCAACTTCAGAACTTCATTCACCCATACAGGAAATGAAGCTACTTAACAGAGTTTTAATTTCCTTTTTTTTTTAATTGCAAAATGATGATTGATTAGGGAAAAATGTAGCGCCAAAACTTAAGATACATCTATTCTGTAAACCTGTTGGATGCTACCTATACTAAATATCAAGGTTTTCTGCAGCTCGCACAAATGAGGCTTTACACTTGGGGTCCAAAGAAGCCAACCTTTCACCACAGATTTCTCCTCTAAAGGACTTATAATCTATTTGTATAGATACCATAGAAAGGAAGAAGAATGGAGAGAAGAGTAAAAGAAAATGTCAGATGTGGGTCTGTACACCAGTAATTGTATGACAGTTGCACACTGAGTTGGTCCTTAAGGACATGTAATATCTAAAGCTATGATAAATATTATTTTTAAATTTGAGTAATTATTCCTTGTGCTAACTACCACCTACAATACTGTCATCTAGCCTTTCAACCTCATAAACTTCACATGCGTGACTGTCCGTAGGACTTTGGCAGCAAATGTAGGAATTAAGCTTTGATGAGACACAGTATTCAAATGGTTGCTTAATTTTCTTCAAATGATGCGTTATCAGTTACCAAGGATATCAAGCAGTTATATGGCTGTATAATTCCACAAGAGAAAAGGTCTGTCATGGAGCACAATAACCATTCTGATTATCTAGCGATGAGGAGAAAAAAAATTATATATTTGAGTGCTCTATTGTTAACGTTGATTGCTAATTGTTATGGCTAAGATCTTACTTTATGTTGAATTTCTTAATTTTTTATTCAGGTTCCATTTTTTGGTCCACTCTTTGATGGTGCTATTGTGAATGGAAAAATTCTTCCTATTATGGTTCGTGCAACAGCTATAAATGCAAGCCGTGCATTGAAATCATTAATCCCACTATACCAAAACTTGTATCCTTTCACTCAGATGGTTTCCGAAGCATATACATTCCCTTGCAGTTCTACAGATGTGATATCCATGTTTTGTCAGATTAACATAAGGAAAATATTTTCAGTGATTTATGGTGATGATGTCTTTAAGAAACTTTAAACCTATAGAAGACAATTGAGACAAAGACCAGCTTTTTTAATTTGTGAAGAATAGAATTAGTGCTGAAAATGACCTGTTTCTAATAACATGTATTTATCCCTTCTTGTTAAGCAAAGTTATTTTAATGGCCATTTTGTGAGTAAGCTTTCTAAAATAGCAATGTCATGGTGTTAATAATCTTTATTTCCTTAAAGAGATTTAGTATTTATCCAGTATTAATGTGACTTAGTTTTGTTTTCCAGTTCCAAGAAGGATGTGAATGCTGTTTTCCTTCAAGATGAGAAATTCATTAAATTTTTGTCATACGGATTTTATTATTCAGCTCAGAATACAAAGTTGATGTTAATATCATATTGGTGACTTTGTAAAGATGTCAGAAAAGGTTATCTCGTTTTTGTTGTTGTTGGAACCAAAATTGCAGTTTTTTGAAGGGGCTGCTCTTGGAGGAGTAGATTTACCAATGAAAAATTTAAAAAAACATAAGGTAAGTCAGTCACTTACACCTTTCCCCTTCTTAAGAGTTCTGTTATATACCTGTTAGTTAAATCAACAGGAACATACTATTTTTTTATTTCATAAATTGAAAGGTACATTTAAATTTTGATTTGAAAGAAATTCTGTCTTAATTTCCACCCAAGCTGTCGATACTTGTATCTGTCATGTGGTAGACTGTTGCTAAAATACTGTTTTTTCTAAGGCTGACTGTTAATACTCAGTGGTTTGGGTTCGATATGATGAAGTGGATTTACAGATGAATGATGGATGGTCTTTGATGTGATCACATTAAATGACGTTTGTGCCGTTTCTGTAGATGACAGATGTTGATTCATTGTATTTTTATGTTTGGAAAGGTCCGATCTTTTTGTCATTACTCAAGTGGCTTAATCAAAGAATTTAAAATGTATTATCATCATTATTCCATAAAAAAGTGATGGCTTATAGCATTATATTGATGTATAGTGATGAGCAATTGGAAAACAATTTACTTTGAAATAACAAACTTTGAGTACCAAAAAACCCCACAAACGCATATGTTTAAACTTATTTACAGAATATGGAAGTTGTCTTAAGTTCCTTGGACATAGCTTGCCAGCTCAATTTCTAGCAATTGGCCAATTCCCAAGAGCTGTGTACTGTACATTTACTTTTAAATAATGTCTTCAAATTGTACTTTTTATATGCATGAAACCACTGTATGTCATTTATTATAAATGTGGCCTCCATTAAAATGTTGATACTTGTCTCCTAATACAGTTAGCATGGTAATCAGAGAGCGTTACATATAATTAATGTTAGAATCGTATTGGTCAGTGGGTTTTGTGTCATCACTTGATAAGCTTATGAAGCACCAGTTGATTGGACACTGGTGTTAAAGGGCAGCTTCATTAAGTAGTTGGTGGAATTCTTTTTCTACCTGGCTTGGAGCATCTTACATTCAGTGCTTTGTATAATGACTTTAAAAATTAAAACAGGTGTGTGGGCAGTTCTTTAAGAGCTGTTTGCTTGGCACAGAATAAGAAAAAAACTTCCCTGGCTTGAACTAGACTATAGTGGAGTCAGTTTTGTCAGTGGAAAACAGAAAAAAAATGTTAAACTTCAAAGTTTGGCCTAGCTCTCAGTGGCTTAAAAAACTCTTGATTAAAAAATGTCATGGACGTGTTCTTGGTTTTCAAACCATGACCAGATTTGTGGAATTTCCCTCATACAAGAATGGCAAAGACTGGTGGGTGTTTCTTGTAACACGGACACGGTCTGTTAACTAGGAATATTTGAAAATTGAATCTAAGTACGTTCCTGCAATAGCAGGGAATTGAAGACATCAAGGATTGTCTTTGCTGTCTCCCTTTTTTTTTTCCTGTGGCATATTTTAGCTATAGCTGTAGCAGTTCACTCCTGGCTTTTAAGTTTGTTGTGAACTGAAGCGTGGCAGGGAGGGAAGGGGGGACAGGCAGGAGTATTTTATGGTCTGTGATTAAGTAGCTTTTCTGGAGGGTCAAACTCAATGCCACTTTCTTCACATCCCATACACGAGTAAGTCTGGGATTTACCAGACTTACTGTCTCATGTGCAAGACCAGACTCATTGATCAAGGTGGTCTTTCCTTGTGTTGAAGTGTTGCTGGAGCACAGAAAAATAGGGCTTAGAGGAGTGAAAAGAGCATGTTCAAAGGGGGAACAAAAAGGCACAGAAAAGGTATTTTTCAGCAGGTACACCAAAAGTAGACTCCCAGCTGGAAAAGTGAAGATGATAATCAAGGCTTCCCACATGTCCAGGACCGTAATGGTGTTGGTGAAAGAGAATTCTGAAGTGATCTGCTCAAAATTAATTTTTGCTAACTTATGAATCTCTAATACACTGGAGTGGTGTTAGCTTATTAGGAACTTTGATGACAGTTAGTAGAAAAGCTGTTTAATGTGGATCTTGAGGGAACAAGAATGCTTGAGACTTCTGTGAAACAGAACATGTTTCAAGCCCTACACTTAACTATTAGCTCTCTTAATTTCAAAGCCGGCATCAGTGTATGGATGTCTCCATGCCTGCAGGTGTGGAGTTCATTCCCCTGTGCTGTGTAATCATTGATGGGCACCTTTTGACTCAACATAGAGTTCTTGATGACATACACGTCTGTGCTTATCTATTTTTTTAAGTATTTCCGTTGTCACGTTGCAGATCGTTGTGGTGAGGCTAGATCATCCTAAACTCTTAATTAAAAAGTAGAACTCTGTTGATTTGCTCGTGTATGGGATGTAAAGAAAGTGGCACTGAGTTTGACCCTTCTATTTCCAAGGAGGGTTATCCGTCCTCTGAGTTACTACATTTTCTAAGTGCAGACCTGACCGAAAGAATCAGCTGTCATTTGTAATCAGCAGGGATATTCAGTCCTCTTCATGTGACCTGATTGCAACTTTTTCCTTATTGCGCTAGTCTGTTAATCACGATGTGGCAATGGGTACTACGTGTGAATAGTATAATACCGGTTGCATGGATACAGGGAATTCTGCTCATCTCCCTTTATAGTGTCCCCTGGCTTTGAGCATATTGTACGGTCAGAAGTAGCTTTCTGAGATTGACAGATTCTATCAATCACTTTCCTCTTTCTGACATTGTCTTGATACTTCTGATAGCAAACCATTTTGAAAATTTTATTTTTTTAAATGATTTTAAAAGTTTCGTCTGCTGTGTGTTTTTATGCTTTGCTCAGAATTCTGTAACAATACGTTTCTGTATTTTAATATTTTAAGGTTAAAAGCTTACTCAGTTGATCAGCAAACGCCAGTCAGGCATGGCAGATATCCTGCTTTAACTTGATGCTTGACATTTTCATTGCTGCAGGTGCGTGAAGAGAATATTCTTCCTTTTGGGAGGAGATTCTGCATTGCTTTGTGGATTTTTGCTTTAGTTTGAGGATTCTGCAGTCCCTCACTATCTTTTGGTGGCCTGGCTTTCTTGTAGCAGTACCCCCTCGCCGACAGGCGGCACATCCGTGCACACAGGAGCAGGTGACACTTGGGTTGTCTTGCTAATGAAGCAGCAGCACCCCCCACGCCACCCCAACACACAGAGCTCATGTGTTTCTCCTCACTGCTTTTGTCCTTCTTGTAAGTACATGCTTATCTCCTGAATTCACTCCAGCGGGTTGTACGCTGGGAGAACTTCTGAGACTCATAACTGCAGGTGTAATAACGGGACTGAATGTTGAGAACAATCACTATGATGTAGAATAAGGAGGCCAATATTTAGGGGATTGTTAAATATTCTCTATTTACTAAGTTGTCTTGAAATTCCTGGTAGGACTCCTTTTATTCATGGCTTGTATCTCAAAGTAAGCACTTTGTCACATTCTGAATTCAGAATCTACCACGTGTAGGAAATGGATGGATCAATACTAAATATTTTGAACAATAGAAAGAGTGGCTTTGTATAAAATTTTACTTGAACTTCCTGAATAAACAGCAGATGTTAGCCAGATACCAAGAGGTGCATCAACATACTGTTCTTTACCGCACACTGATCACTCCCCATGATTCAACTTGTTAAAATTGTCATACAACAAAACAACTAGAAACCTTGTGGGAGTGGAATTCCAAGTGTGAAACAACTTGTGTTACATTTTACACATTGCACACAAATTTTGGAATGTTAACAATTATTCCAAATGATCTGCACTTGTAGTGCAGTGAGTGCAAATAGCACAATTCAGACACCATAATGCTTTTTCTCCTATGTAGTACTCCCCTCCCAAAGGATGCTACCTAAAGGATGAGTTCATCATGTGACCCCTGCTGTTTTTTCCAGAAGAAAATAGAGTTATTTCTACGAATCATAAGGTAGAGAATGTGATGTTCAGTCTTTCCTGTACTTTGACTTGCTCAGTTTTGCTGTTTTCCCAAATCCTACTTCTGCTGCCAACTCACTTAATCTTTTAATAATTCAAAATGTGATTAATTGAATGCCTGCATACAATGGTATAACATGAAAACCTGAAGATTTCCAAGGCATTTATAAGTATCTGATTTTTTTAATGGACTCTTCAGGTATTTCAGTTTCAAGGAGTCATGTGTAACAGTTTATCTGTGGATTATAAGGAGACCTACATATAAGAGGAAAGTTTTATATCTCTATATAGAGTCATGTGTGTATGTGTGCATTTGCGCATGTATGTGTGTGTCTACTTTTAGATATTCAATGAGAGTAATAGGTACGTTTATTACCTTTATAGATTTTTCCCCTGAACTAATACATCCAATTAATGTATTTTCCTTTGATGTCACAAGTATATTTTAATAATAAGAGACTGTTGTAAGGCAGATTCCAAAGGAAATACCTGGAAGATTTGGTTTCTTGTAAACCACAGTACTAACAAGCTAAAGTACTCAGAATGGCAAACCACTAATGCAAAAAAAAAGCAAAATGCACAATACTTAAATAAATGCTGCATTTAAGAATGTTCATATTCAACGTTAATGTTCTAATGTTATACAGAAAAATGGTATAGTTTGAAACATCTCATGTAAAGTAATCGTATAGATGATGACAATGTGGTGTAGTAGAATTATCTAAAGTAACTTTTGTTACATCACACTGAAGTCTGCCCAATTTAAAAAACACCAAATAAAAAACCAGCAAAGATTCCAAAGCATAAATTGTGCTATTTATGTTCGTTAAGTGTGGTTTGAAATCCTGTCTTAGGGACGTCTTACCTAACTATATATCTAATGCTGCTCAGTAAATGAGGAGAGTATTGATTGGCATATGCTGCTTAAATCGATCACCTTGACAGCCAGAATTACAGTAATCTGTCAGTATTAATGACTGTCTTTCAAGCCTTGATACCTCTCCTTCGCTTGTCTCATCTTGCCTCACTTCTGTTTGAAGTGCATTTTCTTGCAACCTCTGGTTTTGTCAGAGTAGGTACTTTTGTAGTGGTTTTTTGTCCCCTGAGTCCAATTTATTGGCTTGATCATGCAATTAGAGTTAAAATGCAACACCAGGGAGCAAAAGTAGGCAGTGTTCTGAGTAACAATTGGACCTCAGGGGTAGTGCAAGCCTGTTCTCAGCCATCATTTATTAGTTACCTGTTGAAAGAGTAGGATTGTTTTGCAATGAATAATTCCAAAGCATCACTTTAAATGCCTTTGATTTTAGCCACTAGAGACAACTGATTGAACCAACATTTGTGATTGGTTTTTAAAGTCTTGACTTAGTGTTTGTCATACAGACACTTCAAATAACCGCTGGAGAAATACTTGCAGATATGCGTACCGAGATGCTGGGTTTACTGCATTTTCATACACATCATTTCAGTTGGCTTTCATGCATTTTTAATACAAGGAATAAATTGAAGAGTGAGGCTTGAAAGCTGTGTCTTAATGTAGCATGGTTTCCTGTATGTAGTCTCTGAGGTTTTTTGCAAAACATACATACATAACTTTTCTTCAGCAGCAGTTCTGGATTTGTACACATTCAGGTAAACATATTTTCTTCAGTAATTGCCCTGCTTCTAATCCCACAGAGCCTGCTTTCTCTACCCCAGGTAGCTCTTCTGCCTTTAGCTCTTCTTACAGGCTGTCTGCAGATATGAATTAGGATGCTGGGAGCACCTGTTAAAGAGGTGGAGTGTAAGTGAGTGAGTTTAAAGGTAATAATGTTGTTGTCATCACAAGATACCTACAACTTGATTTTTTTTTTAATCAGCAATACAGCTTTATTTATTAGTTACTCTTCCCCAATGAAATGCGTGAGACTCCTAATAGTGGTAAAAAGCAGAATACCAAATGAGACAAAACTGATCAACTCTAGCAATACTGTTTTCTACTAATAATTGCACTTACAAAGAGCTGAGTGCTCTATTGATGTTGTAGACAATTACAGGGGAGACTCAAATGTTTTTGTACTGTTAAGAAAAATATATTCTAAGTTCTTTAACTTCTGCACTCTTTCATAAATTTAATTTACCCATCTGAAGGGGGGTTATTGGTTTTACTGATTGCTGTGTAAAATATGGGTAGGCTTATGCCTGTGGCGCTCTCTTTTAGAGTAAAAGGATATCAGTGGGCTACCCTGAAATGCAGTGAAATGCTTTATCAGCCTCCTAAAACTTCTGAATTTGGTTCTGTCAGCACAGATTGCTTGAGGGAGGGAAGTTCTTCTTTGTTACTGCATCTTTTTAAGGTAGGAAATTTTTGTATGTTGTAAGCAGGAAGTTAGAGCAATCATTCTTTCATAATGAAGTGTGGTTTAAATATATATAGATCTCTCTTGAACAAAAATTTGCAGAGAGAAGGCTGGGTGTCCTTAAATTCGAATGAAAAAGATAAAATAGTTCAATCTTACACAGAGTTGATTGCTTTGTTTGTAACACAAAATGACAGGTTTTTTGTTAATACCTACTTAGCCTTATTAATTAATTAAATGTTTTGGATAACAAAAGCCCTTTGTTAAAATGTTAAGACTCTTGCCCCCTTAAGGTGTTAAAATTCATAGAGATTTCTTTGATAGCTCTCAGAAGTCTGTGAATACAAGCAAGGAAGGTTAAACAATTTTTCCTGATGTGTCTAAGATTTAAAGAAGGAAATGTTTTTAAACTATTTAAGCCCTATTTTTATCTTGTAAAAGACAGTGTTGTTTATTGATTTAATCCTTTTCTAGTCATAAATTCAACCCTCATCACAGATAAGTGACTTGCAATATTTGTATGCCTAAACACTAAAAGCTGTGTGTATATATAAAGAATAAGTATATAATACTGTGCGTGGCTGATTCTGATATTTAAATTGATGGGAAACATGGGAGATGATTTGTAACAAGCAAAATTGAAAAACAGTAATGTCTGTGAAATAGAATGATGTTTTTGGGTGAGTTGAGTAAGACACTGGCAAACTATTTCTGCTTTATTCTACATATGGTAATCAAGACAGTTGGGGCATGTTTTCCAGTGCCAACAGAGGGATTATAAGATTATAGGTACCAAAAAAAAAAAAAAAAAAAAAAAGAGGAGATTAATAGGAACTAGCACATTGGTTGTCTTTGTTCTCCTACAGGTCTGTATTTCAGTTACTGGAAAAATGGGTTATATGTAATACTTGTTAGTATATGGAAGTATCTAGCTAGAGATGGAATATACTTTGCATAACAATATTCACTAGTTAAACAGGTCAAAATTATAACAAAAAAGGGTGTATGTGTGTATTTAATTTTTATGTACCACATACTTAATAGAAAAATGGAATAAACTAACATAAAGCAAGGATTAAAAGTTAGTATTACACTAATTGGAATTACCATATGGTAGAGCGAAGGACATGAGTCCTAATCATAGCCTGACCAATCAAATTAATCTCAATATACTTTCTAGACATTGAGAAAATAGTTTAATTGCTGATTAACTGCACCTGAATAGATCTGTGGGTCACAAATATATCTATCTCCTTCTGAATGCTTCTCCTCCCAAACATAGAAGAATGCAGGCTATTAGAAAATCTTTTAATTTCTGCTTGCCAAACCATAGTTACCGTCCATCTGTTCTTGCCAATTGTGGAAAAAGGTCAGTTTTCAGCAAAGCCATGCATTTCACAGAAGGTATGTGAAGTGAAATTTCACAGGGGACATGATGGATCCTGATTCTTGGTGATAAACCTTTGGGGCCAGCAGGGTTGGCATATGGTTCAGCATGATATGAAGGCTTGGGTTCCCTGGCTTCACTTCTTTGGCGTGGAACTGATAAAACCTGGCTCTTAAGTATTGTTTCGCTGGACACCAATCATGGCCAGCAGGAACTGCCCATTTAACTCTCTGTGGGAAGGAAGCCCAGGCTGTGTTCACAATAGTGCCATTGTAGTGCTGCAAACTGCTCTCAACAGCTTGACAGCACTGGGGAGGAGGGCGAAGGGGCTGCTTTACTAATTGCCCCTCAAAATAGAGAGAGAGGGAAGGGACTGAAAATTAATATTTGTTTTCTTCATTTAAATAGAAGAAGCCCGTCTTCAAGTTTTAAAAATCATTTTTAAAACAGTTTTACTGCCCTCTGAAGAGACTTATAAGTAGATTATCTCCTACCAGTACTGCAGCAACCCAGGGTAAAGAGAAAATATTCTCTTCAACAATAAAAGGAAAAAAGAAAGATAGTTGTAAAGTTTATTGAAGTAAAGAATTAAACTATTGACAAAACTTCTCATGAGAGATGTTTTCTTTTTTACTATGTAGTATGGAATTGCAAATTGATACGTATCTGTATGGGCAGCCTTTTCACTGGACAATAATTAATACTAATATAATTGTTATTTATGTAATTTTACAGTTTGTAGTGATGTCTTCATGAAAGGCATTTTCTTTACCGTTTCTCTCATCAATGAATCTGTCTATATAGGCAGAAAAAGTATTTAAGGTAGAAATTTAAATATTTGAATGTATGAAAACAGTGGGCTCAAGCATTCATGCTAATACCAGAGAATGAAGAGACAGTTTTGCTTCTATATTTTTACGCTCGTCAACCTTAATTACTTGAGTTAAAACCGATGTAATGCTGAGTGTCAGAGCAGGGGTAGATCCCTCTCCCAAAATCGGGAGTTGGTATATGGGGCTGCAGTTCCCCCCGGTCTGTGCATTATTTGTGTACTGAAGTGATGACTAAAAGACCTTAAGGTCTCTCCCTGGCACGTTTGGTGCCACATCCTTAATGAACCTCCCTCCCTTGGCCCGCTGGCCCCCTGCCTCCCCGGCTGCCTGCGAGCAGGAGCATCGCTCCAGAGAGGGCACGAACTCTTCAACACAGTTAGCACTACCTACCTTACAGGCTCATCGATGCCTGTCCTGGATACATTAGTAAGACAGATCCTCCCTGGAAGTTGGAGTAGGAATTCTGCCTGCATAAGGGCTTCAGCACTGTTTCTGTCACTGTTTGTTTTCACCTCCGTAGACTGTTACTAAAACATGGACAAGTCGCGTATTTGTAAACGCTGTCATTAGTCTTCTAAACACACAGCCAGTAAATTTAATGAGTAATCTGGTACAGTGTGGAGGTATTCATCCTTCCGACACTGCTAGCTGTTTGATATTACTCTCTTTCTAATTTCATGCTAAAATGCAGTTCAGGGTTTGTAAAACTGACAATACACAATAAATGGTACCAAAACTGAGACTTTCCACTATATGTTTGTGTTAATATGCTCCTGCTATATTTCAAACAGATAATTCATTGAATGCCCATTCTTCCTCTTACGGCAGAGTAGATTATATTTAAGTCAAGATTAATGGATAGATTCTGATGTTAAAATCCAGTCTCTGAGCCTGTCGTTCCCTAGAGGCATATAGTGCATTAGTTTAAGCCAATACACTGCTTATCGTAGATACTATGACACTGTCTTAAATGACAGTTTACTGTACTTTGTTACTGCTTACTCTGCTAATAAAATCACTATATTGTGTTCTTGATAATTACAATATTAAATAGAAACTTAATTTGATTACTGCACGTTTAGATACAGATAGTTCTTAAGTAATTGTCCACTGTAAAATTTCTGATACTAATTTTTTCTCTCATGAGGTGTGTTCTGTCAGTGTCTAAGCTTAATATTTACTTCAGTCACCTTAACAGAAAAATTGCTGAAAAGAAATCTATACTGGGATTTTTGGGTGCAAAGGAGTATCTTCTATCCTATAGTTTTTCACTTGAACCTTGTTGTTTTTAAAATCCTTCCATAAGATGTTTTCATTTCCTGAAGTCCTTAAAATAAATAACTTCTGTGTTCTACAGAGTTGAAGAATTCAGTAAGTACTGTTAATACAGACTTATTTTCCCTTAACTTTGAAATCTCTAGAAGTCTGAGCATCAGATCAGTTATTTTTGCTGCCTAAGGAGATGATCGAAATTAGAATTCATTCAATTTAGTAAATATATTCTCATAATATTTTTACATTATTATATTAAACATAACTTTTTTTATATAGCTGGTTTTTGAATAATTTAATTCGGGAGAATATTTATACTAAAATTTATGTTAAGTCCATTGTACTTGCACTTTAGTTCTATGCATCTTTGTAAGTGCCTTTTGTAAAGGAGCATGGTGCAGAGTGGTTACATTTTTCATTTCATAATTGAGTGTTTTAAGTGGTTAAGCATAGTCTAAATTTTATCCAATTCCAGCTTGTGTTAATGGTGCTACACTCACACTGCCTTAGCACCTGTTATGGATTTTGAGTCATCTGGCAGCCCGTGGGACTTAGATAAAGAAGTACCAGGTGTCCTGCCTGTCGCTTAATTGAGACGCAATGTAAACAATATAGACTTGGCAATATGGTTATAGGAGTGGATTAAAGCCCAGCTTTGTCTGCGCTGATGAATCACAGCTTTTTTTCTTCCTAGATGATGTTATAAACCACTGAAGAATTTAGTTAGCTGTAAGATCTGATGCAACAGCATAAAAATAAACAATATATCAAGGATTTTCCTAGAAGGATGGTGTTGCAGAATGTTACGTGTATTGGGTTATCCGATGAAAATGTAAACATCAGTTACAATTTCTTGCAGTAATTTAGCAACTTGAAAGTGCTCATGCTGCAAAATTGAAGATTCTTAAAAAAATCAAAAAATAAAATAAAATATTAATTCAATGTCTTTCAATATCTAAGGTGTTAGCAAACTAGTCAGAAAGCAGTAGCATTGACTTGGAAGTACTCAGTGGCTGCAGCTTTATCTATGCTTACCTTGCAGAATTTTTAACCATTTAACCATAGGGTTAGATATACTGGAAGTAATCTCGTTCAGCTGTAAGATTAGTACTCTTAAAGAGAAAAGCCTCTAGATCGCAAAAGTATGTGTTGTTATAATTTGCTCAATAACTTTTTATTCATCACAGATTTATTGAACTTTCTAGTAGTGTAAAAAATTAAAATTAATTTTTATTATATTAGTTTAAAGAATGATGCAACTATGTGCATTGGAAACAAATTGCAAGATCCAGAGTGATGGGATTAATTTCTATGGATTTATCTGTTATATATTCCCTTATGTTCTTCATGAAGAAATATACCTCAGAAATTGCCTTCGAAAGCTCTTTTGCAGTTACGTGTGTTGAAAAAGGTTTTTATTAGAAATGTTAGATATTACATTTGATGTTTGCTTAAATCCTACAGTCTTAGTCTGCTACTTGTTTTTCATATTTATTTTCATTATTTTAATGAGATACTACATTAATTAGTAGATTGTCATATATACATTACTTTAAATTAGTGATTTTGGATAATTAACAGAGTCCCTTCTGCAATTCTAAAATGTTTTCATGAAATGCAACATAAATGTTTAAAATGTAACTTTGATTTCTATGAGTTTTATGTTCTGGTTTTGAGTAAGAAAATACATTCTTACATTTTATTGCAAAAGTGCTGTCACTAGGATTGAATATATAGGTTTCAGTAAAGAAAAAGTCACCTTTGAAGACTATAAATTTTTTTCTTTCACCTGTTTAGTAGTGTCAAGCATAGTAATTTTTTTTTCTTCTTTCACCTAAACTTGCAGCTGACATGAGGAGAATGAATTGAATTCTGTTTGTGAATCGTCAGTGTTGTGGCTAAATTCCAAATGCATATGCAGAAGCTGTTTGCATTTAGAGCGTAGCTGGGTAAACAGATGCACAGAGCAAAATATTTATATGCCATTTTCAATATCAGCAGTATTTAAGAAACAGAAAAGAACCCAGATTAACATAGAGATATCAAGTTGAATTGAGTAAACAGAAGTTGCAGCTAGGAAAAAATATATATTTGTGTACCGTGCAAACTAGATGTGGAAATCACTGAAATGCAATAAATAGGGAACACCATGATGCCACTTCTACAGAGTCACTTTTCAGAATATAAGAGAACTTTAACTATTCCTCTCAGTGTGGCCAGTTGATACTGATCACCCACCCACATACAAAGCGCAGCTAGTCGCAGGGCTTCCAACACCGGATCAATAGCAGCCCGACTTACATCCTTAATTCTAAGAGCCAACAAAGAGTACAAATTGCTGTGACTCAGTATGAGTTCAGCTGGTTTGACAACCACTACACAGCCTCTCCTTTCAGAGTGAGATTTCCCAGAAAAAACCTTCCATTTCTGTGATCTGTGGGTTTTGTCCTGTCTGCCTTAAGAAGTCAAATTCTGCCATGGCTAACTTTTCCTTTCAGCTCCTGTATAACCTCGGTCCTAACCTGTACTTGTTATCTTTTTACTGGAGGCAATCCTTCTTTCACATTTTGATGTCAGGAATCGTAACTTACTAGGAAAAATGTGCCAAATAATACTGATGATTTCATCATGTTGAGTACCTCAACCTGTAGCAATTCATTCTGTTGGGTTCACACACCTTTTTGGGCCAGGGAGCAAGAAACTTAAAATCTTCTACAAGCATATGCCATTCACTATGCCTCACTGTTTCTTTGTTTCCTATGGCCTTTAATGTTCTGGGGGTGGTTTTGTATGTTGATAGTACTACAGATTAGATTTTTTCTAGAAAAAAAAAAGGTGTGCTTCTAAATTTTCAGAGGGAGCAAATGTAGTAGACAATAGGGTACCATCTTTTGTAGCTTTTCTTAAAATGTTGTTACACTATTTATGTAAAAGAGACTATAAATGCAGTTAGAAAACCTCTTGCAGATGTCCATTGATCCTACAGGCAAGTATCTCCGGGTGGAGGATTTTCATTTTCCAGTTAAGGACAGAGCAGCGCTTTGGTTTCTGCTTGTCTAAATTATTTTCCAAATACCTAGCTGACAAAGTCATACTTTCCACAATCATATCAATATATATTGACTTCTTAGATGATTTTGCTAACAGCCGGAATTGCCAGGGATTCAGCTGTATATGTATTTATGACAGTAGTTTGTAATTTAACCTGAAAAAGCCTGTCTTGCTATTTAGAAATGCATTCCCTGGCTTTTTTTCTAAGAGGTATTTCTAGATTATCATAAAAAACTCCTCTTTTTCTTAGCACCAGAATCAAAGAATCTGAGCTACTACATACTGTCAGTATTGTGATAACATATTCTAATATACAGCTATATTGTGATATACTACACAGTGGTGCTTGTATATATGTGTGTGTGTGCGCGTGCATGTAAGCATTATAAGGAGAGGAGATTTATGAATAAAACTTTCATGGAAGTGTCTTGCTTCCATTTTTGTTGAGTTTTTCTGAATTGAGTGAAGAATCCACATTTTTACTCCCTTTCACAAAACCTTTCTATTTTTTTTTTTTCCTGAAGAAGAAAAAAAAATGTTATCGGTCTCATGGACTTGACTAGCCCATCGGTAGGGATCTAGAAATGCCTGCAGCATTGTTGAGCTTACAGCCTAGAGCTTCAGAGTTCCAGGGTATTTCCTGAGCTATGGTGGTCTTGATGCATTTTAAATCATCTTGAAGTCATCTACTAAACCAGAAGTTGAAGCATAAGATTTTGTTGTGGTATCCGAAATGACAAATACTTTGTTTTGACTTTTGGAAAAGTACAGGGTTTCTGCCTTTGGTGACATTAGGTACTTCACAAATACATTCCTTTTAAATTTTGTTGAACAAATGAAATATTGATCTTTTAAGGAGGACATTGCAAAGATTTCCATCACTGTTTGAGTGCATTAATGAAATGGGCTTCTCTTCGGTGCTTTTTTTTTAACTTTCTGTCATGGAGTAGGTTCCCCAACATAATCCCTCCCTCCAGAAGCTGCTGAGGAAATCTGTTCTTGATAAAAAGTTTTCTGTATATATATTTTCAAAAGTGTTGAGAGCAGTTAGGCACATAACTACTCTGTCAGTCTGATCCAAATTCCTCCTTACTAGCCTTATCAGTGCCTGAGCCTAATACACAGGTGATGAGAATCTCCACACAGCAAATGCCTAGTCTTGGGATGCCTCTGAAATTCACAGGTATCTGAAGCTTTCACTGCAACCTTCCCTGGAGATCTGCTCACTTCAGCACAGGCTGGAGCTGCCCAACTCCTTTCTGTACCCTGAACAGCCAGATGCCCAGCTCATGCTCCTCTCTGTCCATTGAACAGGTGGGTATTTCTGTGCTCATCTGAGCTGCAAGGCAGCTGTGCTGAGAGTTCTGCAGGGACACTCGCTGGATTAGAGCCCACACAAACACAACAGGAGGTAACTCCCTAGTTATATCAATCAGCCAGGAAATGAGGGAGCGGTTTCCAATTTTGAGGCCACATCTCCCGCCTCTTACAAAACTGTTCGAACCATTGGGACTGAGGACATTTTGTAATCAGGCACACTCCGTTCACTGCTGAAATTGCTCTTCGTTTCATAAAACAAGATCTCTGAATCACAGGGAAAGTACATGCTTATCTGGATAGCCTGATGGTTACGGTACTTTCCTGGGAGAGGAGGGTCCCTGGATTCCAGTCCCTGCTCAGGAAGCATTTGTTATCAAATGGTCTTTGGAGCAGGCACTAGAATTTCTTCTCCAGCCTTTTTGTCAGTCTAGCACTTAGATGCTCTGGTAATAGATAGATTACAGAACTGTGAAGTACCAAACTCTTAATTTAAATCTTGGAAATTTTATTCTATGTGGAAACTGCTTTTTCTTCATTATTTTTTTTTAAGCCTCAGGTTAATGACATTTTAGGATTTATATTCCCTGGATGATTGTAACATAGTAATCATGCATCTATTCTTCTTTAACTGAAAAATACTGGATGGGTTTGTTGCAATACATTTTATTCAGTTCAAAAACTTGCAGCAGAGTTTATTCTAACATCTGAGAGAGCTGTGTAAGAAGAATGGAAAGAAAACGTTCAGTCAAAATGACACAATAAATCCGTGAGAATGACTGTGAGGAGATGAATTCAACAGAAGGACTTGAAAGATGAAGACAGTAGAAGAGGCTGAATAGTGAGAAGAACAAGATTTTGTGGAGATTGAATGGTTGAAATTACAGAAAAGGAAAAAATAAAGACTAAACTAGAGATGTAGGAAAATGTAGCAAACATCTCCTCACCAAATTGAAGGATGACAAAGCCATGGATTAAAAAAAAAAAAAAGGCAATGTGATGGAATTGTTTTGGATATAAAGCAAAAAGATTACGATGGTCGATGAAGGTGCAAGGAGGAGAACTGTACTATTGTGGCACATACATATCCTTAGCATAGACCCCAGTGTCGTTACACTGAGATGGAGAACAGCGCAAGACAGATGTTGTTTGTCCCCAGGAAGTCAAAAAGCCAAATACAAAATTGAAGACAACAAATGAAGTTAGATAAAAAATTCAGGGAAATGTGAAACAGTAAACGGTGTGAATAGTTGTGTGCCCTACCCAGCAACGGACTTAAGTCTTCCAAGGTATTTTCCTTGTTTCTTTTTAGATTAACATCAATAACAAAGGGGAGAGTTTGAATAGGAATTGCTTGGAGGACCCTTATGGAGAGCTGGTGCTCGGCATAAAAAGCCACATGAAAGAAAGTACAAAAGTACCTGTCTAAAAATGTTAACATGAGTGTGACTGTCTGTGTACTCTTGACTGGAGGCAAGAGTAGTTTTAATAAAATTGATCGAACGGGTATGGACTATGAAGCTAAAAAAAGTAACCTGCCTTTGTGCTAGGGAGTGGCAGAGTGATGGTGGTATCAGAAGAGAATGCCCCATCGAAGCAGGATATTGAGAAAGTGGGCTCTGTAATGCTTTCAGTAGGTATGTGGAGGAATAAAAATAAAATTCATTTATTGAAGTCAAATAAAAAAATATGGGAGTAATTGAGATGTGAAGTAAGAGCCTAAATAATTTATTCATGTAGATGGCCAGAAATAGTTTTAGCTTAGATTATGCAAAAAGCATCTGCAAGATGTAGATGTATTCTGCTATAGGAATCTAAACAGAGCTTGAGTTTAAAAGATAGTGATACTATCAAGAGTGATAGAGCCATTAGGTGAAGACATGAGATGTGTGTTTTCAGACAGATTAAGCATAAATAGATGATCTGACAGCCAGGATTTCAGTGCTTGTTCCCAAGTGCAAATCAACAGGTCTAAAAAAATTGCATGTTTAAAATAATAATGAAAAGTAGAGTATTTTCAGTATTAATAGAAATAATTGCAGATTTAGAGAATAAGTAAAATGGATTGTAATGCAAATGAAATTTTAGATGAAGTGACTACAACCTGAGTGACCTATTTCTTGTATTGATTGTGTTTTTCAGAAAAAAAGCTTCTGAAAAAGTGTAATGGAGTTATTAGATTTTTCATTACACTTTTTGTGGATTATATATCTGCATGTTTTTAGCTAACAAATTTGGGTGACTGTGTGTATAATTAATTAACGTATATCTTACCTTTTTATCCATTCTCTTTTGTTGCAGTTAGCACCTTCTTCAGAAGCAGAAAGCTCACAACACTGTTTAAGTGTTTAGTCGCTCTCTGTGCCAGAGTCTTTCTCCATTGGTTTGTCTGTGCATCCTTCCCATTCCATCTTAATTGCTGATGCCAGTGGCAGCATCCACTCTCAGTAAGAATGCAGCTTGCGTTGCCCTGTTATTACTAGCCATTGAGTTTGTATGTGCCACTCAATTTGTAGGTGCTAATAACTCTTCCCTAGAGAGCAGCGTTTTAAAGAAAGAAATGTCTAGCCTATTAGAAGTAATGTAGAAATTAACTACTGTGGATTTATGGTCACTTGCAGATAGTTTCATTCAAATATAGCATAGAACTAGATTATCTCAGCTTCTAAAGGATACAGATTTTGAGTTTTAAAATACTAGAATGTTCTCAAAGTATATGGGAATAGAAGATAGAAGTATCCCAATCCAGCTACTCGGTCTGTAATGCAGAAGAGGAGCTCTGAGGAGAGCGTGTCATTTCTTAGTGCAGAATACACCAAGCTTTGGACTTGGCGTTTGCATCACATTTTTGTTTTGTTTTTAAGTGGGGTTCTGTTTTTAACAAGCTGCAGATGGTTTTGTGGATTGTTAGGATGAATGGCAACCTGGCTAGTTGAATTATTTTTCCTTGGGTGTACTAAGCGTGCATTTGGATTAGGCTTCTAGAACTGATACAAGTGTGTCCTCTCCACTGTGTGATGAAAACATCATTATCCTCCGCGGTCAGCATCTGTGTCGAGACTTCTTTATTTGGTTACGAGATGCGTACCTAGACTGGAGAACGGGGATGTCCTTGTCATGTTCAAAGCAATAACTTTCCTTCATTTTAACCTTATTTGTGTATAAGCTTTGGATATAATAGGATAAACTAAAAGGTTTCATTTAGAGACCTCTGAAAGTAGAGCATTTTAAAAGCAGGTAGGTGTCTCCACCCTACTTTTTCATGAAACATTTTACCCATTCAAGCAGACTTTTAAAAACAGCTTGTTTTGATAGCAGCCTGTTCTCCTGTGGGCCTTCAGCCTTTGCTTCCTGGCAGCACCTTTGGTGCGAAAAGAGAGTGATCAATTGGGAGACTATCAGTGCCAGCATGCATAGAGTGATAAGTTAACACACCACTGGGAATTTCTAGGGCCCACCAAGATACTTCACTTCTAATGTGCTAACAAGCTCATTTTTCTACCTCTTGCCTCTTCAGTTATTTTTTTTTTCTCAGAAGAGCTTAGAAGTTGAGTGCATCAGGCATAATGAAAAGCTCTGTAGGAGGGAGAAGCAATAACCCCATTTTTCCCTTTTCAGCCAAATAGAAAATTAGTTTCTGGTAATACACAAAGGCCAGTATTTTTTGTGCAAGGGGCACTGCTGTGAATCAAAGGACTCTATTAACTGCAGAAAATTCAGCAGCTGTGAATCTCCCCCAATGAAAAAAGTGCTTTTCAACAAGTTGTGAGATACGTAGTATTATTTAGACTTCAACCATCAGTTTCATCCTCTACCACTTATACATAGCCTCTTAAAAACTGTGCTATATTACTCTCCTCTGTTAAGGCTCAATACTATGTTTATCCCCCAACCTAAGAACCATTACAATGGGAGATTTTTATATTTTCTCTTGTCCCCGTGCTTCTATTATAGCTTCTCCAGCCCAAGAGTTCTGCAGAGAATTTGGAACACGGATTTTGGAGGGAAAATTGTTTCCCAGTTGCACTGTGTAACCAAGTTGTGGTCTCAGGAAGTTGCTGAACTTCAGTTGCAATGAACTTCAGTTTATTCACTAGAAGTTGCTTTCAGATAATATAATCACTATACATTTTTTCATATTTAGATATAATGCAAAACCTACTGTAAATATTGTACTGGAAACAACTGCAAAAAGGTTTCATAGGAAAAGTTCTGTAATTGTTGAAGTATAGTTTTAAAAGCTAAGGTGAAGGGTATTGTTTCCAGCTGTAAATTGGGGCTGAGAATTTTATTGCTTTTCATAACCGAAAGTAGCATAGTTATTTATTTATTATGTTAGCATTTGTTATTAAAAATGCTTATCACTTGTAATGCAATTTTTATGTTTAGATTGCCAAAAATGTGTGCAAAATTAATATTATCCTCATTTTATAGATGGTGAAAGGTAGATGGTCAGAAAGGTAGCTTCCTCACTGCCCCTGTCCTCCCCCAAAAGAGCAGCAGACTTGAAATCAGAACCGAGAACCTTCAAGAAACTGATTCTCAGTGCATTCCTCCACAGCATCCTGACTTGTTTGGGGTTTTTTTAGGAAAAGAAAACAGACCTATGTAAGAAGAAAATTATCTCCCTATATACAAATAAAATAAATATTAAAAAAAAAAAGGGTACAGAAGCATAAACACCATGAAAAATTTCTGATTGTTTTATGGCTCTATAAGATAACTGGAGAAGGTCTCCCTCATTCAACGTATTGAGTCCAGCTGGAGGAGTTTGAAAGTTGTGGGAGAAAAGGTTAACCGATTTCTCAGTTCAGGAACTATGCGACATGAAGTCAGCATGGTAGTTTTTCTTGATAATTGTATGTTGCTGCCTGCTGCTCTACATTTTGACAGCCATTTCCATAGTTGCTTTCATGAACAGTAGAAATATTCTCTCTTTTTCTCGCTCTCTCTGTGCTAACAGCACAATCAGGCCTGCTGGAACAAGAAGCCTGGAGAGGGTTCTTCAAAAGCAACAACACTTCAAGATACCGGGCTCTTGTCAATAATATCAGAGAGGGAGAACACGGGGAAAAGGAAGAAGTACGGTATTTTGCTGTCAGTGCCCTGCCGACACTCTGTGAGCCAGTATTTAAGGGTCCTGTGGACGCTTTGCACATATTCTTGCTTGTTTTAACGGCATAATTGACGAGATGTTTTTCCCAATACACAAATTTCGCTGTGTATTTATCTTAACTCTGTGTGTGTGTATTTAGGGATTATGGAAGCATTTTTTGTTGTGGAAGAGTGCATTTTGTTAATGCTAATGTTATTTTTCATGCTATACCTCTTAAAAATTGTAGCATTTTTATATTTACTTGTGGTCAGGCTACAGCCAAATGAGTTACTTAAAGAAGAGTATTTAAGTTGTTGCTGTTTGAAAAAATTTTCAGAAAGTTTTGCATCACACATGAAAAAAACATAGCTGAACCATAAAGTTTACATTAATTGTGTATATCCTTCAGTTACTATTACTTCAGTGCATCAGATGATATAATAGTTATGTAAAGAATTAAAACAAGTGTGTACAATCACTGAAATACATCATATTTTATTTAACAAAACAAGAATTTTTAATTACTATACTGATATTTAGCAGTTCTAGTATATGATATAAATTGCTCCTTAACTCTTGGCTAAACCAGTTATGAGGAGAGAGCACGATACCTGCAAACAATTGTTCAACATCATCTAGAGCCCACAACTTTCGAGGATTTTGCTGCTCAGGTTTTCTGTCCAGCACCTTACCACCATTTGCCCTCAGAGACAGGTAAGAATTACACTAAAGAACTGGTTTTGTACAATCTTATTTGAAATGCAGTATCCTTACTTATAAAGACTAAAAATCCAGACCTTCACACATCATTAAGAGTTTCTATTAATCTGAAAGACTGTGTGTACAAATTTGAGAATCTTGGCAAAGTTGCTTTTAAATCTTTATTCTGTTGCCAGGCATCATAAGCCAGTGCCTGGCACTAAGATTTGGCTACTTTAATATAGCAACCACCCCCTGTATTTTTACAGTAAATTTTATTGTGGTCCCCTGCATAAAGTTTCCAGGAGTCATTGGTTTTCCTTCATCCAGGCTGGTTCAGGTAGATCCATTCTTTAATCTAAATACACCTTCCCTAAAAGAAACTTTTACAGCTTGCTACATTTTTAGAATGTAAAGTTTTAAATTACAAACCTGAGGACCTTGCAATCATCAATTTTGTTTCCAGGTTATTAGCTGCAAAGCTGGTTTTAAGGTCATTTTTGTTTTCCAGTAAAATACCAGTTTTATAAGAGGATACTGCATTTTCAGTTACTAATGAGAAAATCGGTAAAAGAAAATGAGTAACTCAAGGCCTTCCTGTTCTGAAATTTCTTGAACTCCTTATGATTATTTCATTATTTTATTTCCCCTCTTTTTAGATCATTAAATATCAGTTCTGTTTATCTGAAGGTAAGACAAAGTGTCCAAAAAACCCCTTTGTTCCTCTTACTTTTACTAGAGCACTAAGCCTGTAACCAAATTGTATGCAAACTTTCCTTGTTGCCCTTGTTCACACTAAAAAGAATTTCACACTGATTGAGAAATGACCACTACATCTTCTTAAAAGTTTTAGTCTTTTACTAACCTCAGGTCTGCATGAAGCACTAACACGGGTTCTGGGATTAAGGTAACTAATGGTAGAGACAGTCGTTGAATGAGTAACACTTTATTGTGTCGACCTTTGTTTCTCAGCATGAACAAGTAGTACTGGATGGCAGTGGTGTGTTTTGTACCCTGTACTGTCTTTCATTGATGTTGTAAGACATTCTGCAGTGATAACGTAGGAGAGAAGGAGAAGAAGAATGTGTAACACTTGAAATTCCTCGTTCAGAAACCTTTATTTAAGGACGAATAAATCAAAATGCATCTGTGGAAGAGCTGTAAATCTAAATAAAATAAATTTTGTAAGAATAAATTAAATTTGGCAAGTGGTTATCTCAAAATTTGTTTCTTAATTGCAAAATTGTGCAGAAATAAATTCTAAAATTTTAGAAGAGTTGTGATAGGACTACAGAAAGAATGACTTTGAAATGTTAAAACATTGAGACTCCTTTGCATATAAGCCATAATTAGAAATAAGATGCAGTTTCAAAGTATAATAAGTGGCATAGTTATGCTAGTGCAAATAGTCAAGACCAAAGGGAAACTAAATTAAAAGTGTAAGTAATCTAAAACTAATTAAATCAATATTAAAAAAAATAGTAACAGAATTTAATGTATGAAAATGCTTGAATAGGGAAAAATCTGTAACTAGAAACATTAAAAATAATAACCAGGGGTAACAGCCCTTGCCACATTTCCATCCTAATGCGTGCAGCAAGTATTCTCCACCAGACACTTAGGTATGGCTACCATGTATTCTGTATTCTAGTCCATTTTTATCAGTTCTGCCTGTTCACTTTTGGAAATCTCTTTCCAGGCTAAATCGTTCTGCCCTCTTCCTCTAGTTCATTCTTTCGGGGTGAAGCAAAGCTGCTTTTCTATATTAGTTTGGTGTGTTGGAGAACACTGCTCTGCAGTGGCAATTCCAGTATTCCCTTAAAAGTTGTCCTAGTCTTTCTTTGTGTTCTCTAACATGATCTGGGAAAAGATTATGATTTTTAGAAACTTGATTTTAGACTTAACCCTTCTATGAAATGGAATAAATTTCTGCGGGGACCTCATTGGCAGGAGCTTGTGATGTATTTCACACCAGCGAGTATGGGCATGTGTGTTTGCCTACCGTGAAACGTGATGTCCTGTCCTGAGCACCACGTTCTGCTGGACCCTGTGCTGTGCGCTGGGACTGACCAACACATCAGCATTGGGAGCAGCCAGGAGCTTCCTAGGGTGGACATGCAGCACAGTGCGACCCAGTGTCAGAGTCAAGTGAACTGTCCCTAGACCTGCCTGACTCTGAGCTTTCATCTCAGCCCAGGGATGCCCTGGCAGTCCTGCCCGCAGCCTGGGGGCTGACCCCTCTTCCATCTGGGGCTCTGATACTCAGCTAGCAGCGCACTGCCTTGCGTAGCACCATACCATCTGCCTCCAAGCTGACTCTGGAGTGCACAAATTCTAAAGCCTGAGGCAGGTATAAATTAACACTGTCGTCATCTGCCAAAAAGTTACCCCAGGGCTTGGGGTTAGCCTGGAAACCAATGGTTTCCAGTCCTTGCAAAGGCAGAGCTGTTAGCGAGGTGGCTACAGATGACCCAGAACTTTGATGGACCGCGATCCCGGGAAAGAGGCCACCAGGTAGACTATTAAAAAAACTACATACCTCTGTGATTCACGCTGGTCCCTAATACAAGCATACTTTTTGAAAGATAGGTGAAGAGCTCTGAACTGTGCTAGGATTGCACATAGGAGTGACACTGGAGTCCTGCCTGGGAAACCACACACATTTGTCACCCCCAAGATGACTCAGACAAAACCTTGCAGGCTCCCTGCCAGACTTTTCCATGTCATCTGAAAATTTCTGACCATCTTCTAAAAATACATCAGAAATCTTTTTTTTTTAGTACAAAATATTTCATTTGTGTTCTTTTTAATGAAAAATAACTGATCAGAAGAGAGAAAAGTTTTCCACATTTTAGATATTATAGACTTGATTCCTTAACTCGGTGGTGATCTCCAAGATTACAATTTTTGTATATGTTTAATTTTATACAATTTAATTGTATATATTTAATATATACAATCTCCTCTTCTAAGGGAGTTGTATAGAACTGTTGAAGCCCATCACCAGGTGTTGTAACATTGTTATTGTTGTTGTGATCCCGTTGGCTGGTTTCAGTATGCCATTTTTTGCTTTTGAGCTGTGATAATCAGAGGAAATAGAGAACATGCCATTGGGTAACAAACTCTGTTTCCTCAGACTGACTTATTTTATCAAAGGCTCAGCCCTCACCAAAAACTGTTTCCTTCCTTAGAGTGGTTGCTCTTCAATACAGTGTGATTGTGGCTGCTGCTGTTTTATCTAGATACTTAGTTTGACCTGTCAAAATATCTGAAAAGTCCTCTTTCCCATGTTTAGGAACCTGATTAATGTGCTGGATGTGTACATTTAAAAAGAATTGAGATTTACCTGCACTTAATCACAGAATATAATTCAGTCGCCTCTGTGTTTTTCACTTTGCACTGACGTTGGTCAAATAGAGTAACTCCTGCTGGATAGCTATTGAGTAAACCAGATTTCTGTGACGGCAGAATAGGTTGCAGGAACTGTCAATGGTAAACTCAATGATATTGAAGGGCTTATTGACCCCATGATGCTAAGATTCTGAGTTTTAAATTGTACTGATGTCTTGGGTTTGGTTTTTCTCTATTTTTTTTTCCTCTCTCTTCCTACTGAAACTAAGACCTCAGTATAGTAAACCTTATAAAGATGAGGCCTTTCAACACTAGTCATAGTATTTCCCAGTCTTTGATATTTTCTAGTTTTTGAATGTTTGACTTCATAAATTTAATGTCTTGTGACGTTTTCCTTTTGTAATTCCTTCCGTTGTTTTATTTTTTAAGGTATAGGGCAAAAGAGAAAAATTCTGTAATACTGAGTTAACAGCCATGTGATTCCTGAGCAAAACTGTAACCTCTAGATCCACCAGCAGCTCCTGCAGACTGAGACAGGGCAATGACTGGTAGCAATGGTAAACTGTGCTATCTCTGCCTGAATCTCCGCTGGTGGAAAGACTGGGAATTTTGCCAGTGGGTTTCACAGATATTAGCTGACAGAGAGAAACAGATTTACTCAGGAGGTGTCTGGCCAGGTTCTGGAGAACGTTCTTGACTGGACATGGACTCTGCCACTCTTTTGCCGTAAACTTAATCTTTTTTGCTGTGTTCTTTCTCATGGCTGGCTCTTGGTTCTTTGTCTCCTACCCAGTTCTAGTCTCGCAGGTCTTTAGGCCACTCACCATCTCTTCCTCACCTTCTCATCCTGCTTTGCAGCTGCTTTTGCAGTCTTTCTCTCTGCATTCACTTCTTGTTTAATTTCCTAAAATTAGTGAGAGACTTAATTCCTTGACTCTAGCAAAGCTCTGCTGAGCATGATGGACAGCTTGGCTGGATTTGGACTGGGGTTCGTAAGAGTTGCAAAGGGCACAAGCTGTATAAAAACAATTGCCCTGTTTCCTGGAGGTCGGGTGGGGAGGCTGGAGTACCTTAAAAGGCCATCAAAATTTACCTACGTGCAAGTGTCATTCTGAGAGGTGGCACTTGGGAAAATGTTGATCCAGACAACAAGGTGTGACAAAGCTAGAGGTTCTGAGAGTGGCCATACTGCATCGCACCCTGTCTGAACATCAGCACCCCCTCAGGCTTCCGCTCGGTGAATTTTTCACCTCTTGGAAAGTCAGAACTGATGAGCAAGATGAGTCATGTCAACACAGGTGTTATGATTCCTCCAGATTCCTCCACCTCACCTCACTTCTAACTCAGTCTGTGTGCAGTTAGGATTTCTTTTTACATTTAAATAGTTAATTTCTGAGTCAAATAACCAACATACTATTATTAGACAATCCTAAAATTTTCAAATGGAGTGTGAAAATGTCGCATTTCAACTTTGTTGATCCACCTCCTTGTTCAGAAGCAATTGAAACGGCTCTACATTATGGCCCCAAAATATCATAGCTCATCAGGCTATGATATTTGTCACTTGTCAAGCCTAAGAAATGAAAAATATGGATCACTTCCTGACATTTTTCAACCTCTTAAAAATCCTAACATCTATTTTGTTTATTTGTTAGAACTTTGTGGTTGTAGGTCAATTGTCAATAAAGCCTTCTTATTTAACCCTATTTTTATATTTTGGATAACTAAATATTTCATTGTGTAGAGAGATAAAGATAATAACAGTTTACACGGAACATTCTAAAATTGTGAAGGGTAAAACCTGCAAAATTTCTTTATACCACATTTAGTATCCACATGTATGTGTGTGCGTATGTGTGTATATATAGATATATATGCTTATCTAAAATCCACAGAATTTGAGTTACTAATCAGCCTGTTGATTGCTGTGAGACTTTAAATATATTTTAAGTGCCATTATTCTTCACTCTTCTGGTGTGATATGTTCAGATGTGAATATCACTTTACATGGCTTCTGTTCTTCAATAGCTCTAAGTCAGTTCCCTGGGAAAAAAAAAGAAAAAAAAGGTGGGGATTGCACGTGAATCTGTGTTTCTGTCTGCAGGAATTAGAAACAAAATTTTAAGCTCGGACCGCTATAATACCGTAATTGAAATAACGGGGAGTTTTAATGTTTTCTTTATCCAAACCACAATAAAATTTCACACTAGAGTTTGGCACACTGATGCAGAGTAACTATCTTAAATACTCTATTTTTTTCTTCATGATGTGATTTCTGGAGTCTTGGGTTGAGACTGGCTATAATTTTAGCATACTTATACTGTGAAAGAACTGGGGAGCAGAAGCCATATATCAAGTTGCCATTTGTTTTTTCCCTCTCGATTGTGTGTACGTGTGTGAGTATTTAACTGTTTTCACAGAGTTTAAGCCAGTGTTTCAGACAATGTTTAGGATGTATCTCAGTTGCTGTGAATAAGGTTGCTGGATCTCTATAATGTTATAGAATTCTTTTCTTTCTCTCTTTTTTCCTTTTTTTCTTGTAATGCTTAGTTGGTAAGTATGATGCCGGATTTCAGAGCTGTTGCTTCATTGCACATAACTAACTCATCACTCTCTTTAACCTGTAGCATGAGCAGCAATTGCATAATGAAATTCGAAATTCTGTTTTCTGTGCTCATCTGTTAATACCCTTCAATCTCTGCGGTTCGTGTCTCATGTCTCACACCTGTTATCTTTTATCTTTTCTCCCCCACCCCCCTTCCTCACTTCTTTCCACTCCTCCTTCCTCATCACTTCTTCATTCTCAACAAAGAAAGAAATGCTGTGATATTTCTTCTCCTTCCAAAACCTCCACTAGAAAGCATTGGCCACATCAAGGTAAAGGGCAAAGGCTTGAAACGGAAGGTCTTTCACGCTAGCTGTGAATGGTATGCTGTGCAAAACAACAACGGTTATTTTCTGTTCTCTAACTTCCACCATTTGAAATGCTTTAATTCCTTGTAAAATTAGAACAAGATAGAATTTCAGAAAATGAGAGTGCATGTTTCCCTGCCTGCCTTTTTCTATAAGGCACAGTGAGTCAGGCATTATCATGCTTTTCCAGATTGTTTGGCAATGAAGTACCTAGTTCATGAACAGAATTACTGTCACCAGCTGGGGAACAAATAAATTCTCCTCCCTGTCACTTCAACGGGTCGTTTCAGTTTGGAGAAGATAGAAAGCACCACGCCGTCTCTCTGGAGCAGGCAGGTGATGGACCAGGCGAGGAGGATGGCCAGGTCGCTAAATCACTGAGCTTTATGACAATGTGTTTTAAAAGTATTCTTACAGTCCTTACCTCATGACCTAATTTTATTTTAGAGGAGTCTTTAAAAAACAAACAAACAAAAAAAAATTATCAGTTTCGAATGTTTTTTGCACCCTTATATATGAAATGTATACTGAGGGAGAGAGATCTTCAGTTCTGATTATTGCATTATTATTTTAAAGAATTGCCGGTAATAGCATGATGTGGAAGAAATAACAAGTGATATTCTGGCTTACTGAAGTCAGCAGGGGTTTCCCCATTGGCTTCTGCAGGACTAAGCTTCTGTCCGTAATTTATACGGGTCAGAAGCGATCAGTGGCGATGGAGATAATTGAGTTCAATCAGGCTGTCAGTCTCTGTAAACGGCTAATTAAAATGCAGTTTAGTTCTGTGGCTGGGAGTTCATAGTGTTAATTTTCTGTACATGGGAAGGAGAATGTAATTTTTATCTCATATTTTCTCCTTTTCATTTTGTATCTCTATGGAAGAAGATTTGGAGACGGGCTCTGAGTAAGGGAAGAGCCTTGTCCTCTCGGAGCGAGGACTCGGGGCCCGCCGAGCGCAGCTCTGGGCGCTGGGCCAGTGAACCACATACCCTTATCTCAAATTCATCTTGTTCCTTTTACAAAGAAACGTTAGCGTGTGGTGCATCCAGTTAACTGTGATCTGTTCAAGCTTCTGCCTTGTGGGCCCTGTAGGAATGTGCCTTTTGAAGCACTGACTAAAGTTGGGATGGGAGAAGATGTTTTACTCCCCCAGTTGGCCCCTGATTCACTCCACCTCTTCAGCCGCATTTCTAGAGCTCCCTTCATGCGCCACGAGCTGTTAACCTTCATGTTCTCATTAAAGACCGGTTTCTTCTGGGTTTGTGGTTTGAATAAGGACTCCCCGTCCCTGCGAGGGAACTGGAGGTGTTTGTTCTCCCAGTTAGCGGGGAGAACATCACCCACTTCAGTGCTGCCTCAGTTGCCGAGAGCCAAGGGGGTTCTGCAGTCCCGTAGCTCAGTGGTTTCTGGCATCGTCTTTTCCCTAGAGGTGGATTTGTGGCAGTTGCTAGCTCCACCTGCAGCACCACCACCCACAGCTGGTAAAGGGCTAGGAGACGCTGTGGGAGTGACAGCAGCACTGAAATGCCTCTCTGCCCCTTGTCAGTAGATCCCCTGGCTGTGAGTGCGGGAGGGTGGCGCTGACCCCTCTGGTTCTTGCTGTCCTCTGCAGGCTTCTGCCCAGAGACTCAGCCGGGAGAAACTCCAGCAGCAGCAACAGCACAGGTGGATGGAACAGACTTAGCCTCTCCAATGTCTCCTCGGACTAGCAAGAGCCGCATGTCCATGAAACTGCGCCGCTCCTCCGGCTCAGCCAACAAGTCCTGAGCGGGGCGATGCCTGCAGCTCCCCAGCCAGCAGCCACCGGCCACCCTTCCCGCAGCCACTCGCCGCTTTCTGATACAGGATAGTGTCTAGTGTGTGCCCCTTCCCTGCAAACCCCTGCTCTGTATGTTTATTTTAAACAGTGACACTGGAATTTTTACTTTAAAATTTCTAGCTTTTGGTTTTTTTATCAAACTCCAGGCTGCCTTTTTTTTTTTTTTTTTTTTTTTTTTTTGCAGTGCAGTTTGTCCTCTGCACCTTTTACCTTTCCTGGATGACACAATATCTTAACAGTAGTCATTTTTAACTCTGGTTGATCTTGAGTCACATGGAATTGGAGTCTGCAGTTTGGTTACACTATATTTATTGTGCCCCATTGCAATTTTCTCTGTAACAAAGAAAGAAATATGTACAACTTGAAAATGAATGTACAATTTTAAATTGAAGTTGCATTTGTAAAGTCTTTGTCAGATGTCACAATGTTAATGCACAGGATGTGTACAGATTATTTATGTTAAGAATAAAATAGTTCAACAGCCTTTCAAGCATTACAGAGTCCAAAAGAAATAACTTGCTCGTAGCACCAACTCTTCCTTCACAAAGCAACGTATCATTTTGTAACTGTGCAGGTGATACCGTAGTCTATGCCAGAAAAAATAAAAACCCACTGCTTAAATTCTACTTATGCTTGGCTTCCAAATATTTTTATAATACTCTCTTTTCCAAGCGGTATCAATGGTAAACACCATCGAGTTTCATGGATTTTTAGCCTTTATCACCGGGCTTCTGGGTCTAAATGTATATTCCTGTTTCTTACGTTAAAAAAAAAAAAAAAAAAGCACTTTCCTGATAGAAATTCATTGCTCTGATGATGTGTACTGGGGAAGAAAAGGGAACATGCTCCAGGAGCCTGGCATGAAACACTGACGATTCCAACCTTCTGCAGATTAGTACATGCGTTCCACTCATCCAGAGATATTTTCCTACAGAAGATGAAATGCTCACATTTTGAGTCTGGCAAACAATAAAATGCTGTTAACAAAATGTAGCATGACATCGGTACTAACTGCATGTGTAAATATATCATATGGGCAACAATAAAAAGATAAATGATGTATTGTCGTTCATGTAGTATCTACAAATTTGTAATGGTTGAAGAGAAGACATCCTATTTAATAATACAATAAAATTATTCTTACCACCTTTTGTATATTAGTCATTCACCTCAGTGATTGGATTCTTATTCCAACGTATAGAAGAACAGCATATCACACGTGGAGCAGTGAAGTGCCATATGCAGCTTACTTTCCATTTGTACTAAAAAGTACACGAGTTCTTAGGAGCTCTTGCCCAACCCATTGCAAGAACGCCATACTGAGAGCTTTTCCCCAAATCCAGGAAATACGACACGCGTGGCTCTGCAGGTAATGCAAAGTGCAGGACCTTCCCCCCTGCAGGCTGCTCGTTTGAGTAATTGCAGCAGCAGTTAATAATCGTCAGGTTTCTGTGGTCCGGAGCCCCTCATCTTTGACTGTACAAGTAGAGAAGGGAGAGCAATGATTTAAACAAAACGTAGTGACCTCCTCCAGGAGAGAAACTCATTTAATGGTATAAACAGGCATTTTTATCTAAGTGTCAGTTACCACCAAATGATGGAAAAATGCACAACTTAATGTTACGTGCTTTATTTCTGGCATATGAGAAGAGCGAGCTGTGAGTTTAGCCTCCTTTGTCAGACAGCAAATCTTGGCTGCTTTAGGTTATATCGTATTAATTCATTAGCCCAGGTCCTGGAACTAAAACGAGAAAGTCCGTGAAGCACATTTGAAATAAAGCACTTAGCGCTTGCTTTCAGCCTTTAGGCGTAATACATGTGAATCTTTTGTTGTTTGCAACAAAATATAAAACTACAGAAATAATTGCCTTAGAGGATGCTAATGAAAAGACTGAAACATTTTGCGTGCTCATTTCAGAGAGACTCTTAGAACAAAGACTGTGGCTGGGATCGATTCGGTTCTTCAGAAATCACCAGCTGACCCACTTAGCCCTGCTGAATTCAAGGAAGGCTTGAGCTTTGTTTTAATTCCTTTATTGAATTCGCTTGCCCTTATTTTTGGCCTCATCCGCTGTCAATCACATCTAGAAACGAGCACCCGTGCATGGAAAAATAAAATAAATACATAAATAAATAAATAAATACTGGCCGAAAATGTCAGTAGCTGGTAAATTCGAGAGTATTTCAAAGCGTTTGGCCAGACCACCTCTAAAACCCGGGCGTACACGCCGTGGGTTGCTTCTGTAAGGGGGGGTCTGGTCAGGGAGAAGGAAGGTGCAGCCTGTCACCTTGCGCTTCAGCAACACGCCGAAAGCCTTGTCCTCATCTCGGCTGCTCCCAGGGCTCGGAGGGGCTCACACCAAGAGCGCAGCTCAGGGGGGAGAGGGGCCGGAGGCCGCCCGAAGGGTCCGGAGAGGGACCCTCCGCCCGCCGGCGGCACCGGGGCTGGCAGGGCCACACGCTGCCCGGCCTGGCGAGGCCACACTGCGCTTCTTGCCGTGTGGGTGCCACGCTAAGGAGCCGCCGGCGGGACGGGGTTTGAACCGGGCAGCCCCCGGATTCGTGCCTCTCGCCTGCCGCCTGGGCGCTGGAGCACAGAAACACGGAGCAAGCGGGAGATGCGCGCTTAGCTATCGAAGATCAACACCCGGCGTTTTAATTAAGCAGACAGCACGATTAATTTTCCATACGGTTTTGCTAGCTATTATTATATGACTTGACATTGACTCAATAGGAACATTTACCTTCTCGACTATCTTAGTACAGAGTACAGCGAACAAAACACCTCACAATAAATTAAATGTTGAAGCTCGGGGGCTAAGGCTATTGAAACAAGGTCGCTAGATCAGGCTCCTTTTGTCGCGAAAAATAATTCCTCTCTTTGAATATCGTATGTACAGCTGCGCTTCTATCCCGGGACCGAGAGTAGCTACGGAAGATGTACTTTGAGCGGGCCGGCGCCCGCATCCCCGCCGTTGCCCGCATCCCGGCAGATGCTGGCGGGGTCCGGCTCCTCGCCTGCTCCCGCCAGCCCGGGGCCGTACCCAGCGCTCCTGCGGCCGCCCCGGCGGGCAGCAGACGGGCCGCGCTCCGTCTCTCCCTCCCTCCCTCTCTCCCTCACTCCCTTTCTCCCTCCCTCCTCGGCGGAGCCCGGCACCAACGCTGCCGGCCGGACCGCTGGTACCGCCCCGTCGGCTAAACCTTCTGCCGTGCCGGTACCGGGGCGGGTTTGGCTGCCCACCGGCCGGAGAGGCGGGGAGGGGAGGGGGAGGGGTGGGGGGGAGTCCGCGGGCGGCTCCTGCGCCTTCGTAGCCGTGAGTACCGCGACTTTCCATAGGAATTACAGCGTGGACAGGACTGGCTCGGCTGGCCCGGGCTCCCGGAGCAATCCCATCGGGGGGGGCCGCGGGCCTAGCAGCCCGGCCGGACGGGCACCTGGAGCAGCAGGACCTGCCTGCTCTCCGGCGGGTGGCACTTGGTGGCGTGCCGCGCCAGCCCGGGCGCGCTGAAGAAGGTGGCGGGGCAGTGCTTGCAGGGAAAGCCCTGCCGCTCGCCGCCCCCCGCGCCGCCCTCGGGGGGCCCGGCCGGCGGCGGCGGCGGCGGCGGCGGCGGCAGCAGCAGCTCCTCCCGCACGGCGTGCCACAGCCGGTGCTTGTCCCTGATGTCCGCCGAGGGGAAGCGGGCGCCGCAGAGGTGGCAGGCGAAGGCCAGCTGCCCGCGCTCCGGCGGGCCGTAGGCGGCGGGCCGCGCCGCCCCGTGGGTGCCCAGGTGCTTGCGGAGGTAGGCCTGCCGCCGGAACCGCTTCTGGCAGCAGGGGCAGGCGAACGCCTCCCCGCCGGGGCCGGCAGCGGGAGCGGGAGCGCCGCCGGGAGCGGGAGCGGGGCCGGGGGAAACCGGGGCGCCGCCGGCGCTGTCCGCGCCGCCGCGGTGCTGACGGGGCGGCGGCGGCGGCGGCGGGGGCGCGGCGGGGCCGCGGGGCCGCCGCTCGGGGCTGTTCTCCTTGCCCGGCGGGGCGGCGGCGGAGCCGTCGGCGCTGGGGCCGGGCCGCGGCTTGTGCCAGCGGCGGTGGGAGGCCAGGTTGGCGGGGCAGCTGAAGATCTTGTGGCACTCGGGGCAGCGGTACTCGACGCGCACGATGCGGGAGCAGCGGTGCTGGGCCAGCGCCAGCGGGTCCGCGTACTGCTCCTTGCACAGCTGGCAGATGAACTCGCCCAGCGGCGTGCGCCCCGCCGGCGGCACCGGCCCCGGCCGGCCCTCGGGCCCTTCCTCCTTGATACGCAGCCCCAGCACGGGCGAGGTGGTCACCTCGTCGGCGAAGCTCAGCTTCCGCGTCGCCTTGGCCTTCTTGGCCGGCGCCTTGGCCCGCGACGGCCGCTTCAGCGCGGGCAGCGGCGGCGGCGGCGGGGCGGGCAGCGGCGTGCGGGGCTGCAGCAGCAGCTTCTCGGCGGGCGGGAAGGAGGCGGCCAGGGGGAAGGACTCGGCGGAGGCGGGGGAGCTGAGGCACCGCTCGAAGAGAGCCGCCCGCGGCCCCGCCGCGCTGCAGGGCCCCGCCGCCCCCCAGGCGGCCGGCCCCTCCGGCGGGGCGAGCCCGGGGCCGCCGCAGCCGCCCCCGGGGGGCCACGTCGCGGGGCAGACGGCGGTGGCGCCCTCCTCCTCCTCGCCTTCCTCCTCCTCCTCCGCCCCCTGCCTGGCAGCGGGGCTGCCCCCGGCGGCGGCCGGCGGGGGCGGCGGGGCGGGCGGCGGGTCCCGGTCCGCGTCCCGCTCCCGCGGGCGCGCCCGGTAGGAGCCGCCGGGGCGCCGGCTGCGCTTGACGAGGAAGCCGCGCGGCATGGCGGGGCGGGGCGGCGGGAGCTCGGCGGCACCGGCCCCGCCGGCCTTTATACCCCCGCCGCCCGCTCCCGCCCGGGCGTCATCCTCCCCCCGGCGGCGGCGGCGGCCAATGAGGAGTCGGGGCCGGCGCTGGCGGCGGCGGCGGGAGGCGGCGGCGGCCGGGCCGGGCCGGGCCGGGGCTCCCCGGGCCGCCGGGGCGGGCGCGCTCGGGCTGCGGGGGGACGGGCGGGGTGTCCCCGGGGCCGCGGCCGGCGGAACGGCGCCCTGCGGGACCGGGAGCGGGAGCGCGGGTCCGAGGAGGGAGAGAACCCCTCCCCCGGTGCCGGGGCACGGCCGCAGCCCCTCGGGCGAGGGTCCCGGGAGGAGGTGCTGGTGGTGGTGGCAGGAGCCTCCCTGCACCCTCCGTCGGAGGGGGCGATGGCTGGGAGCCTGCGCCGGCCGCCAGCAGCGCCGCCTCAAAAGAGTTGTCCCATAGGTAGCCAGAAAGGTCCTGCGTCCAGGTGGGGTCCCCACGCGTGAGCAGAATTGCCGCTGCCGCCGCTCAGCATGGCTCGGAGCTGTGTGGTGGCCGTGACTGCTGTCCCCTGGCAGCTTCACCCGCGGGGCGGCCTCCCCCTCCCGAGGCCGGAGTGGGCTGAGCTGTGGTGCCACAGACTGCCAAAGAGCCACAAACCTGCCCCCTCCGCCCTCCCCCGCCGTGACTCCCGGACCCTCCGTGGGCGCCGTGGGCCGGGGGGCGGCTTGTGCGCCCCCGCAGCGGGGCAGCGGCTGGGTGTGCTGAACCGGGGACCACCTTTCCGGGGAAGGTGCTGATCATCTAGAAAGATGCTGTTCTAGCGGGGAGGGGGGGCCGTGCACCGGCAGCGGGTGGCCAGCAGCCCCTCCGACCCACCCCCCGCGCCTTGACCAGCATCTCCTCTTTGACCGCTCCTTTACCCGGGCCCGGTGCTGAAGGCAGGACGGGCCGGTCCCGCCCGGGGACCCGCTGCTCGCCGTCTACACAAGATGGCGTGCCATTGACAATGAACACGCCAAAGCCTCGCTCCCTCCCTTGCCCAGCGCCAGGCGTCCCTCGTCACGGTGGTGCGGTCGGTGGTGAGGTCGGTGGTGCGGTCGGACTCACCCCGGCGGGAGCATCCCCAAGCAGGAGGAATTAGAGAGCACCGGGAGGAAGGGAGAACCCGCACCTCTGGATGGAGGGGCTTTCCAGAAGTGGCAAGAAAGATGTGAAGCCTTCATGCACCAACACAACTTGCCCCACCTGCTCCAAACGCTCACCAACTTCTCTGTGTAAGTGCTCTGATTATATTTGCTTGGCAAAGTCTTAATCGTGTTTTACATTACTCTCCTTTCCATTTTCTTCCATTTTCATGGTCGCACTGAATTCTGGATTGGATTATAGACTCTGCGGGCTAGAGTTTGTTAGCACAAACTGCTGTAACGGGGACCGATGAGCCACGCTGCAGTGCACTTAGGTCACTCCGCTGGCTGCCTGCATGATTTTTACCTAATATTTGGGTTGAACTTTGTACCTGGGTCTTCCCAACAGCATTTCTCACTGAGTAACCGGATCTCTGTCTATACTGTTCCTCCAAGAGATACGTAAATAGTTATTTCAGTTTCCCCTTGTAAGCAATGTCCCCATTATTGCTTCATTTGCTTTTGTCACGGAAGCAGCCCGCAGTAGGAATGTCCAGCTCAGCTTCTGTCCTAAGGGGCGAGGAACCCAACGATGCCTTTTCCCATGTAGGAGTAGCGGGAGGTGAAGTGCCATCTGGAAAGCAGGTGTACTGAGCATTCTGAGCTGTTACATGGGTTTGTCTTCTAGCCTTCAGCTTTTACTCCTTCCAAAAAGTTTATAATTAGAAAATTCAGAGTATGTATAAAGATATTTAACAATTTTGTGCATATGCATTCACATGCCTGAAATGCAGTGGAAATTTTCTGGATTTTTTTTCCCCTCTGACTTACTACATTCCATTAGTCCCATCACATAGCTGAGAGTGCAGCCCTTAACCACCTACAACAGGGGAACTTCATTTAAGATCGAGGCTTTCCTAAGCAAGAAACTGAACAACGTCACTGTTCCTGACCAAATGCTGCGTCCCTACAGCCTGACAAAATCAGGTTAGACCTGATCAAATGTATTGGCCACTTATGCATGAGTGTCATCCTTAGATGACCTTAGATTAACCAAAGGGTCATTCCCATGGTAAATGGGAAATCAAACTTCTAGTGGAAAAATGCAGTAGCTGGCGAGCAAAAAGGACACAGGTGCTCCTGGGGGACTGGCAGGGGAGACAACAAGAAGACAGAGTTCCTTCTCATACATCCTCAGACCATTCCCTCCTTTCTGGCTGGGTCTGAATGCTGGTGTCTTAGGGAATGGAAATGGGAGAGTCACGGCACGGCACTGCCTCCCTTTTGGCAAAAACTTCCCATCTCCTGTGGGAAGTCCATACCCTTGTCCATAATTCTGCTGCTAAAATAAGCCTGGGAGACCTGCTCAAGCCTTATCAAGATTCAGCAAACAGACTCAATGATGGCTGGATCAACCTCTTGAGGACCTTCTGGAGTGAGGATAGGTTTCAGATTCCTGCAGATACCTTCTGCTGTTGGAGCAGAGGGCTCCTGATGCCTTTTGTAGGATGTTCCACCCGATTTCCCGGGAGGCTCCTGAGCTTGGCACCAGCAGCTCCTGACCCAGGTCCCAGTGTCCACGTGCCACCCAGGGACCCAGATCTCTGGCCGTGAGGTAGGAATGCCATTGCTTCCACCCCCAGCCTGCTCCTTGCCTGACACCTGGGAGCCTGCATTGATGCTGGAGAGGAGGTGTAACGTGGTCCCCAAATAAAATGCCATTAAGCAAACAGGCAGCTGCATTTGATGTTTCTGAACATCTTGGGGCATAAACAGCAAGAGGAATGTATGACAGCAATTCCAGCTGGGAGGGAGAAGGTCTCGGGTGAGGTCTGGTTCTCAGAGAAAAGCCTAAAAAGTCTTCTGGGGGCTGAGGGGGCAGAAATAAAAAGAGAAATGCCTTTGGCTACTTAATAAAAGAAAAAATAACCACAACTTTAAAAAATAAGAGTTAAAAATAAAATAGAAAAGAACTATAAGCAAAGGATTAAAGAACATTTCTCTCCTTCATGTTTCCCCTCCCCACCACAAAAAAAATTGTTGTGGTCGAGGTTTTTATATTTCAGAATTTCAAATAAAGTTGACTTTTAAATCTTCCCCTGACATCTGGTTTGTAATTAAAGGAACAGTAAATAGGAGGGAGACAGAAGCCGCCTCAGAAGCCTGTCCCTGATACATGACTCTCCAGCAATATAGCTAGATGAGCGATGCCACCCCCAGGCTCCAGCACTTACACAAACAAAATCCAGGCTGTTTTTGGTGGCAGCACAAACCATTTCATCTTCCCCCTAGAAGGAGGCTGCCAATTATCTTGCTGCGGTTGGGGATTTGATGCTGGGTGACAGACACTGAAGGAAATACCTGCATTATGAGGATATGGATTGTCTAATATAACTGACCTTGCTGGTACCTTAATTGTGTTTTGTTTTACCTGAGGACAATCTGCCTCGAGGGGAAAATGATGCTAACAGCTGCTGTGTTCTCTTCATTGCTCAAATATTAACAAAAAGCTTTCCATAAGAGAAGGTAGGAAACACTGTTCTGTGAAGGTACGTGGGCTGGAGGGTTTTGAAGGGATTTTAGGACACTATGAAAACATTCAGCCTTCCTCTTTTTTATAAATGAAGTGATGCTGTTGGTGTTGCCGCACTGCCATCACTAAGTTGATATTGGGAGAACATTGATGCCATGGCTCCTGTCCCTACCCCGTAAGTGAGCAGACTTGGGAGGAACCTCAGCAGTGTAGGGGCCACACTCCCACGTGTTAGCTTTTCCCCACCTGCATTTGCATTAGCCCCTCGTGGGGACACCAGGTCCTTTCCAGGGAGCAGCCCAACATTCCCAAACTCATACAAGTCATCCGAGAGCCTTGATGGCACCATTATGACTTTTGTTATTTAATTACAGATTTCAGCTGGATTTCAGCTCATACCCCACAGGCTGAAGCCATTTGCCGTGACAAATTTGCCTGTAATGGAGTTATTTATTGATCTCACCATGTCATAAATAGGAAGCTTTGGCTTCCTTCGGCATGAGATACTCAGCAGTCTGTTTCCTACAAACATCATTATATGTTGTAATTCACCGAAAAAGATACTCCTTGTACAGAAAGGTCATGGTTATTAATTATATGAATAGCACCAGTGGCTTTCAGCAAGGCCAAGTCCCCGCTGCGCTGCCTGCAGATGTACATGCAGATAGGTGGACAGTTCTGCATGCGAGGAGAGCAACAACCGAAGAGACAGGAAGACAAGAGAACGGGAGGATAGGAGAAATGACAAGAGAGCAGGAGGATGGGAGAAATGAAGCTCCTGAGTTGTGCTTATCCTGCACACTGGGCTAGGAAGCTCCTGCCTGACTCCATCCAGGAGGCTTTTGGAGAGCCGAGAGCAGAACCAGGTGAATCACAGCCACACTTCATCCTGCTCTCGCATGCTGGTGCTGGAGCACATCTGATACTCTGGGACTCAATGAAGTGAGAGAAGCCCACAGGAAAATATTTACCTTTTTCTTCTTTTTCTCCCTCAAGAGTTTTGCCGTGCCCCTGTGCCAAGGACACCTTCCTCTATAAAATTCCTCTGACTCAGAGGGGCAACGAGCAATTCCCCAGGGCCGTTGCCAAAGGCCTTTCTCACATCCCCACTCCGGGGTACCTGTCTACTTCTCCCTCCATTTTCTTCAGGTGCCACCAAATTCCCAGTCCCCTCTCCTGCCTGAGCTGCAGGTAGCTCCTGCTGGAAGGATGCTATTGTGGCTCTGCTTGCCTATGCAAAGGAATGGCAAGAACTGAGGAATAAGGTCCAGGTACGTGCTGGCCACTGTGAAGCAGGTGTCAGTGTAGGAGCCACCATGGCCAGCAACAATTGCAAAGGGGCAGATGGAGCACGGGAGGTGGTGATAAGGAAAACCAGTGGCAGAGAATGGAAGGAGAAGAGCAAATCAACAGAGAAGGCTGGCTATGAACAACTGGGGAGAGCAGCACCCTAAAGAAACAAGCAGGAAAACTGCATTACAAGTAAATAAACCACATCTGAGCTGGGTGCCTGCGTCTCACAAAAGCAAAGAAGAGGGCGACAGTTCCCAAAAGGAGAAGGCGCTTCAACTCCATGCAGGGAATATGAAAAAGAAGGGGAAAGGAAAGGCAGCGCTGAGCCAGAGACCTGCTGCTCTTTTTAGAAAGCGTGTCTCCAGCTTCTGAGGTCAGTCACCTCTCCTCACCTCCAAAGTGAGACCTGGCAAACGCCCATCATGCAAAAGCTTTAGAGGGGCCAGGCTGCGGCGCTGGCTCTCCCAGGTGTGTCAGGCCGGAGGCTCTGCCCATCTGTGGGTGGGTGGGTGGGTGCCACAGAGTGCCAGGGCAGCAGCGGCTGGAGGGTATCTATCTCCAGCAGAGCCCAAGGAGAAGAGCAGCAGCAAGCCAAGATCATTACCTTTTGCTGACCAAAAAAATTGAGCATGAACCTCATTATTCTGAAAATATTTTTTCCCGGTAGGACTTAGTGCTGTTTACTCCAAAGTCGGACAAAACACAGGGGACTCACAACCAGCATCAGGCTCTAAGTACTGCAAACATAAGTGATCCCTAGCAGTTGCCATGCAGGATTCTCCAAATACATTCGGTCTGCTTCTTTCGTGACATTTGATTAAAGTCTTGCTACCCTCACTATTAATTAAAAGTGCTCAGAGAAAAGGCCCAAATTTCACTTCCCCTCCCAAGTTCACCGGCTCCATCCTCCTCCTCCTCCTCCTCCAAATATGTTTTGCTATAAATTACTGGCACTGTTTCTGTTGATAGTCAACATAATCAAACATTTGTAAGCATGCTGTCTCTTCAATCTGTTCAGTTGATGCACTTTACCTGATCTTTCATTAAAGTAATCAAAACACTTGCTGTGCCTCATCTAATGAATGTTGCATGTATGATTAAGTACTTTCATTCATATTGCAAGTTTGATTTAATGTAATCTGCCTTTCAGACAGCCATTAGCCTAGCTCCTGCGTGAATTCGATTAATTGGCTGAATTCTTCCAGATGTCCATTAAGTATTACAGGAATTTCTATGTAAAAACAGCAGGGACCGTCTAGCGGAGGAGCAAACAATGATATGTTATATTGCTGCCATGACTTACAAAAAGCTGGATTCATTTTCATTAATAAAACATCTGTACTCCTGCACAGCTATGCATCAAGATGCATTTATTTTATATGTTTATTTCTCTTATGACTATAAATAGACAGTTAAACAGAAGCACAGTATGTTCAGTTGGAAGATACACAAGCAGAACTGTACCAGAAATGAAAATAGCAATGAAGAATAGTGGAGTTAGGACTTCAAATAAGCATTGGGCATTGTAGCAAAGAAGCAAACTCCTCTAGCTGCATGGTATTCCTTAGCACAGAGGCATTTTCCCTTAGGCAGTTATGAATCTACAAAACTGTTGGCTCTCGGGTTGAAATGTCCCGTGCCTGGTTTATGTTTACAAGGCTCCTCACACCTTTAAGTGGGAGCAAAAATGCAGTTTGGTGTTTCTAAATGGTAAAGAGAAAACAGACCATTAAAATAAACAAATCTGATAAAGTTTTTCTTAATTCTCAAAAAGGGATTTATTTATTTAATAAAGTTGCACTTAGAAAGGAATCACCTTTTCCTAAAAAGCAAAAGCCAGAAGGCAGTTTGGGTTTCAGTGCCTGCTGTGCCCAGCCCGTGCAGGGGATGGTGGTGTTTTGAGGGAGAGGATGCCTCCACATGCAGATGTAGCTCTTTTAACTTTCCACTGACCTTTCTAGATCCAAAGGACCACGTGAGATCTCAGGGCCTCCTTACTTCTTTCATCCCTTCTGTCCGTCCCCCATCCCCCCCCCAATACCCTTCTTGTCACTGGGGAAAGAGCCCTTGGGGCAGCCTGGAGAAGCCTGGCAGGGGTTTGGCCCTGAGCTCAGCACAGCTTCCTTCTCCTCAATGCCTGCTGCGTGTCTCCTCAAAGTCATGGAGCTGTCGGGCTCCACCTGACAGCATGGGGCTGTGCTGAGTCAGAGGCTGAGGAAGGGAATGGAGCAGCAGCAGTTCAACCATGTTCCAGCTCTTCCCAGGGATGCTCGAGCGTGCAGCTCCAGCTCCAGCTCCCCAGGGCACCATTCACCCCGGAGAACAGCCAAATGCAGCTCTTCCCTCTCCTCCCGGGCTCAGTCTTTCCCGGCTGCTGCTTAAATGTGTGTTTGGTCCTTGATGTACCACTCCCACGCGGGGGAAATTACTACCACTTTCCACCACAACAGGGTTTTACTGACCAAATTAGCAGGAGCTGGTACAAGCCAGCTCATTTTCAAAAGCTGTTTAATAGATGCTCGACTTACAGGAGACATCTAAAAGAGTATTGTTCAGCAAAACTCGGGCTGTACAACAAAAGGAATTGGGATTTGCTAAACTGTAACTCCTGATTCCTTCCAACAGCGTCAGAAGGCTTGCTTGTTTATTTACAAATTCTCTTTTGGTTTCACTTCCTTCTCTATTTCTTGCTTTTGCTGCTGTGTTCTCTATTATTCCCCTATAGCAAATGTACCCATTAAAATCCCATATTATTATATTATCTAATTGAATTATCTTATATATTATATTATCAATATTGTCCGTATTCTGCTCTGAAAAACACTTTGAGACAATTTTTCTGCCGCAGCTGTGCTGCGAGACCTTGCTTCGGTACCCGTGTAACCTCGTGAAGGTGCAGCCCCATCGTACCCAAACCTTTACACTAACCCATCGCAGCGGTCTCACGCCAATGACGGGGGGAAGCAAGACACAGAGGGTTGATGGACTCCCTTGATCTCAGGTGCAGAGGGATTTTCTCCGCGGGGGGAGCAGGGGGTTGGCTGGAGAAGGGGAGGGTGTGGGGGAGTCAGGGGGGAGCGGGAGGCGAGAGAGGCTTTCCCTGGGGCAGCCTCCCCAGCAGCATCGGGAGAAACCCCTCACCCCTTCCAAACGTGTCGGGAGTCTGACTCTCAACACAAGAAACAATTCCTGGATTTTTGCACAGGTGAAAAACGGTGTAAATTATCATGTATAGGTGACCAATCTGAAAACGGAATGTAGCAAAGCAAGACAGTTTCCAGTTGCTGTGTGTTTCTCAAGGCAAATGTGGACAAGTCACATCTTCTTTTGAAGCCTGAGAGACTGAAAAATTAAATCTGGGGGCTTTGTTATTGATGTTTTTCTAATACAAATGTTTTGAAATCCCTGCCTTTCATGTGTCTCTTACAAATAAGCAGAAATGTGTGATGAATCATCTTGGCTTTTAATTCCTTTAATAGATTCTTATCTCACCCACTAACGTCTAAACAATTTTTGTTTCTGTAACAATCCCTTCCTCAGTGGTAAATATTGCTCTCAGACAACATCTTTTTTGGAGGTTCATTATGTTCATTCTGTGGCTGAGACTCATTATACTCAGTTACTTATTTAAAAGAACAAAATGACAGCAAATGCCTGCATTTATCATGCCTCCCTTTACACATTTATAAAATATATTTCAGTGAGAAGGCCCAGCCACTCTCAATTTTGAAAAAAACCAGCAGGCCTTCCTTCCTAGCCATCACTCCCTGAAAAAAAAGGAATACTTGAAGGCGATGGTAGAGTCTAACCTCGCTTGCTAAATGAGACTCCACTGACACTAATGGGAGAGTTGGCAAAGACAGGAAAATAATTTATGAACTACTTGAATTTTTTCAATTACAAAATAAAAAACTTTGGGAATGATTATGAAGAAAGAAGCAAATGAAAATGCCACTATAAGTCATGGTGAAATGATATATGTGGAACCAGCCCAAGAAATAATTTGGATGCCAAAGGACAGATTTGAATCGTCCTGAACGACCAAAGTGTCACCCATCTCACTGAAGAGCTTGCCAGAAAAAGGTCACAATTTTGTCACAGGAAAAAGTCCTCAGCCCTTTAAACTAACATTTCACTAATCCAACATTCACGGAGCGGCTTCTGTTCATGTTATTCCCATCTCCTAAACCAAACCCCGAGTTCTACAGTGGCACCCACTTCTGTTCACACCCAACTACCCCTGGCCCTCGAAAGAGAGGTGTTAACTGGCCCACAGTCATAGCAAAAGGTTATCGAGGTACCTATATAGATTATAATCAGCATAATTATAGAAATGGAGAGCAGCTTGGCCTCAGAGAGCTGTAAAATACATTTTTAACTAGGCCATTGTTATAAGAGAGACAAGATGAAAAACAAGAGAGGAGGGCAAAGGTTCGGCTCTGTGGCCATTCTGGGAACTGACTGAAAAACAAGAACAAAGCTATTCAGAGCAGGTCATTAAAGTAAAAAACGTATCTAAACCGAGTCTAAAAGATAGGAAATAGAAATATGGCACGGTAGCTTACAAAGCAGAGGTCAAAAAGACATCGGTAATTAATGATGAAAAGATAAAGAACTAAGCACTTAATTTCAAAGAAATAGTCAGGGAAGACATAATAGTACTGTGAGCAGGGAAAAAGATTTTGCAGAAGTAAATGAAAATGAGTAAGATCTCAATAGGGGGAAAATGGATAATTGAAAAAGTAGAAGAACTGTAAATTGCTGTAGAAATTCACCGGGAACATAAATCTGTTATTTAGGACTGAGGGTGAAATACAGTTTTGAATGGATCCCTTTTTTCAAAGGGACCTCCAGGCACATGCTGTCAATTTTCCTCTGATATTGTTCCACATCCAGTTTTTGTGCGTGGAAAATACAGGTGAAAATGTCTACTGTGTTTGGAAGTTTAAAGACTACTTTCTGAAATGCAGACCAATGGATTTTTCTTCTGTTTCATCAAGAGTGCCTGCTGGAAGGAAAGGGGTGGGAAGCACGAGCCCAGAAAAACGGAGGAGCAGATGTCTTGAAAAGCAGATCCAACCCCATTGGCATCTTCTCATGTTTTCCTTTTTGTTGTGTGAGCTTCAGCTTCAGGTAAGCACAACCAGATAATGCAGCGTGTAAAACAGCAGTGAGCAGCCTAGACCTGTACAGCCATAGTTGTTCCCCAGAGTTATAACAGAAGGAGTACATATCAAGGAAAAAAAATATAATAAAATGACAGGGTTGTCATTTATAAATCATAATGTCATAATAAAATGCTTTCCCACTGGTGCAGGAGATTGTCCCACCACCTCCACCAGAAAATGATGAGGAAGAGCGAATAATTTATATTACAGAATTGTTTCAGTTTCTTTTCTAGTTAAGCCCCTTTTACTTTTCTCAAAGAACTGTACGAGAAGTTTCCTTTACAAAACCCCACAGTTGTGTTAAGTGGCATCTTAAGCACGTGACATCAAACCTAATGTGACCAAGCTAACCAAACCTAACCTGCCCCTCTCTTGGTTGAACCCCTGCTGCTGGTAAGCAGATCCCGGGTAAGCAGGACGGCAGAGCCCTGCACAGAGGCACGGAGGGCAGTGGAAAATTTATCTGCTCTTGGGAAGAAGCTGCTGCACCGGAGGTTTGATGTATTGTGCAGTAATGCATGAGCCCTTCCACCAGACAGTGACTGCTTCGGCCCTATCAGAAGGATTAATCACCCATCACCCTGGTGCTGCAGAGCCAGCTCAGACGCTGCGATTCCCAGGGGCTGGACCGCAGCACTGAACTTTTACATGAAGAAATAAACTGAGGTGCCGTGGACGGTGAAATATAGCGAGGCTCTTCTGGGAGAAGACTGGTGACAGGTACACCTGGTGCAGCTGCGGGTCTCGGGCAGAGAAGGAAACTGGTCTGTGTAAAGGTGACCTGATTTAGCAGAAACGACAGGGTGCCATCTCTCAAATACTGTTTTTTTTTTTTTTTTCACAGTAGCCCATCTGTGTGTGGATCCAGGAAAAGGAAACTAGTCCATGACATTCTGCATGTCAACAGGACTTGGCAAAACTAAGAGTCTGCCACCTGTACAAACCAAATAAAAGAAATCCCAACAGCTCTAAGTGCTGAGTGAAGGCACAAATCCCTTAAACACCATAAATCACCCCAAGTGCACCCCCCTCTGGACACGGAGCCATAATCCCCAAGCACCCAGTGCTCGGAGAGGCTTAATCCCTTTCAACAATGGGATGAGCTGGGAGCTGCATCCTTTCAGGATTTGCATAACACCCCAGCGCACACGTCTTCCAGGAGGATCAGAGCTGCTTAGTACATTCTGTATTCCCATTTTTACAGCCATTCTGTTTATATCCACCTCTCTCTCCCCAGTGGGAAAACCTGAGTTACCGACGTTGCCCTCAGCCCCCCAGCACGGCAGGTTATGATCTTCACAGCCAGCTCAGCTGGGCAGAAAGTGCTGCTGCACCCCATGTCCTGGCTGCAACCCTTGCCCCGACACACACCGCATGTCCTCATGGCCACCTCCCTGCGACCCCACCAAATGCACAGGGATTTTGTCTCCTCTAAAGAGATTGCAGCAGGAACGTTTAAGAGGATTCTTGAGCTGGAGGCAGTTGGCGGGGGAAGGGCAGTGGCCAACTGGTGTCTCTTGTGAAAAGTGAGCCAAGGGATACTAGTGTGAGCCAGGGACACAATCCTACTTACACTTGTCTTGTCCTGTGTTGGCCTTTTTATATGCAATTCTTCTGTTGTACCCTTACCTTAATGTGATCTCCACCACAGAGCTCCACGGTTGTGCTCCATTGCTACAGTACTACAGTTAGCCATACTGTAATTGTGTCAGTATGGATACTGTATCCAGTGGGGTGAAGTTTGATTAGAAACTAAACTTTTCTGGTGAAGTTCTTAGTTCTTTTGAAAGAGAGAAGCATCAGCTTTCCTCACTTTAATTACTGTAAGTGTTTTCTTCATGCCAGCGATCTCCCATGGATGCAACAATCAATTCTCAGGACAAGGACAGACAAACAACTAACACATCTGAACCGAAAAGAGAAGAGAAAAGAGGTAAGAATAGAGGAAAAAAACCCTACGATGAAAATCATCCCAATCTTTCATTGTCAGTTGATACCTCTGCATCTTCCTTTTCCCATCAACCATGTTTCTTCATTCTTCTCTTCTATGCCCAAGTAGCTGCTTCACCCACAAACTGGCAGATTCACAGAGCTCCCTTGGCTCTTCTTCAACAGCACACGGCACTTGTCTCCAGCTACAAAGACCTTCTTTTATTTTGCCAGGGACACATTCCAGCACTATTAACTGTGGGGTTTGCAACAGAAGTTTTAACCTCACAAGACTTTTCCAAATTTACAGCAGCATTGCTGGAAAGTACACACACACACACAGGGCACTGGACATTATTAAAATCTGTATTTTGCATTGACCACTTGTTTTGGCAAGGGGCTTTATAATCCCATTCCTTACATCACAGTGTACAAAAACCTGTAAGAATTACAGAAATTAAAATGTGGCTTGTTTTCTTTCTGTGCCTGCTTCAGTTACTGTTTAAGCAATTAGCTCTAATTCTGTGAAGGATGCTGAAACTACAAATTTGGCACTTGCATGCTGAATACTTGATGCTACAATGATCAGAGGTACCTAAATCTTCACCAGAGGCATTGCATAAAGCCAGTTCAACCAGCAAAGAAAGAGTGCAGGTACACGCTTAACAACTAGACCTGGATAGTTACTGATTTTATACAATCCTGGTAAATGGGGTAGAGTCAAAATCAGCATTATTGTAATCTTATGGAAAAACTGTCCTCATCTCATTTAACTGCTGCCTCAGCTGAACCATTTCTGTGCTTGGGGAAGGAAAAGTGGTATTTATTTTCCATCCTTTGTCCAGTTACAAGTTTCGCCATGGAGTCCTGCAAACATCTGGAGTACTGTAACTGTGCACGGGCAAGTACCTGCTGATGGACCACACTTCAGAATAAGCCAGACCTGAGAAAGCCAAAAGGCTCAGCAATTCCAAGCCCTTCTCCTGGCTGCAGACGGGCTCAGTCATCCAGAGAAAAAAGTGCCTTCCAACCCCATTCCACCTTGAGCCTCACTGCTGGGAGTCAATGGGACCAAGGAGGTGTCCTTTACTTCCGCAGCTCAAATACACATCAAGTTCTGCCCTCAAGGACTTTGGTGCTCTTAATATTGAGGGAAAATCCTCCCATGGATATTTTTGTACAAGAAAACAGGGCAGAACATTAGCTTGCTCAATAACCAGAGTGAAAGCCAGAGCCAGACCAGATGTTTATTCAGAAAAGACCTGCACAGCACCCTTGGGGTGCGGGGCTGCAGCCTGTGCATGGTGCCCAAGGGGGCATTGCTGGCCACCACTCCAGCCCCCCAGCTCTTTAGAACAATGAGCCACCCATGGAGCAGAGAGGGAGAGAAAAAGGGAAGAATTAAATTAATATTAAAGTCTCGGCTACAGGAGGGTTACAGGGGGGTATAATCAGACCCCTCAAAAATACTGTGGCTAAAACATGCTCAGAGTAGACACGTGTGAGGACACAGCCAGAGGGACACATACAGAGATATACAGAGCCCAGGACAGAAACACAGCCAGTAAATTAAAACAAAGATGAATATACAATGGATCTGTTTATTATTTCAAAATACCACCATAGAAAAAGAAACCCAAAAGAAGACAGATATTATTTGTCCTCGTAATTCCTTCCCCCTCCCCAAAAAGGGAAATGTTGTCTGCCAGTCTGTATCTTTCAGATTTTTTGGGGGTTGTCAGCAAACCAAAACACAAACAAATACAAATTTAAATTTGGTTGCTGATCCAGTTTTATGTCCCATAATACTTCCCATCATCCCTAAAGTCAAAAAATTGCTGATAAAATAAGAGCCGCTGGGATTGCCAGGAAGAATTTTGTGACAGGTGACTTCCTGCTAATAGCCCCTCACAGACAATGTTGTGGCAGAGAAAGAGGTGAAAAAACACCGCTATAAGCACTATGGCCATTTAATCCTTAACATGGGAATGTATTTCTGCTCTTTTTCCCTCCCTAGATTCATTTTATGTTCCCATCAGAAGGTTAATTGTGTTAACAGGAGTTACGGCCACAGGGGAAAGATGTGATTGAATGCTGAGTGCAGTTCTAGCTGATAACCTCCGAGTGAGTGAAAGGGCACAAAAAGGGGTTGATCTCCTCTAAAGGGGTTGTCAGTCATTCATGAAAAATGCAGCTGTGGGAGAAACAGCCTTATCTCCCAGGACACGAAGAGGAGAAGCTATCAAAATAATCTTGAAGCTACACTCATCCCAGGCTCTGTGCCTGTGCCTGTGGCTCTGACAGCAGAGTTAAATACAAATGACTGGATTTTTTGTGTGTGTGTGAACAAGCAGACCCTGACTTTATGCACATTCTTGAAGACCGATTAGATTGCATGAAAATGTGCAATTAACAACAATAGACCCAAAATAATTATGCCTCTGGCATGAAATCTTGATGTCTTTTAGCTTGACAGCCCAACTCCTATTTGCTGAATTGGGAACATCATTGTGTTCCAAGATTTTAGCTAAGACTGGCGGTGAAATCTTTCCCAAGTATTCAAACCTAGTAAAAAATGCCTGCATGTAAAATAAGGACTTCTCTCTCTGTTGATCGTTTCAACCCATGTCTGAACTCATCCTACAAAATAACATAGGATTTATGGTAAGTAGCCTGGAAGAGAAAAGTTGAGGGTTTTGTATGATTGTATGATTTGTAAGCTGCAGTTGATAAGAGTGGGTATTCACAGAAATGTCTGCACCCACAAAAACAGGACAAAGGAGCAAAGTATATTTCAATTCTGAAATACAAGAAGTGAAACTGGTGGCTGGTTTGTCTCAAAGGTGCACTGCAAACTCTAGAAACAGAAAGCCTTCTCCTCCCTTGCACTCCAGGACTGCCTTAGAAATGTCTTAAGAGGACTCCAAAAATGGTTTTGGGTGTTGTTACCAGCTGCGTCACAGTTATCCTACTCCAATTTGTCAATGGAAGGGATGCTAAACCTCAAAAACTGGCAGACCTTTCCTAATCTGGCTCTGGTTCTGCAGCCTTTACAATGAAGATGCTTTTCTCACATGCAGAGCTAAAAATACATATGCTTGTCCAGTAATGGCCATAATATATCAATGCAGTCTTGCAAAAGAAAAACAAGTAGATGGAAAAAGAAATGCTTAGACTTTTGCTTCAAACTGTCCAAATATAAACCTGGTCATCTTTTTCTCCAAAGCTTCTGAGTGCAAAAAAGTTCTGTAATATTAACATCAACAGTACAACTTGAACAAAACAACTAAAATGCTTATTGACCTGGTAGCAGGGAAAGCCAGTTTGAAGTATTTGATCCTAACACCAGCTAAGCAAGTATGTGTAAAGTGTAAAGCCTGCACTTGTTGATTTCTGAGATAAAAATCAATAAAACTGTCCATAACCTATAACTCTTTGGTTTACCTCTCCATAGAGATCAAAAGAGAGTAATTAGATTTCTGCCTGACTAGCAGGGGTAGAAAACTGTTTCATTTTGGATCAAAACCTTCCCAATGGATTACACGTTCTGTCCACTGCCTATCAACACTTAGCAATTGCTTCTGTATTTGACTTTGACAGAACTACCAGAATGCTGCTATCTAATTTTCAGTGTAGTTGATACAGGGGTTTGAAGCTTTATTCTAGTGTCAGGTTTTAAAATTAATTCTTCCCACTTCGTATTTTACATTTTTACTCTTCCTGGTGTTTTGTAACAGCCAGGCTTACTAATGCAATAAATAATTAAAAAACAAAACGGCAATACCCGTCCAACCTCTAATTTACAACAAGCAAAAAAACCTTAATCTATTATTGATGATCCAGCCTTTGGATTCAGATACCACTCTAAACAAACAGTTGTCTGCCTTGGATTGTCTTTGCATTTCATATTCAAATGAGGTTGACATTGTTGCATATATTTTCATCTGATGACATTTTAATATCACCAGATGCTATTGCCTGCCTAGGAGATAACTGCTTCAAATACAGCCTCCTTCCCCCTCTAAGCACAGTGATATTAAGCAGAAAGCAGGTCATGTTTTAAAAAAACAGTTTTATAACACTCGCTACTATCACTGTATTCTCACATTTCAACAGTCCCGGAGTCTTTCTGTAATAATGGCTTTTTAAAGACAAATGTCACTCTGCATTTTGATCTTCCTTAACTCAGCGGCTTTTTGAACAGGCTGAGAGCATGAAATATCAAATAACAAATAGCACCCGCAACAACTTCACATGCTAGATAAAGATTAATCTATCGGAAAATATGTGACAGCTTAAGTTCAAGTTCCATGTAATGAGCTGTGTTGATGGACAGATGCAATAAATTCATGTCCTGATGCAGAGGACTTTGTCAGATGAAGTCCAGATCAGAGAGAGCCACCCGCAGCCTCCCAGCATCTCCTGCTCTACTCAGAGCGAGCATCTAGGGGCATTTTGCTTGCTTACTTGCCTAGAGGATTAACAAACCTTCCCATTCACACAGCCCTGAGCATTTTAAAAATAAAACCTAACCTCGTATTTTAAAAAGAACTAGAACTTGTAGTATTTGAACTTGGCCACACTGTATATTTGTGCAAAAGTATTATGTAAGATTGGAGCTTACCCCAAGACTGAAAATCCCTGTGAACTGGAACATTTTTCACTGTATCTTGGACAGGATGAAGCACCCTAACCTCTAAAATAACATGTATGATTATTGTTTGGGCTAAATGTGGTTCCCCTGCCCTTGCACGATGCCTGCACAGAGACAGATGTGTGCAGTCTTGGAAGGCTTTATCTCTGTGGCACTACATCCTGACACCGAGAAACCTTCAAATGGTGGAAGAAGGCAGGATTAAAGGGGTCTATGTTCTACCCCTCTTCTCCCAGCAACCACTACAGGGAAATACACGAAAACTTCTCTGCAAACAGTCTGGTTAAGTACAGTTCACCCAGGCTGCAGGACCCCTCTCTCCTCTATGAAGGGAATTGAGGAGATAGTCCAAGATATACCCTGCAATTTTGCAAGGTTACTGTACCCTGGTCCTGGGCATGCTCCAAGACTTTCCAGCTTTGGATGATGAAATCCTCTCTTGCTTGGTCACAAGCGGTCCAGAAGAGCTAGTGTCCCATTAGAGTTCATCAGACCAAAGCACAAGGCAGAGAGCCCCAAGCTTCAGCCCCAATCTACATGGCCTGACAGCCTGGTGTTGTACTGCATGAGCTCATGTTCAGCAGCACAAGGGACATCTCTCTGAAAGACATACCAGCTAGAGCCCAGAGACGTGCTGACATGGATGTGCTACTGTGCTTCAGCTCATTCACATGGCCCCAGCTCAGGCAGGGCCTTTGGCACTGCACTCCCCAGTGTGGGTCTAATAGATCCAGGACAGCTTCAGCATCTCTACTTAGGGAGCTCTTTCCACTGGGAAAGTTTTGGATGTTTCCATGGGGACAGTTTGGGTACATTCTCTCTGCTGTGCCTGAAATGGGGACAAATGCTCACCCCCAAAGGCAGGAAAAGGGCTACGCTCTGTGCTTGGTGATAATTGTGCTCAACATGCCCACAAGTAACATCGCCAAGCAGCGGGGAAACATGTCTTTATCCAGTCCTTATCCTTCATCAGTTTCCATTAAATCCTGCTCACATGTATTAGCATTAAAACAGAGGCAGTAAAGATTTTCCACTGAAGAGTTACATAAGGAGAAACAACATTATGCTGAGGTCCACAGCACAATTTCCAAGTGACAAAGCTGATTTAAGACAGTCCCACACTTCTTCGATGCAATTTACTGGTTCCACCCATTGGATTGATAAAACTACTTACAGAAATACGCCCTAAATTGGACCAGTAAAAAAATGACATAGGTCCTCAAAAAAATAACATTTGTAGAGAGCTGCTGCATTGCCCTAAATAGTTTTATTGTCAGAATGGCTCAGGTGGTTAAACTGAATAAGAAACTCTTCAGCAACGTTCACCACTCAAGAAATCATTATACAAAACAAAGATGCATTTTACTGAGATGCAGATGTGCCAGAGGGATCCATTCCTCACCCGCACCCAAAAACAAGTCTTGGTTCTGGCCTTTTGGAGGACATCAAGAGAACCAAGGGATGGGGGAAAGGCAAAGCACTTGTCCTCATGCATGGTTTTAAGCAGCAGCTTGCATGCTTAATTATGAAATTATTTGTGTTTTGTCCTATGGGAGGGACAATAATTTTATTAGGTAATCTTAGCACCTAAGGAGGACAGTAAAATTATAAGTGGCACCATCTTAGCACAAAGCCATTTTTCACCTGATGTCTCTGGAAAGGCGTTCGGGCACTTCGTGTTCCCTCCATTGATTCTGATTTTCCCGGTGAGAGGACTGTTCTGGCCTCCATCACTGCCCCACTTTCTTCCCCTGCCTTGTTCTTCTCTCTGTTCTGGGAAGGAGGAAGCTTTCTGTCTTTATAAAAGTCACACCAGTCAAGAAGTACTCCCTTGACATGTAACAGGCTGAAACATAACAGACATTGAAGAGTTAGCAATTGCACCTTGTTCTATAGCGTGCCTTGCTCTCCAGTCTCCCTTTGGAGAGCGGGCGATTGTGTGATAGATACGTACAGTTCCTTTTCCATGGGCACCTGGGGCTGTACAACTGTCCGTCTGCCTCAGCCGCACAGGCATAGGAATTGCACACAAGCTATTTCCAGGCAGGCAGTGTTCTTAGACCTTTCTCTATAGATGCCAATTAGAAGATTAGCGTCTTTTTTTCTCCCCCTCTTTGCTATTAAATAGTCACACAAAAGCTGAGCTGACAAATTGCTCTCTCTATGGTGTGGGACAAAGACAGACAATAGATCAACATCATTTACTATACTCAAATCCTATTAATCACAGATTAATGAGAACATGTCTAGGGGGGAGAAATTACCAGAATGTGGGCATATTGGCTTGTTACTCATGTAACATCTGCTGTAGCTTTACCTTTAGTGTCATGTCATCTTTTATCACATTGAAATAATGTTTGCTCCAGAAACATAATTAAGATAATGGGTCCTTCCTTTAACAATTACTAAGGTACAGTAGGATTATATTTCTTAGCCATTTGGTTTTAAAAAAAATCTCTCTTAAGTACTTTCTGAGCGTTTCTGTTAGCTTTTATGTGATTAATGAAGATGTTTTTATGGGCTTTAATATTAACTTGTTATTTTCTTTATTATTTATAATTTTATTCATTACTTGTCTGACAAATTACATGTGCAGAAGAAAAAGTTTTTGGTTTTAAGCTTAAAGAATTCTTTCTCTTTTGAGAGTAACTATTACAAAATTTTCATCGATTCACATTACAACAGTATTGGAGTAAGATGTTTGTTTTGATAAACACAGACATTTCTAAATCTGTCCTTAAAAATAATTGTATAGCTGAATTACTTATCATTTTGTTCCCTCATTTTCTTTTCTGCCATTGCCATTGGTAAGGGGCATTGTTCAGGTCAGTAGCCTAGTGTGTATACTGTCTCAGTGCATTTAACCACCTACTCTGGCTCAATTCTCATTTTTTAATTAATTTTTCCATTTGCCTTTAAGACCTAAAATTTGAAGTTCCGAGTTTAAGTAATTAGTAGTCTTGACAAGGCCTCCTAATGCCATTGTCCTCGATATGGGGGAAGCTGCTTCGTGGATAAATAGCAACACAATTACAGCTATAATCAGCCGACAAATAAAGAGGGACTGCAGCCTACATGTGGGACCGCGGTTGTTTTGGTTTTTTTTTTGTTGTTGTTTTTTTTTAAAAGATTAATTGGCCCTTGCTCCTCAGGTCCCGAGAACTTACCGGTGGGCGCTGGGGCGCGGCGGCGGTGAGGGCGGGGGGCCGGGCCGGGGTTAGCGGGCACCTTGTCGCGGCGGTTCAGCACCGCGGGGCGGGACAGCTCCGCCGGGCGCGGAGGGGGGCGCAGCTGCCGCCTCGGGGAGCAGGGGAACGCGGTAACGGCGGGCAACGGGCAATGGTAAGGCCCCTCCACCTTCATTTCCAGCCTTCCTGAGGACACTGGGGCCCTCCAGCTCAGCATGGCACACAGGTGCCTCTGCTCGCTCGGGATTCAGAGAGCCGCGCCCTCTTCTCAAGGTAGGCATGGTAGCTATGAAGACGATCAGAGGGATGGAGCGCCTCTCCTGTGAAGACAGGCTGAGAGAGCTGGGGTTCTTCAGCCTGGAGAAGGCTCCAGGGAGATCTTACAGAGGCCTTCCAGTATCTGAAGGAGGCCTACGAGAAAGCCGGAGAGGGACATTTTACAGGGGCATGTAGTGATAGGACAAGGGGTAGTGGCTTCAAACTAGAAGAGCGTAGATTTAGATCAGCTATTAGGAAGAAATTCTTTACCGTGGGGGCGGTGAGACACTGCAACAGGTTGCCCAGAGAAGTTGTGGATGCCCCATCCCTGAAAGTGTTCAAGGCCAGGCTGGATGGGGCTTTTGCAACCTGGAATAGTGGGAGACGTCCCTGCCTGTGGCAGGGGGGTTGGAACTAGATAATCTTCCAACCTAAACCATTCTATGATTCTATGTGTTTGGAAAACCAAAGAAGGGATTATGTGTTTCTGTAGTGTATTATGCCAAGATTTACATCCTCATACAACAGTTCAGCACACTCACTCAAGACTCAGGAAACCAGACTCAGTGCTTTTACCTGTCCAAGGAGAGCCCATCCTTCCTCTTTCTAAGATCATCCCTTGCCATCTGATGACAGAGTTAGCTGTATCGGGGCACTCTACACTCCTTCTGTAGAAATAAGGTCACTGTTGAATTATTTAAATACTCATGGAGAAGGGGGGAAGAAGGAGATCAACTTGCTTGGCAGCTAAGACAATCAGAGATAAATCTAGCTATCTATTCCAGTTCCTACTCCAAGAATGACTCATTCTTCTTCATCCAATAGTTGTTTTATATAGTACCTTATAGCAGGGATGCCTACAGGAATACTTTGCCTAGACCATAAGGAATCTAACACAAAATCCCATATTTCTTACTCATCTCTGAGAAAGGAAGTTTGGCACAGTGGCCTGGTTCCACCAGAGATGATGGCATGGAGAGACAGAGACAGTGCACTGCATCTTCTTCACCAGGCCTCAGAGAGATTAGTGGATCCCAGCAAACTGGCAAATCCCTCTTTTTAGCCCTTGGCTTGGGCAGTTAACTAACTGGAAGCATACACAGACAGATCTGAATCCTCCCATACAGAGGGTCTGCTGCTATCTCACTTACATCCCCCATGACTGATTTGTTCATTCAGCTACCAGATAGAAGACCAGTAATAAGGCTGCCAGAGCTCCTTGTATCTGGAAAAAGAGAAAAAAAAAAAAGTGATTCCACTGATGTTAAATGTGAAATCTGACTTGAGGATTTCAGCATACTCCAAGTACCTAGTGGCAGATTCACATTCCAGTGGGGAAAGTCCTGCTGACGCCAGAGGCTCTGACAGGGGAAAGTTTAGACATATAGCTGCTATATCCTGACAAGACTGAGGTCCTTCAAGGAATGGCCAGAAAGCAATCTTCAGGTATGTGGGACTTTAATGTCCACAACAGAGGCACCTTCAAAGTAGGGAGACTTTGGATAGCAGCTGCGCAAAGTGGTCTTGAGGATTAGGTTTGGATTTAGGCACCTCATTTCTGCCTAAATTCTGCATCCTTTCATGGCTTTGGTCTGTAAAATCGGGATATATAGCCTTTCCAAGTGACTGTGAGGATAAAAGTATTCATGGTTTTGAGGTAATGGTGCTAAAATTCTGGTAATGGGGAGCCAGAGATAGCTGAGGGCTGCTTACTCACACTGTGCTTCCTTTCTCAATAACTAATAGCATGCCTAGGCTTTGATGTTGATGGGTAGGCAGAAGAGTGGTCTTGATTAAAAGCATTAATTTACCTCTCTCAGATAACAGATTCATACGCACAGGTCTAAATCAGGAGTAACTCCATCAAAATAAGCAGCCCTCGGGTAAAACAGGTGTAAAAGAGAAGAGAAGCAGACCCTGCCTCTAGCAGACATATGACAAGGTAAATGGGTGAACACAAGGAAAGTGAATTATTGTTATTATATGTGCACGTTACACTCAGTACCATTAAAATCTAATGCTACAAAGAAAATACCTTTCAAGCTTGCAAAGTATACGCAATAGGGGCTGTCAAGAACTCATCAGATCCTATGAATGTTTCCTTTGTATATGTTGCCTTCATTGCAGCATTGATGTAAATCAGGAGTACCTTCAGTGGCAGAAAACTGGCAGGACAAAAAAAATCAAGTCTGTTAGCTCTAAGGAAATTAACTGAGACCCATTGAATCAAGAAAACCTTTAGAAAATTTGAATTACATCTTAAATGAACATTTAATTTCATAATTTGTCACCTTAGATAATAATGTTAAGAGATCTATGCTGGTACAAACCGTTGCGTTAATTACAGTAAAAGTCATCAAATTAAATTCAATTTCTGGAATCAATAGCATTTCTCCAAGTACCATCCCTAATGACAGCCATACCTTTCATTTGGAGTTTTATTAATGCATGTGTTATATCTGTCACCTTCTTCAGTTGCGAGCAAACTCACTATATGTTAATTCACACCTGATAACAATCGTTTTTCTTGTACTTACCTTTTAAACCTGATGATAGGATGTGTCAACACCTATAGGGTTTTTTGTTTTGTTTGGGGACTTTGTGCAAGTTTTGTTCTTGTTATTTTAAATTTGTTGCTAAATGACAGTTTCCAGGGATTTTAATTATAAGAATGGACAATAAAAATGAAGAGTGAAAAACCTTCACTCTCTTTGCTGTAGTCTCCACTGCAACCTCCAGACATATTGGGAAGTAACAAAATCTGAGCAGATAATCTTTCAGAAGTTTTTATTTTAGAAATTTCTCTTCTCACTTCAAGGGGAAGTTCTCTCATGCTTCTATACAGATAAATGATGCCAATAGTTATTTACACAAACTTCCCCCCACCTAATAATCTGCTTACATTAGGTTTAGACCCAGTACTCTAGAAAATTCCCCATCACACCAACCTTCTTGTTTTCACGCTGTGTATCACAGTCAAAGCATCACCTCCTGCAACAGACACTCTCGTGACAAACTGCCAGGACACGCGAAGGATCGCTGTGAGTGCATAACACCTCATGCTAATTTCCAGCACGTTTCAGCTCCACAGTCTTGCCTCCCTATACCCACCACATCAACAATGAACTTTTCCAAAGCAACCTAACCTTAATTACACTTTAACTTCATCACAGAGGGAAGTGACATCTTCAGGAACTGCTGGGAGGCAATTTTCAGGTCAAGTTGCAGGTGTGTTTTTTCCTGGTGACTTTTTTCTGGCAAGGGACAACTGCGGCAACATATTAAAAAAATACATTCTTTTTCTTAGATCTTTTTCTTAGCTCAGTCATCCTTTAATAGATTATAAAACTGGTTAGGGTTTTTTTTTGTTCAGTGGTGTTTCATTTTTTTTTTTAAATAAAAAAGCACCTTTCATGTGATAATAACCGATTCTAGGAACACAAGATCAAGATGTTCCTCGTCATGTCACCAAATGTTAACCACTTCAAAAATAGGTATGTAACCTAAATCAGTTGTTTAAATGCCTTCCACACTCAATGGAGAGACAGACATCTTGCAGGGCAACTCACCATAGCCCAAACCAGACCTTCTGGACAGCCTTTTTGGTCCATCCGCTGCTCAGTCAGTACCATAGGAAACTCAGTCTAGGCTTGAAAAAAGCCTGTACAGGCACGAGTGACATCTGTTGCTTGTAACCCACCTCTAAACCCTAACCTCACCCCTAAGACCAGTGGTGCCCCTCGTGAGGGAGGACTCCCCAAGGAGAAGAGAGGGAAACAGAAAAATCTGACAAACGAGACCCTGAAAGATAACACAAAAATGTAACATTTGATGCAGAAAAGCAGATATTAAGGTAAGTGAAAGCATTAATGGACTGAAATAAGGAACTGAAAATATTATGAGAGATGACAGGAGCAAAGGTGTTTTGTTGGCTCGTGAAAATTTTGAGGTTAAGGGAGCAGCATCAACTTTCAGGTGCCAAAGGCCAGAACATCTGCCCAGCAGGCAGCAGGGGAGGTGCTGGGCAGAGGGGCCACCCATCGCTGCTTAACTTTGCAGCATCAGGCACCTCAAACAGCGCTCATCTGTCAGACAGACCGCCTTCGTAGCAGATGCTGTCTGCTCAGATTTGTCATGCTGTCAACGTGACAAGCTACCTGTATACACATATCTGATCACAATGGAAGAATGATTATTCCAAAACATCCAATTTTGCAAGAACGCCCTTTACGTGTGCTTACATGTAAAGCAGCAGACAATATTCTGGCTGTCAGTATTACTGCCATCAAAACAGTTGCTCATGTTATTTTTATATTAAAGTACCTAACTATAAATGACTGCATGGACACTGTAATAAACAAAGATACATCTTTCAAAATATGTGCTTATATGTACTGTGAGTTAATCCCATTTCCTGTGAAAAAGCAATTTAGAATTGGGCCTTGAAGTAGAAACTTCACTAGATAATAAGTGGAGTTGACAGCCACACAGCTTTTCCTCACCTGAGGTGTGGTGGGGACAAATAGTTCTACAACTAAGCACCAGGTGCCCTCAGTTAGCAACCAGAAATGAGGAGCCACCTGTGCATCCTGTTGAAGAATATGATTTCATTCAAGACGTCCAGCATTGCCCTGGCATGCTCTCAGGGATGGGGACTCATGGCACTTAGCAGCCATCCTTGGTGGTCACCAGCAGCTCCTCTCCCTGCCCGTGAGCTCCTGCAGGCAGGAGGACAAGGCAGGACTCTGCAGACTACCCTCTCCTCCACCCTTTGCTCCTCAGTCCACTCTAGTCACTCTCCATTCTGCCATCGGAACAAGGGAGGGACCCTCTGTTGAAAACAGAGTATCACTGTGTAAAAAAAGTCTATCTCCTAGTACACACAGGAGGGCATCGGATTGGGAATTTTTAACAAATTACAATCCTAAAATTACAAGCCCCCTTATTTTGATGTTTTCTTCCCTCTAAGTGCTTAACTTTGCAACTTTAGTGCTGTTAGTCTCATTTTTGTTACTTTATTATGTGGTTACTTTTTTGCTTTCTCATACAACTAGAATCACTGCCAAAGGCTCATTTACAAAAAAATTGTGATTTTAGAGCAAACTACCAAGAAGGCAGCACAGAAACACCTGTATAGCTTTATAAATATAAACTTATTTTATATTTTGTTTTATGCTTTGGTATGTATTTTGTATTTAATTTATCATTTTTATTTATGTTTTATAAATATATTTTAATAAAAATAACCTGTTTGCTTGCTGAAAGCCCATCTAGCCTAGTATTTTGTCTCCTACAGTGGCCAGAAGCAGGTGCTTGGGGAAAAGTATAGAACAGAAAAGCATAAAGTGATATTTCCTCTCAATATCCTTGCCACAGCCAGCAATCTTTGGCTCAGGCAATTCCTGAGTGGTGTCTTTGTATTTAATAGATTTAATAGGTTGGCTTTTCCATCCATTCACTTTTGACCCCTTGTAAACATTCAGCATCCTCAGGAGATTGTGAAAGACAGCAGAGTAAAAGGCGTGCTCACCTGGGGAGAGGGTGTCCAGGGCTTCGGGCCATGCTGCAGCAAGAGCTTGTCTTTCCCATGAAATAGCCACTGGGTAGCCATGAGCAGGAACTGGAGCTCACACCACCTCTTTTGTGTAAATGTTTTCCCAACTGCTCTTTTTTCCACCACAAAAGAAACTTTGAAGAGCCTACACACCGTGGCACCATGCCGAAGGCAGGGACATGGGAGACCTGCTGGCCTGGGAGCTCCCGAGACACAGCAGGAGGAAGGGGTGTAGCCCAGGTCACCAGTGCGTTAACCACTGAACCTGGTGAAAAAGGAGAGCAGAGGTTGTTTCTGAAGAAAGCCCACACTGTACCAGCCCTACTCCAGCAGAGGTTGCTTCCAAAGCAAGCCCCCAATGTACCAGCCCTGCTCCAGCAGGACTCTGCAGGGTAGTGGGCTGAGAATCCCAGAGAACCTTGGGTCAGCACGAGGCTGAAGCACTGGACTCTCAGCAGCTCGAGTCCTTTGCCACACGAAAGTGTAGCATTCACAGACCTCAGACCAGGGCCAGAGAGATGCCAAGAGGCAGTTGTCATAACAGCTTTGAAGCGAAGTTCTACCCAAATCCTGCAACTTCATGCCTCCTAAGCTGGATGCACATCCACCAGTCACTGCTCCGCCAGTCCCGATGCTGCTGCTTTGCCTAAGTAAAAGCTAATTAAGAACCTTTAAAACCGTTCCTACAAGGCTTAATATAATAACAATAATATTTAAAAGATATAACATTAATGAACACGAATTAATCAATATTCTTTATTTTAACTACTAACATTACTACTTCAACACACTAATAACATTTTAAAGTACCCATAATAGCTTTTTAATTTTAAGAGCAATAATCAGAAGAACCACCTGCTTCCCCTACCAGATGTCAAGGAACAAAACAATGTTTCCTTTTCTCATCAGGAGACCCACATAATCTATTCACATATTCATCTGCCCGAATCAAGGAAGTATGCCTCATACTGCCCCCAAGCCTGAGGTCTTTCTGAAGAGGAAGAGGAAAACAAGGTATGAAGAAGGATGCTCGATGCTCAGGGAGCTTTGCTAGCGAGAGCTTTTGACAATCTTTGCAAAACGCCATTTTCATGAAGGCATATACTTATGAAAATCCTAAAAAGAGGGTTTGCAAGTCAGCAGCTTGTGGGTTAGGGAGCTGGAGCTGCACCCAGACACTGATGAGAAGAGCGCAGCCGTTCAATGGCTTCTTGCAGCTGCTGCCGAAGGGACAGAGAGAGAGGGAGATGGCAGGTTAGCAGGAAAGTACATGGAGGACGCGAGGTCAAGGGCAGTCCTGGAGAATCTAAGTGACATTGCCAGCACGAGGGTCCCAAGACGGTCAAATATGGATCAGCAGCAGCTGGCATTCCCTCAACCTCTGCCATGCCCACAGGCTTCCTTGTCTCAGCGGAGAGCAAGGGGAGAGAAGCTTATTCTGAAACACAGTGACACGATGGCACAAGGCAACCTGGTGCCTGCAGGTTCTGCACCTTGCTCCTCCCAAGTCTTTGATTTGGTTAATGGTGCACGGGATGGGTTACAAACACCAGCATCGGGCCTTATAGCATTGACAGTCGATAGGCAGGGAGGAGCAGGCATGTGATGACGCTTGCCCAGAGCGACTCCAAATTGCTCAAGAAGGTGGGTCATCAGGCCCGCCACCTTTGGGCAGGACACCCTGCAGGTGGGGCTCCCCCACATGTGGCTCAAGCCGGAGTGCTCCATACTGCGCCGAGCTCTTGCCATTAAGGATCTCTGCAATATGCTCATTGACGGCGTTTACATCAGATCTAAGAGGAGCTGGAGGATTTAACCACCCACTTCCAGCTGCCTTGAGATGTAGGGTATTTTTTTAAGGGGTGTGAAAATCCCCTGACCCAGAACATCGCTAGGAAGCTTGAAGGTCCTGCAAGTAGCTATGGAGAAGGAGCTTATTGGAAGGTTTATATAGTGGCTAGAGATCATCTTTGGGTGTTATTTGTGAAGTTTCTTGTCTGTACAACGTATTTTACCTCAGTTCCGATATGTTTAATGCTTTGTTCCTTGGAGAATGCTTACTTTCATCAAATCTCCCCAAATCTTCTGCCTGTTGCTGTAGCACTAGATAACAGCAAATCAGTGAGAGTCACACAGCCCAACACAGACTTCCCCAAAGATGCATCAGGTGACCGGGAACAACCTTGATGCTTCAGCATCCTAACTCACCCAAATACGGATTCCTGGAAATGGGCTTTTCTGCTGTGCCACAAGTCCTGGGCCAGACACCGGCAGACTTGGCCTGCACCAAACGGTGCCATTATCGAATTAGAACACAATGAAGGATGACTTCAGGCGCACGAGGAGAGTGAAGCATACTGCATAAAGGCCTGCCTTGGGAGCCTCATGAAGGAAACAACGGCTATATTTTGCTGTAAAGCCACCGCTGCCGACCGGGAGACGTGCTGCCACCTCCGCGGATCCCACCCTGAAGGGAAGAGGAGTTTCTGCGAGCTCGGGAGCCCAGCCCCTCATTCCCGCAAGGCAGCGGGAAAGTCTCCCCTCGGCGGGGACGCTTCGTTTTCCTGCACCGCTAGAGGGAAACCCAGCACCAGCCTGCGCGGCGGCCCCCGGGAGCCGGCATTGCTGAGGCCCGCGGGCTCCTCCCGGAGGGGCTCGGCATCTTTCCTTCCCCTTTCCTTTCCCCTTCCCCTTTCCTTTCCTCTTCCTTTTCCTCTTCCTCCCCGCACCGGCACTGCGGGGGGAGCGGGACGGAGGGGAAGGGCCGCACTGAACGTCCCATAGGAGCAAACGGGAAAGGACAAGGGGGAAATAACGATAAAATGTAATAATAATAACTATTAGTCCCATTATTATTTGTATTATTATTAGCATTGGTATTACTAATTTAAAAAGTGTCATTAAAATTCAATAAAATCCTAATACACTGAGGAGTGACTGCTGGGAGCGATGCTAAAGCTTCTGAGGGTACACAGGTTCTCCTCCCTCTCAGACCAGTGGGCACAGCTCTTTAATTTAATTGTTAGCCAGCAACGGCTTCCTCCTGGTTCTCTTCATCTTACCAGCACAGAAATCTCCCCTGCTGGCAGGAAACCCTTGACCCTTTCAGCTCCGAAAAAGGCAGTACTATTCCAAACAGCTACTGAATTGCTGTTACTAACAAGGTAGCTATCAAAGGCAGAGCAATGACAGAAAAGTTTACGAGAATTATCATTATCATCATAATACACTTAGCTTGTATAATAATGTTTCCTCCCCCAGATTTTGTCCTTAATGAAAATATTGCCCAGTTCTTTACCGTATCCATAAATGATCTAGTAAAGGGAGTGAAGAGCAAAGTAGCAAAGCCTGCCGCTGATACAGAATTGTTCAGAAAAGACTGAACTACAGCTAAGAAGTGGTGCATAAATATTCTGTAATGTTATGCAGCGGAGCAATAAGTCGTCAAATTTTGCATTAAATTCCACATCAACAAATGCACTACACAGCACCTGAGAGGGGAAATCTATCCATACATGTCATGGGCTTTAAATGAACTATTTTTACTAGGAAAGGAATCTCATAGCCATGGCGGACACCTGAGATCAGGGCTCCATGGTCGACAAAACAGCAGAAAGAATTATCAGAATTAATAGGAATATGTAGACACCAAAAAAAAAGAAGCAGAAAACATCGTTTTGCTTTTCTAGAAATCCTTCTTAAATGCATTTTGCACCATGTATCAAAGAGATAGCCAGATAAAAATAGGTTCTGTAAAAAGTGACTAGATATGGAAAGGCTCCCATATGAGAAAAAACTAACCAGACTAGAAGCAGGACTAGCTGAAGCTTGGAAAGGAGGCAGCAGATAGTGGTGACAGCTTGGTCACATCATAGGTGGCCTAAAAAGGTGAAGAACAAATCTCATTCCCTGTTTCACATAACAGAAGTATCCCTTTTGGTCAATTAAAATACCACGTAGTAGTTTTAAGACAAACACCAGGAAGTTTTAATGTTTTCTTTTCAGTGCATGTATAATTAAATCTCATTGTCACAGGATATTGTGGAGACCAAATATATGGAGATGCCCACCATTAGATAAATTCCCTCCAGCGAAATCCACAAGTTGCTGCTAAACACAGGTGCATGGGAAGTTCCTAAAGCTCTGAAAGCTGGATGCCCAGTCCCAGAGCAAAACCATTACATACTTTCTCTTCCCTAGATATCTTCAGTTGGCCAGTGTCAGAGAGAGAGCGCTGGACTTCATGACCTGGCATGGCATAGCCAAGTGGGAAAGCTGGTCCACAGCAAGGCTGTGATTTTCTAAAGTTCATACGAAACTTAGGCTGGAGCTGGGAACTGGCTTCACACCTACAAAGCATCATATCAGGGATACAGCAATCCACCACCGCAGGGGCAGCTTCCCTGCACAACTGTGTGCCAGAGTTTCACTTGCTGGTCTGGAAATGAACCAGGCAGGAAAAGCGATTAGCAGTGGAAAGACACTAGACAGCTGTAATTGTCTAAATGCCTTCCTATTAACCATGTGAGAAACTAAATCCTCACAATCGCATTCGTTAGTAAATGCTAATGACAAACTAACTACATGAAGTTTCATTTGATTAGGTAGAAGAATTCTACTCCAATATGATTATGTTACACAGAATGACCTAAAAAAAACACCAAACCCAAACCCAGCCTGCCTCAGAGCTGAAATGAATGTTAATACTAGCAGAGAGGCAGAGAAGACCTGTCCTTGCCGTACAAGGGCTGCTCCTGCTGCCCCCACGTGCCCCATGTGCCACCAACAGGGTGGCCAGGCTCCCTCAGCTGATGGCAAATGTTCCCAGCTCCCTGGGGCAGCTCCCGCCCCTGCCGCTGACCTGCTGCAGATGGATGCCCAGTGCAAGCGGGACCGAGCCGCGGTCCAGCTGTGGCACGTCACGGTGACTCACTGCGTATCAGCCACACTTAGAAAAGCCTGCAACGTCATAGCGAGAACAGAGAGCGGGCAGCGGGAGAAATTGGGCTTGTTGATGCCTGTGCTGCTTTTCACCCCGGGGGAACGACGTGGTTCAATGGACGGGGCATCGGCGCGGGAGGCAGCCTGAGCGCCGCTGACCTCAGAGGCGCCGGGGCTTTCGCCATCCCTGGCACCCCGTGTGACGAACGCGCGTCACCGGCCGCTACGCCAGACACGCTCGCTCCTTCCCGCAGAGCACGAGGAGAGCTGATCGTAACGACTTGTACAGAGCTGTGAAAATACCGTGGCAGACGTCAGCTTTCAGGGCAGGCTGCTTTCTCTTGGCACCTTTGCTGATTGCTTTATTGAAATACTGATAAAAAGCAAGCTTTCCCGAATTCATCCCTTCCGTGCACCCACAGATATTAGCCAAGAAGAGCAGGTCTGTTGGCAGCAGGGATGGAGGAGCTCACTGCGCCTTTGTGGGAAGACCGAGGGCAATTCCAGCAGCAAGCTGAATCCCACCGGATCTATAACATCCATCATTACTAGATATCCAAGTACTGCTGTGGCAAGCATGATGCCAATGTCCAGACAGACCATACACAATAAAAGGGACCACAGTCCATCCAGAGCGTGAAGCACTTCAGAGAAGAGCTGTGTGCCTCCAGAGCCTAGGTACCACAGCGATGAGGACCTAAGAAGAGAGTAAAGGCCTGCACCAGAGGGTCCATTTCCAACATGAGTTACAGAGTGTGATTTGTTCTTGGCTGAAACTGTAATCATTATTTTTAAGTATGCCTTCTCTCCATGGCCCTTTATTCCCTTATTCTCCATGTGCCTTTATTCTCAGGCAGATGATGTGGATTTCTGGTGTTTGCATGATTTTGTCCAGTCGTCCAGTTTAGGAGATTCAGACCCCACATGAGACCCTTCAAGGAGGTAGAAAGGAGAACACAGCTTCTCCTGAGAGGTCACACCACATTTCTGTGCAGGCATAAGTCCCTCTGAAGCCCACAAAAGCTGCTGCCTGCCCAGCTGAAGGGCCCATAGGCATCATCTCACTACTCTTCTGCTCCCCAGCCTGACTGGTGGACACTGTATGTGCTGTTGGCAGCCCGGGGACAACACGTGCATGGAGGCCACAGGGCAGGCAGGTGCCCAAGCACCCGGCTACTCTGCAACCCCATCCTGTCACAACACTGCAGGTGAATTCTTTATACATAATCAAATAAATTGGAAGGTTATTAGATTTGAATTAGCATTCACTAACGCAATTGATTGTGTGGATTTAGTCATCTAAATGGTCAATGGTAGGACATTTGGATAATTATTACTGTTTAGTGATATTTCTTCAGCTAATTGTTTTTATTGAATGACTCACTTTGACGATGTAGCTGAAACTAGTGTGCAGCTGGGCTCCTGAGGACAGGCTTTTATCTGCCCAATCCACCTCCCAGAGGCTCCATCCTTCCTGTAGCACAGCATATTCAGGTCCCTCTGGATGGTCCTTAGGAAAGGAACTGTTTAGGAACTTCCCACCTCTGCCAATGCATGCTTGGTCATATGTAGGTTGCTTTCTCGCAACAGCTCACCCCAACAGGGTTAAAAAAAAAATGAGCTAAACTGAGCTGAAATGGGGTTTTTCCAAACTCCGCTTGAGTGGGTGCCACCTGTGAGGGCAGCAGTGCAACAGCCCACGTAAGCTGAGATATTTCCTCCTCCACCCTCTAAAGCACACCCCACCCTCAGCCCCAGAAGCAGAGACTCCACTGATGCTGCCCTCCTGCCCCCTCCTCTGCAGAGGCACTCAGCCCTGCTGCCCCACTCCCCAAACCCAGGCTGAGCCCCAGCCCCGCAGCACCATTGGAGGGCTCTGGGCCCTCTGGGGTCAAGCTCTGGGTCAAGTTCTGGGCACCTCCCCACAGGTGTCCCTCACCACATTCAGAGGGACAGAGGTAAAGTTCTGCCTGCACAGCACCGTGGCAATGTAGAGAGCTCAGAGCTTATGTTAAAGTTGTCCCACCTGGAGCTGTCTGGAAAAGCCCAGATGAGCAGACTGCTGCTCCAGGAGTGACAGTGTGCTCATGCCTGCTTCCGTGCAATCAACAGTTTCCTCCAGGTACAAGGTCTCCCCAGACCACTGTTGGGCTCCCCAGGGTCAGTAGCATCAAAGCAATGTTTATCTGAGACCTCCAGATGAGCAGCTGAGGGAAGGTACCAAGGGATACAGGAGTGTGACTGGCTCTCACAGTCATGCTGTGCCTGAAACTGGGTGACCTGGCTTTGTTTTAATTCTACTATATGTTGTCATGTGAGATCAGCTAAGCCACAAGTATGGAAGAAGTCCCAGAGACTGGGCGGTAGTTCCCAACCCAAAGGGGAGCAGGGGAGGACTGTACCCCCAGCCCAGACAGCAGGGAGCTGTCGCTGGCAGGGATACAGGAGGTAGCTCCGATGGCCACAGTGGGATGCTGGGCTTTGGAAGGCAGGGGATGCAGCCAAGAAAAGGGCTCGCGTCTGTGGATGAAGGCAAAAGAAGAATTAAATAGTATGACTGTCAAACACTTCTTTCAAAGAGGGACCGACATGGCTTCTCTGTAGTGCTCTGGGGAATATCACCCCCTCCCATCTCTCTTCCCTCGCTGGTTTTCCCACAAATGTGGTTCAGAGTCTCCAGGAATCCTGCTGTCTCAAGCATAGAACCAAACCCATGGCCCTAACTCTGCGTTGCCAGAGGTCAGGGCTTTCCCAGGCAAGTTATTTTTTTCCCTGCTCAGAAATTGGGTCTGGGAAGAACTCAAGGACTACCTCTTCCCCATTTGTTCAGTGTTCCCGGACATCTAGGGAAGGCCAGCACCATGTGCTCTTGGGGCTATGCCATGAGCAGGCCCTCAGACGTCACCACAGCTCACGCACAGGACAGGGAATTCACAGAAGGACTGAGTTTAATGCCTGTGCACAAACCGTCTGTCCAAGAAAGGCAGGAGCTTATCCTGGTGAGATATTTCTGTCTGGGAAACACCACAGCCATGAGTTAGTAAACAACGCCCACAAAATCTGAAGAAATCAGAGCCCTAAAAGGCACACGCTAAATAGGAAATCATCCCAGGAATGGATGCAGTCTTGGAGAGAAATAAATTTAAACTTGGTCCCGTCTGGAAAAATCTGCGTGCTGTCTCCATCTGCTCCCCCTTCCTTCCCAGCGTGGCTCCAGCAGTGAATCACCAGCCCCGGCACCCTCTGAAGGATGTGCTGTTGCTCCTAATTCCCCTTTACTACATGCAGCTCGGGTACCGCAGGAACGGCAGGAACTGCAACCCTCCGACCTCCAGCCCTGCGGAGAGGCACTGCTTGTCCCCCAGCTCCCAGGAGTGGTGGTGGCCCCAAACTGGCTGCCAGCCATCACCTGCCCCAGGAGAGGTGGTGCTTGGAGTAAGCAGTTGGCTGCAGGGAAATAAACAGGAATACGAGAGAGGAAAAGCTGTGCGAAGAAATGAGGATTTCATTATCACCCAGGCTGGAGAACCCGCGTCCTGGTGGTGCAGGCAGTACCCGGAGCGTGCAGAGCACAGGGTGTTAGTTTGGAAGGATCTGTGTTTAGCCCCCCCCCGAGCCTGTGTTTAGCCTCTCCCAGTCAGTAAACCAGGACTCACCAAACCTCACGCTGCTGACGGTGCAGCCTGGTTCTTTGCTGTCCCTTGGACCCCTGCTCCCGGCGTAACTGTGCTACCCCAGGCGCTGCAGCCCCGCTCTCTTCCACAGCCATTCGCTCAGGCAGAGAAGATATGGATGGGCTGGACCAGGATGTGGCACCAGCAGCACATCCAGCCTTGGCAGAGCTGTGTACGCTCCCTGCTGGCACAGCCAATGCTCCAGCTCCCGGCACAGCCCTCAACCACTCCAGAAAAGAATGAGGTTAGAGTTTGGGGAGCAGAGCCCTGGAGCACCCAGGGCGAGCAGTCTCCTCTGAGATACCAAGCCCCCACTTAGCACCTTCTGGGAAGCAGCTGCTGCTGACACCCATTGCCAGCCTCAGGCAATTTGTGGGTGGTTGATGGGGGTCACCCCTCCTGGAGCCATGCAGTCTGCTGGGCTTCAGGGCTCCAAAGGACTTGGACCAGGAGAAGGAGCAGGGAGCAGAGAGCCTGCCCTTCTCCAAAGAGGGTGTGCAGGGGAGGAATCGACCTCGAGACAGTCCCTCAGCTGGCAGTTCTAGGGCTTTTTTAGGAAGCACACAGCCCAAAGTTCATCTTCTGTTGGTTTTGTTTCTGGTGGGTTTTTTTGTTTGGTTTTGGGGGGGGGGGTGGGTTGTTGTTTGGTTTGGTTTTTTTTTTTCTCTCAGTGTTATGCTGCTGGTATTGTCTAGTATTTCCTGCTTCCTCCCCGGGCAGCTCCCCTGCTAGCTCAGACACACAGCGACAGCACTCAGTGCATTAGCCCCTGCCTTTGCCACATCCGTCCCTAGGGAAATCCCTGGGCCCACACGCAGTTCAGCTTCTAATTAAGGCTTGTGCCGTGTGCCTCTCTGCCGCGGCCAGCCCCCGCTGCTCTCAGAGAAGCACCGTGCTGGCTTTTGTGTTTATCCGGAATGATTTGCACCCGCCAGCTTTAGGCACAAGGGTTGCACAGGAGCAGAGAGCAAACTGTGTGCCGAGACAGACTGGCTCTCGCTGCCCCTGCACAGCCTCCTGCCCGGACAGCCCAGCCTAACTGCGTTCAGGTCTTTGGTTTGCTCAAAATATCAGCTAATAACACAGGGGAATTTGTGTCCGGATCCAGCATTGAACTGCTGGACCCGTAATCCAAACAGAAAGGAGAGCAGCTCCCTCCTTGCCGGGGCCCTGCTGGCTGCCCGCTCTCCCCCTCTGCCAGGCAGAGCTCTGCCTCCCAGATTCTCACCAGGTCAGTTTTCTGCACGGTCCCACTGTGCCACTTTCCCCACGTTTGCAAGATTCCTCCTTGCTGGGAAGAACTAGAGAGGGTAGCATTACCAAATGTCACAGATGCCTGCAGGGGGAAAGTCCCTTTTTAATTATTAGCATGCTCCCGGTTCATATTTTCCCTGTCAGGTCTGTCTGCAGCCACTGATGGGGAGCAATGCCATTCATATTGCTGAAGGGAAATTTGGACAGCAAGCTCAAGAGACCTGTCTCTGCTTCTCTTCTCTTCCCCCAGCCCAAATTTCTTCTTTCCTACACGAAACACATGGCAGCAAGCTTTGCTCCAGCAGGCAGCGAGCATCAGCTTAAGGCTTTGCAAGCAACATGCTTTAACAGAACTTCCACATGAGAAATGGGAATGACACCAGAGAAAATTGGTCTTGCAAGTGGTAGCCGATTTCAAATGACTTGCCCTGTATTTACCCTTAAGGCACAACAATAAAAGCAGTTTAAATTGATACAGTACATCTCATCCCTAAGGAACCCCAGAAATGCAATGAATTGATATATAAACAGCCCACAGTTCACCCAGAGAAATGCAGATCTTTCCAGGGACGCAACACATCAGTTCAAGAGACGCCAAAAATAAGCTTCAATCTAAAAATAAGAACAGAGACTAGTGTAGCCAGCCAGAAGTCCAGAACCATTCCAGTCGGGACACCCTAGTTAACTCCATTTCTGTATCTGTGGGACACGGGTAGGATTTTAAATGCCCTAATTTGGACCTTGGCTTTACATGCCAAAAAATTATTGCCTGCACTGTTTGTTTGGATATTATATCAGCTCAAATTAGGTGGAGAAATGCTTCCTACCTGATCCAGCACACTGCTTTTTGGACTATCTGAATGTCCCATAATAGCCCCCAATAAAAAACTCTGAGGAGGTAGGGATTCCAGCCACATGGCACGTGTATCATTGCTCAGCCCTCATCCCTGCTGACAAAAATGGACTTTGCTTTACTTTTCTTCTTCTCATTTGGCCATTTTTTTTAAAGCTTTCAAATTAGTACCAGTCACATTATTATTATAGAGCAGGAGGGAAGTATGCTTTCCTTGTTTACCACTGGACTAATTGTTTGGAACTGCCTCTTATCTCTACAGCAGCTGTAAATGGGAGCCTGAGATATGCAAATTTTCATTGCAAATTGTTAATAGAATGACAAAGTTAAGTGTTCCCTGGCTTCTATTGCACTAGCAAAGTCCGCAGACTTTTGAAGCAATAAACCAGAGTCCTAGTCAAAGGGGTATCAGCACGTGTGTGTACACATGCAGACAGCAGGTTTGCTTCACCGATTTGCTTTGCTTTTGGTTTTAACAGCCTGGGCCAAGATCCAGCTGGATGTTGTGAACTACCTTTCCTGCAAGCCATGCCTAGTCCTTGAGATTAAATGGGAGGAAACAGTTAATAGGTATCTGCAGCAGCAATCACAAAAGGATGAAGTTGAGGGACCAACTCTGGTAAATCGACAGCACCACAGCGACAGCACTAGACGGTTCTCATGATTAGTGTGGCAATCAGGAAATTACAGTTTAATGTGTTTGCTGGAGGAAGCAGCACGAGAATCTTTCATGTACTTTAAAAACTGATTAAAATCCTACTGCCCCTTTGCAGTATTCAGGCACGCAAGGCTGCTTCTCGGAGCCCTGCCAGCTGCTTTCTGCAAGGCAGGATGAAAACAAACATCTCGTCCCTGCAGCCCCACAGCCCTGTCAACGGAGCGCCTGGGGCACCCACAGCGGAGGAGGCTTTCGCACAACCCAGCCCTCAGGTATCAGGTGCAAAAACACCTCTTGTGGCCGCAGCCTTCTACCCACCTTGTTAAAGTGACTTTCAGGTAGTACCTTGGTCTTGAAGCACCCGCTGGACCAGGCAGCAGAGGCTGCCAGCATGGTCCCAAATACCAAACTGCAGAGAACCTTCATCTCCTCTCAAGCTGACAACCACAGAAAACACCCCTGTGTAGTTCATACAGACATAGCAGAGGTATTAAACCAGAAGGCACAAGAGGACAAGGAGCAGTTAGTTTGGCACAAATGACTGCAGCTTTCATAAAGCTTTGCTTCTGTTTGAGTCCCTAGAGAGGCACAGCCGCTTTGTCCCCTGGGGTCATGCCTGAGCCTCCCAGAACTGCAACACCTGGGTGAGAGGACAGGTAGGAAATCAGAGCTGAGATAGGCTCCTCCCTGTACCCAAAAACTGTTTATCCAAAAGCTGGGTATGTTTCTTTTTATTCTTTTTCTCTTGTGGACCATGTAGAAAATCATATAGAACTGCTAGAATCTGTTAACTTTCAAAAAAAAAAAAAAAGTACCTCAGTAGCACAAAATCAGCATCAATGGCCTTCACTCCTGCTTCAAAACCAAAACCTTTGCTTTATACTATCTTCTATGTGCCATCCCTTTAGGCAAATATTGTATGACAACCTCATTAGCTGTTAGGAGTTACAGAGAAAACAGCAGCTTTATTTGTTTTAAAGTTAACGAGGCTTGCCCCTGTATCTTTACTGCATCCTGCCCCTCCTACTTTACATGTAGATCAGGGCTTAGGGCAGAATCCCTTCTCAATCCTGCCTAATACCCAGGGGTGTCAGCCCATGTCTGCCCCCCTCAGTGCCCCAGGCTGGGCTGCAGAGCAGCATCTCCCTGGGGCAGGAAACGGGCTGGCCTCAGCAAGACTTTCCATCCAGAAAACATTTTCCATCTCCTTTCCGCCACCTACAACTGGCTGCAGTACTGCCGAGTTAAAACGCACACAAAATAAAAGCATCTCACGTGCCTCCGAAAAGAGGTTTCTGCTGGCAAATGCTTGCTAAAAATAGTCCTGCAATTGCCTGTGAGAGCAGCTGGAGGTCACTTATAGAAAAAGGCAAAGAACTCGCTTCGCTGAATTTGGTTTCCAGACATCACAGCGAGGATGCGAAGTTTTAAAGTTTAATTTCTGCCTGGTTGTAGCAAAACCCCAGCCTGAGGCAGCGTAGCCCTGGTGGGGCTCAGTTCCCTCTCCAGTAAGAACAGGAGCTTGCTTTCTAACTCCCGTCTTCCCTTTTTCGCAGGGAAGCAGGTAGGAGGAGATTCATTTGTTAATTAAATTTCCCCCCGCCACTTCACATTAAAAAGGGGAAACTGTTTCAAGAAGCTCCCAAAACTTTCATAACCCTTAACCTATAATAGAAAAGAGTTGTACGGCTTTTTTCTAAACCTGCCCAAAAGCACCAGTGGGTTGTCCCAGGCCAAGTGATGAATAACGAAAAAAAGTCCAGGAATGGCACAGCTGGGCCAAAAATCAGGAACATCTGCTCACAGAAAGTCAGTCATTCACCCTCTCCTCTGGCTTCCCCTTTCATCTTTGGATTTTTCTTGTTCAAAGGGATGCCATCCCATGGGAAAATGACAAAAGGAAAAAAGCACAGACACTGTTACTCAGCGAGGCCAGCAATGATTGAAAGAGAAGAAAAATTTTTTCATGGGAATCCCCCACATCTGAGAAGCAGAAGCAAAAATTCACCAGGGAAAAGTTCAGTGCTGTAAGCAGACACTGCCTTTTATCCATGTGGGAGCCTGCATTTCTCCAGTTTTCATTACCCATGGATGGGACAACAGCAGTAAAGAGGAGCAGAGGAGAATCATTAGGAATGCCCAGAGGAAGTAAGAATAGAGGTGGAAAATGTAATTTCTTCTTTAAAAAAGTTTGCTATCTATATGTACTTTCTCAAAGAGGCCTGTTTAGTCCTGGACCAGAACTGGGTGTACAGGAGTGGCGCAGAATTTATTCTCCCATTCATTCCTGATCCCACTGCACTGAAACAGAGCAAAAACTTCCACAGCAGAGAAGCGAAATGCTCTGAACGCTGAGGCAGGACCTGCAGGCGTCGTGACAGCGTAACACCACTGCCTGCATCTCTCCAGAAAACTATTCCCCCCTCCGCACCCCAAAGCAGCAGCAGGGCAGCCATGCAGTGTGCTGGTGCAGCCTCAGCATCGCTCTGGGTGGTATTTGGTTCCCTTAACTTTCAGCACAATCTCACTACACTGGACTGGCAACAAGGCCTATTCCTGCCCATCAAACGAGTGCTGGTTAACAACTCCTAAAGGGAGTCCCTCTCACCAGCCCTCAAAATGATCCTCACAGGGCCAGGGATCTGCTGCAGATGAAGGCAGTGGAGGAGAGCTGTGGTGCTCCACCACTTCACGGGTGAAGAAGCTTCTCCAAGCATGATGACCACCACTTTGTACGCTTACAGATTGGCCTTCTGGCCCGAAACATCCCACAGGTCCTGGTATCAAACAGCAAGCTGGTGGAAGAGTCAGGAGGGGATGCAGGGTGCAACCAAGACCAGCAGTGCAGGTGGTCCCCAGCATGCCAGGACCCCTGCAGCGTGCAAGAGGACTCTGGTGCAAAGAGTCCCGTGGCGTTCATGGGGGCTTTGTAGCATGCAAGGAGACCCCGCGGCGTGCAAGGAGACCCCACAGCATGCGGTGGGACCCCGCAGCGGTGCACACACCCGCTGCCCTGCCGAGGAGGGGGCGCCGGCAGCCTCACGACCGGGCAGGGCAGGGCAGGGAAAGCCCCCCCCGGGAAAGCCGGCAAGGGGCAGCCGCCCGGGGCGCAGCAGGGAAGTACCGACGGGGACGCCGGGGAGGCGAGTACTTCCCCCTCGACGTGGAAAAACGCCAAGTCCCCTCCCGGCCCGACCTCTTCCCTCCCCTCCCGGGGCGTCGGAGGGGAGGGAAGGGGCCGGCTCGCTGCGATCCGCCCTCCCTGCCACCGCCCGCGGCGCCAAAGCAGGACCAGACCCGTCGGTCGGGCTTTGAGTGGCTGGAAATTCCCGTCCTCGGCGGCTCCTCCCCCGCAGAAATCCCCTCGCCGGGGTGTATATGCCCAGCGCCGCAGCCGCCGCCGCTCACTCGCTGCCAAGTCGGAGCCTGGAAGCCATGATCAGCGCTCGCCGCCCCGTCGAGCCCCCGGTGATGGAGGGCTACGAGCAACCGAAGAAAGAGCGTCAGGGCGGGTTCCCGCTCGACGACCGCCACGACAGCGGCCTGGACTCCATGAAGGAAGAGGAGTACCGGCAGCTGGTGAAGGAGCTGGAGGACATACGCCTGCAGCCCCGCGAACCGCCCGCCTGGGCCCAGCAGCTGACAGAGGACGGGGACACGTAAGTGAGGGGGGTCGAGGCGGGGGGGGGGGGGGCACGGGTGACACGGACGCGGGTTGTGGAGGACACGGGAAGGTGAGGACGGGGACAGGATGTGCTGCCGGTGGGGAGGCGCCGGGCTGGGCCGAGCGGCGGGGCGGGGAGGGCGGAAAGTCCCTGGAGGGGCGCCAGGGCCAGGCGGCTCCGCGGCGGCGGAAAGCCCCGGCCGCCGAAAGCCCCGGCTTGCGACACCCGCCCATCGCCCTGCCCCGGGCCGCCTGGGGGCGTCTGGGGGTATTTAACGTGGGGTTTAGGGAGGTTTTAGGGTGGATCGTGTTTAATTTATTTTTTTTTAATTATTCCCCCCCCCTTACAGTTTTCTCCACTTGGCGATTATTCACGAGGAGAAAGCCCTGAGCCTGGAGGTGATCCGGCAGACGGCCGGGGACCGTGCTTTCCTGAACTTCCAGAACAACCTCAGCCAGGTACTTTCACCTCTGAAGCCGGATCGCCCCCTCCCGCCACCCCCCACAAAAGCTCTCTGGGGAATTCCCCCCCCAAAAGTCCTTTCAAATTTTCCTTTTAATTGATGGATAGTAGATCAAAGGCTGCATTCAGGAAAGTCCCCAGCTGGCTCCAGCCAGTGTTGGTACAATGCTTCCTCTCCTCCGAGAGTGCCATTTAACGCCCGCATTTTTCAAATATGATGCAATGGGTTGCATCTCTCTTCATTGGGATGTTAATGATACCCTTCACGTGGATTGAGTGTTCGGTGCCCAGAGAGCCCTAAGTTCATCACTTCTAGACTAAAGGGCAACTATGCAATGTATTGGGAAGTATAAGGAACTGAGTTTCCGGGGGGTGTTTTTAACTGGGGCCACAAATCTCCAAGCAGTTGAGGGGTCTGCTTGTCCATACGTTGCTGCCAAGTTTGGGGTGTAACTCACAGGTCTGCCTTTCCTTTGTTGCCTGCAGACTCCTCTTCACCTGGCAGTGATCACCAATCAGCCTGAAATTGCTGAGCATCTTCTGAAGGCTGGGTGTGACCTGGAAATCAGGGACTTCCGAGGCAACACCCCCCTGCACATTGCCTGCCAGCAGGGCTCCCTCAGGAGTGTCAGCGTCCTCACGCAGTACTGCCAGCCGCACCACCTCCTCGCTGTCCTGCAGGCCACCAACTACAACGGTATGGCCACGCTACTGTGCACCGGTGTCGTTGTGCTGTACCAAGGGTAGAGTTGCTGTCCAGTGGAGGACAAAGACCTCTGGAAAGGTGGAGAAGGGTTGTTATGCCCGTGTGAGAGTTGAGGAGCCCAAAGCATGCAGCAGTGTCTGACTTCTTTAAAATGCCACTGTCTTGTAGGCCTCCTCACTGGCTCTCGTGGCTTTGAATTTTGGATTCTTAGTGCACTTTTGCAGTGCTCCATCCACTTATTTATTTTTTTTGTGGTTAAAATAAGTTTCAGCCAAACACTGGAAAAAAGCCTCTAAGAAATCTTTCCAAAATCCAACCCTGTTATTCATACTTACTGGAAGCTGGAAAACTCTTTTGGAAAACACCCTTTTGCCATGGATAAATCGCAAACTTAGATATCATCCTGTCACATCATCTTGAGTTTAACTGAATGATAGAGCATTAGGTTAGACTTACTTAAATTTTCCCTTTGTTTGTGTTTTTCAGGACATACATGTCTCCACTTGGCGTCTATCGAAGGATACCTGGCTGTTGTCGAATACTTGCTGTCCTTGGGAGCAGACGTAAATGCTCAGGTATGTAACCTAGACCCTGAATGCAACAGAGCAGGGCTGCATAGTCGTAAGAATCAACAGGTCTGGCACCGTCTCTGGCTCTCCTAACATGCCAAAACTCGTGTTGTTTTCACGCAGGAGCCATGCAATGGCAGAACGGCGCTACATTTGGCTGTCGACCTGCAGAACTCAAACCTGGTGTCGCTTCTGGTGAAACACGGGGCGGATGTGAACAAAGTGACCTACCAGGGCTATTCCCCCTATCAGCTCACCTGGGGGAGAGACAACTCCAGCATACAGGAGCAGCTGAAGCAGCTGACCACAGCCGACCTGCAGATGTTGCCAGAAAGCGAGGATGAGGAGAGCAGCGAATCAGAGCCCGAACTCACAGAGGATGAAGTAAGTAGCTGTTTGCACCTCTATAAGAGAAAGGGAAAACCCTGCCCTTTGTAGTTGTTTTTTCTTTGGTGCCGCTCTGATGACATGCTCCAGTGACCTCTTACCTATATAACAAATGGGTACAAATAGCCCATAAAAGGAGGTTGTGCTGTCAGCCATCAGCAAGATGGCAGTTGGGGTGAGCATATAAGTAAAGTGTAAAAAATACATGAGAGAGCGGAGGTTCATGCAACATGAGTTCTGTTGCTTACACCTACAGAACCTCGTGAGACAAAATTGAAGTTAATGGGTGGCTTTCTCCTCCCCAGCGTTTGTTTTTCTAACATTCTCAGTGCTGTAAAATGGCAAACGTAACCATTTCAGTGTAGAAACTTTATACACCGATGAAGTCGGGGCATGCAGAATTTGGCAGTTATCCCAGAGTGGATACAATAATCCCAGTAAGAGTTTTGCATTAACAGCCTTTTGGTTTTTTTTTTTTCTTCCAGCTTATATATGACGACTGCCTTATTGGAGGACGACAGCTGGCGTTCTAAAGCAGAGCTTTCTGTGAAAAGAAGTGACTGTGTACATATGTATAGAAAAAGGACTGACTTTCTTCATTTAAAAAAGAAAGTCGCAACATGGAGGGGAACACCAGGAGGGAAATGCTACACTGCCCAGCAAGGAACGTGTAATTGTAACAGGACGGTTCCAGGTTCTGGCCTGTGTTTAAATACAGGAGTGGGATGTGTAACATCAGTAGAGATCTGTGATTATTCGTACACTTGATACAGGAGCCACATAGCCCATCTTGTCACCTCCACGAAGGTAACAGACTGCTCATCTAGCCTGCTAGTGACAGAGGGCTATCTTGCGGCGTTAAACCCCATGAGGAACGCGTATCCTCGCCTGGCAAGGCAGGCTCTTAACCAGCCCCCCATCTTCTCGGAGACCCTGTGTTCATTTGTGCCAGGTGCTCCCTGGCCTCACTGACCGACTTCAGCTGCTCTTGGTGGGGCGTCCCGGGCGGAGGAGTCAAACCCAGGGACTGGTGACCTCCTGGCTGTTAGGAGAAAGTAGCAATAATGTTAACTGTGGGCATTGGAAACTGTGTGTTTCACACCATGTGTGTCATAATTGCTACACTTTTTAGCAATTGTATATTGTGTAAATACTGTACATTTTTTGTTTATAATTATTTTGGTACATGTGAATACGTATTTATTAAAAAAATTCAGATTACTCTACCTGGTTTGTGAAATGCTTCCTTGCCCACCTCCTCCTTGTCCCGAGGTGTGTGGGGATCCACCTGGTTTGCTTTTTAAGAAACATGTAACACCTGGTAGGGTGATGGGGTCAGAGGCTGAGGGGTTTTTGGGGGTTCCCCTGGGCAGGGCTGAGACATCTCGGCAGCTCGGCCCTTCTGCTGCAGCTAATTTCGGAGGCAGACGTAGGTGTCGTTTCCTGCACCCGTTGCGGCCGGCAGGTCGGGGGGGGGGGTGTGCTGGGATTCCCCCTCCGTCACCCAAGCACCCTGCTAGAGAGGGGTTTTTTTTGAGGCAGCACCCACCCACCCGCCTGCCCTTGTGACACCTTTTTTTTTTTCCAGCTCCGATACCCGGCAGCGCTTGCCAGGACTTGCCGTGGGAGGCGGGAGTTTTGCAGCTTCAGCCCCGCACCCGCTCACCCTTCTCCCTATCGCCCGGCCCGGCTCCGGTTTGAACTTCGGACGCCTTTGGATTTTCCGAAGGGGATTTCCGCGGGAAGTGGGAGCGCACGCCCGGGAACACGTGCTGCCGCCTTCCACCCCTGAAATTCAGCCGTGGGGCCTCCCCACACCCCCCAGCCCTTCCTTTCTCTGCCATGGGAGCCACAGCTCCCCTTGTCCAGCTCATGGCGGTGGAGGATGTGGCTTTAACCCACTCCTCTTCCTCTTGCCCGTTTCCCACCAGCATCCAGGCAGATGGAATCGCTTCTCCAAAACCCTTGCCTGCTTCAGCTTATCTGCTGGCAGTGTCTCGCAGCCCCGGGTTTTAGCCCATTGTGGGACCGCACAAAGGATGGGGTTGTGTGAAGGGTGACTGTGCCCTGTTCCTTCTGCGCTGTAACCCCTGGACAGGGGACGGGGGTGCAGCAGAGCTGCTGACGCAGGACCGAGCTCTGCCAGGAGTGCTGGCCAGGGAACTTCTGTGCTGCTGGCACCTGGCCCGGCTCAGGCCACCGGAGAAGGCCACGGCTCCAGGTTGCAGAGGGACACCCATTCCCTGTCCTGCCCTGCTCTTCCCGAGGGGTTCCTGACACACAACCTTCTCTAAGGAGGGCTCTCTGGTATGAGGAAGGGCAGCACAGCTGCCTGGGTGCTTCCTAATTTGCATGGGAGCCAAAGGCCACTGTGGAAAGGATTATATAAAATTGTCATCCTGAGTCATTTTTTATTTCCTTTCCACTCTCATCGCAGGAGCACGGCCCAGGTGAAACTTCCTTCTGGCAGATAGGGTCATGCCTGCATTGCAAACCTGCAAAGTTCTCCAGGTGCAGGGCTGGGTGAGGATCTGACAAACCCTTCTTCTCAGGGCCTCACCCTGTACCCCGAATGACCCCTAAATCCAAGCCGGGGATGGGGACCAGAAGGGTTTATCCACCTGCTGCTGCAGGTTTTTCCCCAGCAAAGAATCCCGGGTGACTTTCGTCCTTTCTTGACTAAAAACGATGTTGCCACGGCTGGAAACTGAAAAGGTGATGTTCCTCTTGGTAGCTCTGCTTCAGTGCCCCCCTTCCAAAGCCGGAGCTGGAAATGCTGTCAAGGCTCCGCGGAGGCACTCACCAGCTATAGATATCAGTGTTCTGGAACTGCTCGGGTACACAGCTGGGCCTGGTGTGCAAATATTTAAATAGATACCATCTGAATGCAAATACTTCTTATTCGAAGGCCAGAGGGAGGGAGGAAAGTGCAGTTATCAGCAGTACCAGGGTGGCTGAGTAGTTTTGGAGGCAGCAGTCTGTTCTTTGCTGCCCATTGCAACACTTACACAAACTGTATCTTGGGAAGCTGCTGCTATAATCTTGCAAGAATTCCATCATGACTTAATAAATTAAGCAAATGCTTTTCTGTACAAGGAAGTTTTGCAGCTAAACAAATCATTGCCCGGGTACCACATGCTGGTTGTGCTACCGGTTGCCTCCGCCAGTCATGCAAAAGTAACCAAGTATCGTACATGGAGGAACCGCAGGAAAAGCAAGTAGGACAGAGATTAATGTGAGAATATGTGTGTTTGTTAGCAAAATAGGTTGGGGCATGTCGTGTGTTCGTGCATTGCTAACACGGGGCTATTCAGCGTAGAGCTTTGACTGCTCGCTTGATGATATAATGAGGTTCTCCACGGTAGGTCACCACCTGCATCCCCCAGTTTCAAACACATGCCCCTAGCTGCTGTGTGTCCACCTCTCTCTGGCTTTTCCACACGTATTCCTTTAGAAAGATTTTCTGAGAGAGCTTTTGGTGATAAGCTGCCTTCACGCTACCTTCTTGGTTGGCACTCTGGCAAACATGCTGCACAGCCCCATTTGTAGGGCTCAGAGCAAGAACTCCTTACACATTATTCTGCCAGCATCACCTTTCCTTACCTAGCTACCACAGTTGCTATTAGCAGAGCAGGCCAGCTTGTTCTTGCTCATCAGCCTCCTTGCCTCAGCTCCTACCAGTGCCTGTGATGGTCTAAGGTTCAAAATTCAGCACTTTTGCGACCTGCAACCTTCAATAATAGCCATACTGCTGCAGATTGAGGTCTTGTGAAGTTCCAGTTTCCTGCCTCTGACCCTCTCTCCACTAGCTTCCTTTCTTTCCTCAGCTCCTGCCATGCCTCTGACCTTCACTCATGCTGCCCTTTGCCACCCACAGCCACCTCTGTGGGCTCTTTTCTCCCTTCCCGGGTGAGCACCTTTCCGCAGGTCCCTCTACTTCTCCCCCTGCAACACCACTTTGCCATAAACCCATTCACTCACCGTGACATTGCACAGCATGAGGCTGCATTTTTGTTTCCAGCCTTTCCCCACTCCCCGTTCTTGTAAATCACTTCGATAATCCTGCAGGGATATTCCCATACTTCCTTATATTGCACACAAAGAGCTGAACTCCCCGTTTCCTCCCACACCCTCCTCTTCCTCCTCGTGCTCCAGCTGCCTGCAGGCCTCCCTCACCCCAACCACAACCCAGGGGCCACCTTTCAGTCCCTGTTCTCCTGCCTTTTGCCTTGCTCAGCATCAGCCCTGGACTTCTCAAGAGCATTACGGAGGTGACGGACGCAATGCAATGGGGATGGCAACGGTGGAGAGCAGGGCCCAGGTCCTGGTTGTCCCACGGTCAGTTGGGAATCCTTCTCTTGCATCCACTGTGGCTTTGGAAAGAGTAAAAGCAAGGCAACAGGCAACCTTGCACCTAGGGATGTGTGCAGGCAGGCTGTGTCCTCCCACTGGCTCCAGCACCAGCCTGACCTTTGCAGTTCAGTGACGAAGCCCTCCCCGCCTGCTCACCCTGCTGCTCTCGGGGTACAGTGCAGCATGTTCCTCTCACACGGCCTGGGCTCTGCGGGCTGTTTGACACAAAGGTGGGGGTGTCCCAGCTCCCTCAGCAGACAGAGGTGGGACAGACAGCCCCAGGAGCTGCTGCCAATGGGCATGGACATCACGAGGAGCCACGGTCCTAACCTGGGGGCTTTAACTCTTGCTCTCCTCATCCTTCAGCCCTTTGACATTAGGAAGGGGCTCCCTATTGACTACTTGGCATTTTACACACTTTAGTTACAGACTGGGGCCAACAGACAGTGTTTTTAGACCATGCACCCCACACCCAGCTGGTGGACACATCTACCTGCCTGTCCCAGCAGGACTTGATGTACCACAAGGCAGTGAGGCCACCAGGACCCTAATCTATCCCCCGAAGTGGCAGCCACCCTGCTGCTGGCTTTGCCCCACAGCTTTAATTCAAAGGATGAGCAAGATGGTGGAGTGAGGAAAGGAAAAGGTGGAACCAGAAACCAAACCCGAAGAAAATCACCATGATCTCTGAGAAGGAGGCACAGTCTCATTTGTGACTTGTTTTAGTGGAAAATCTTCAATGATGATGGACTCTGGGCCAGGCAGCGTTCCAGCACAGATCATTTTTCTGCACAAGCTGAGCTGTGGAAATAATTAAGCATCTGGTTGTTCCTAGAAGAAAGAACTGCAGAACAGAGTGCAGGGACTGTAGGGTGGACCTTCTCCCTGGACAAAAGCCCGCCCTCACTTCAGTGGGGTGGAGGAAGGGCTCTTCCAGCATTGCCTGCTCCCAGCAGCAGCACTTTGCTGGGGTGGGATCCCCTGGGGTGAGGGAGCTGGGAACTCCTGATCCCTCTTGCCAGCCAGGACGGCACACACCACACTGAGATGGCCACAGCCTGCCTCCAGCAAGCACCTGCCCCAGCTCCGGCACCTCTCGCCTCCCCGTGCCTTCAGACAGCTCTCTGAAGTGTTAGCATCAGGGCCAAAAGGCTGCCTTTAAACGCCGGCACATTTATCATGCCATAATATGAGCAGCTGAAATCCAGAGGGGTTGAACTGGAAAATCCCCCAGCACCCTGGAGGTTTGACTGCGCTCCCTCCCTTTGCTGCAGCAGGCAGATTTTCCCAGGACTGCCTCCTTGTCCAATTTTCCAAACAAGACTTTCCAGTCCCTGTCAGAAGAGAGCTGGGGTATTCCCCACTCGCTCCTTTCTGCAGTTTTACCCCCTTAGAGCAGCCACGAGCGGCGGCGCCGGGCTCCGTTGCCTCTCCAGCAGCAGGAGCGTGGCCTCCTGCCTGCCCACCCCCAGCCCCAGGGGCTTCCCTGCTCCGAAGGAACACACCCGCAGCCCTGCAATTTAAATCCTTTCCCCGTGCCCAGCTTCAGCAAATTCAGGTTCATTTTCCTGCACGCCTTCCGAGGGAAGATCTTCCTCCCTCCAGCCGAAAGCAAAATACGAGCAAATGGGTACAAAGTTGCTGCAAGAAAGAGCCTTAAAATGCAAATATTTTTTATGCTCCCCGTGAAGGGCAGAGGGCCACAATTACCGTGTGACGCTTAACTTGGTTAATTATTACCCCTGGATTTCAGTAGCTTGGAGAAGGGAGTTTCCCAAGGCCCCGCGGAAGATGAGCGCCAGCGCGGCCGCTCCGCTTCGGCAGCGCTCCTCCTTTGCACCCGGGAGCAGCCGGGGGGTCGAGGGAGATGCAGATTTACCACACACCCCCCTCCCAGGAGCACTGGTGGGTGTGAGGAGCACCGATGGGTGTTAAAGGCGAGCCCGTGGTGTTTGCTCACACAATGTGGGAGGGCCCGCGTGGGGTTCTCTTCTCTTCTCTGCGTGGGAAAAGCCCACAGCAGGTCCCTGAGCCAAGAAGGACGGGGGGAAGGGGGGGGAAGAGGGGGGTAAGGATGGCAGCACGCAGAATGAAACCACCCTCTGCTTTCAGTTTTTTTCTAAGCAGATGGGTTTCCATCCCGGCATGCATCAAGGCTGATGTTTCTGGATTTCATCAAAAAACTTAGGTCTGAGTTTTGGCAGCAGCTTCTCTGAGACGCTTTGCCCCTGCAAACAAACAAACAAGCCAACAAACAAGCCCTCCCCCAAGGTGCGTGGAGGCTCCCTACCCCGGGCTGTGCAGAGTGCCTTGGGGAAAACCCTCCCGAGGAGGGGGATTCACACCACCCACTCGCCCCCAAGCACACTTGACCTCCGCCTCCTCGCCAGCAGCCTGTGAAATTTCCCAAGCCGTAGTAAACCATCCAACATCGTCTGTCTGTCCATCCGCCCCAGACCTCTCCACACTCCCATCCTTGCAGCCCTGAGCCCAGCAGCAGCACGCTGGAAGACGTGGTGCCGAGCTGCTGGACGCTGTGCAAGGGAAAACACGATCAGACAGCGTGAGGGCACGTTCAACACCTGGGAAATGGCAACGTGGCAGAGGGGGAAATGGCACCGGTGCCACGAGGGTGCAAAAGCTAGGTGAGATACCACCTGCAGCAGGCTCAGGTCCAGCAGGTTCCCCAGGTCCACTGCTGAGGGGGTTTCATCCCCTTCACAACCCAGCAGTACCACTTTTCACACTGAAATGCTTAAGCTTTCCCCACGGTGTCCTCCCCTCTGGCTCTGTCCCAGGGGAAGGGACGTGAGCAGATCCAGAAAAGGCTGGGACTTCTGGCCAGGATTATCTTCTGCCTTCACCTTCTGGGTGACAGCATGCAAAGCTAGTTTCCCTTCTCCACTCAGTTGACTCCCAAAGTGATCTGATCACTTGCTTCTCTCTGCAAGGGAATCCGCTCCTTTATCATCTGAGGGACTTGTGGAGTAAGGAACTGATAACTCTTCATTTCCTTTTTTCAGAGAAGCCTGGACACAGCACAAAAGGGGAACCACACAGGTTACCTGGCAGTTGGCTTCCTTCCATGAGCAGTTCCAGGCACATGGTGGCAAGACCAAGCCTCCCTAGGCATGGTGTTCTGGGAAGCCTTTTCCCAAAAAAAGCCGTGCTGAGGCACAGAAGACAGGAGGACCAAGCTGCATCCATGGACTGCACAAAATTAGAGGAGTACATCTCAGTAGAACACATGGCATCTCTGTGCCACAAGACATTTCTCACAAAGGCTTGTGTGTGCAGAAAGTGTGAGCCAATGAGTGGCAATATCTCCAAATTTTCTGCTTTGAATTTAAGAACAAGTGGAATATTTCAAAATGGCCAAATTTTTCCATTTTGCAAAGGAAATGTTTTGCTCCACTTTGTTTCAGTTAGAAACACTGTATTGTTTTAAAAAAATCACATGATTAGAAACATATTGAGAACTTCCCAACTGATACAGATTACTTCTGTAGACTCAGAAAACAGGAATTTATTTCATTTTTTCTTACTCATTGGAAACTTCAGGTGTTTGTTTTCTCACTCACCTGAAAATTTTTTTTTGTCCTAGGCTTTTGCAGTTGCAACATAGTTGAATTTCCTCTCCCACTCTTCTCCTGAGTCATATGAACTGGGCATACCTCTGGCCTGGGGCTTATCACGTTGTCTCTGAAAAGCCAACCCCTAAATTGGCATCCAATTGCCATCTATATCATAGCTATTAAACTCCTCGTGCTCACACGGGGGCAAGTCTTCAGACAGCCTTACAGCTAGCAGCCTTCCATCAGGCCTGCTCGGCTGCTTCTCACCATCACAGCCTACACACACACACACACAAGTGTACATCCTCTTCCCTCTGCCATTGACTCCATCCTTTGGCTGTTCTACACATGCCAAGAAGAAAACTCAGCTCACATGAGGTGATATTTTCAAAATTGATCCTGAGGGGACTCTTGTGCTGAGAGTTTTGTGGCTGCACATCGATCTGTGGCAAGCGTACAGCTTCTGGCAGGTAAACCGACACTGATTCCGATGCCAACCAGTGTCCTGCTGCCAGACATTTTGCCCATGACTTAGACCATGTCTGGAGACTGATTCAACCCAAGGCATGAAGCCAACGCACATGACCCAGGGAGTGTTAGGTATTTCCCACGCAGATGCTTTCATTCAGCAATACAGGAACCACAGCTCGGCGTGTCCTCTTCCTGAAGGCAAGTCCCTTGCGTTGTAAGCACGTTCATCATGAAACGCCGCTGCACGTGGCTCCTCAACATCACCTTAAGAAAAATGTTATCTCTGCAGCCGTTCCTCTTCACTGACTTTACAGGTGGGCCCTGGGCCCTTGAATGCTGTCAGTAGAAATTGCATATTCCTTGTAATCGCAGGATAAAGAGAGCTCTGTGTAGCATCATTAAAGGTCTCAAAGGTCTCAAAGTTGGGAGCAGCCTCCCTTCAGGTGGTGGCAAGCCTCCCGCCCGAGCTGGGCTGTGCAGGCGAATGCTGAAGATGCTGCTGAAGATGCTGCTGCGGCACAGGGTGCTGGCACTGCACGAGAGATCCTGTCCCTTGGTGTCCTTTCCCCCACGCCTGCCTGCTGGCACTGCAAGGAGACCCAGAGCTTTTGCACCAGGCTGGATATGACCCTGCCCCAGGGCAGGGGTGAAGAAGGATACAGCATTGCTGGGCCCTGGTGCAAAGGGGGCTTTTAAGGATGAACTACAAGATGAGTGTGCCCTAAAAAAGGGCAGCCTTTTTTATCATGTTTCATCATCATTTACCCTGAAGAGCCATGGCTGTGACACTGCAAAGCGGTTCCTGTTTGCTCCTGGTGGCAGCCCAGTCCCTGTCTGGGGCTGGCCAACCAGCACAAGTGCTCCTGGTCCCAGAGCCCGTGGTCGGAGCAGGAGGTGTCCCCGCTCCTGCTGCCCTCCAGCACCTGGCACTCCAAGCCCTGCCCCGTTAGCTGTCAGGGACCTGCTTCAGCAAACCACAGGAGCAAGTCAAAGACAAGATGTGTGAGATCAGTGAAGTGTGCAGGGCATGGTCCCACTTAAATCATCAGTCTGCCACCGGCGCGTGGAAATGCAGAGTTCAGAGAGTAACTCACCAACCCTGCATGAAAACAGCCACGACAATCGGGAGAAAGCAAGTTTCCAAATGAGAGCAAGCACTCCAGATGTCACCCTTTAAAGGGTTAAAGCAGAGAGGCACTATGTGTTTTCCACCTCCACTAAGCAAGCAGAAGCTCACCACCTCTGAACTGAGCCTCCAGGAGCTCTTCAGAAAGAAAAGTGCAAGCAGGGGCAAAGTGACTGAGCTGCTTTGCATGGGATTTCATTTTACCTTTTCTTGTGAAGTTGTGGTGAGAAAAAGAGGCAGTGACGGTAAATGCAAATATCTCCAAGACATTGAGGCCTCAGCAGTGAACCAGCTCAGCTCTGCCATCCCTGGGCACAGGGATAAGGGACCTTCGTGGTTGTGACTTATGAATGACATGGATCTTGCTTCAATGACTGGCTGTTCTCCTGGCTGGGAAGTAACTCCCTTTATCCCATCAACATCATCGGGGTTCGTTTTTTTTTTTTTTCTTTGGCTTCTACTCAGACATGATCGAAATATGTACTGAAGATGTGCTTTTAAAAGTGAGAGCTCAACACGCACAGCTGCCTTTGGCATTACAAGAAATGCAGAAATGCGGAAGAAAGGAAATGAACTGTGCTTGCGGCATGAGCTGCACCAAGCTGCAGATGGGACAATTCTTCTCAGATGCAGTGCAGCAGCTACCCTGATCTCTCTCTCTCCTTCTTACTGCCAACAGCTAAATTATTTCTTGCACAGCTGTAATCATACACCTAATGAACTTGCTCCTGCATAAACCCAGAACATAAACCCTTTTGCTAACTGGCAACCTGTTGGGCGCTCTGCCCCCGCACAGCACCTCACAGATCTGATGTGCAGTGTCAGATATAGGCTGCTGGCAGGGTTTGGAGAGTCCCCAGGAGGGGCCTCCACGAGAGCTCTGCCAACTGGGGCTGCAGACGTCCCAGGAGAAAACCTTCCTGCAAGAAGCCAGGACAGAACAGGCTGATCAATACTAAAGGAATGAGGGAGAGGAAAGAAAATGTTTTTGCTAGCAAACAGCCAGCAATTTAAATTAGGAATTTCAATAACAGCAGTGAGCCTGACCCAATGTGGTCTTAGCCTCTCAAAATATTTGTAGTGCGGATGCTCTAAGTCCCCAGTGGGGAAAACTGAGGTGCAGCTATTTGGTGGTTTATGCAGCAGCACAGGAGGGCTCAGCCTGCTCCTTAGCAGCACCCAGGAAAATGAGAAAACGAAACATAACCTCTCCTTGAAGGCACTTTTCAGTGAGAACAGTGGCATGAGCTGGCAAGGGCTGGTGGCTCCATCTCTGCTGCAAAGCCCCTGCCAGCCCATGCAGCTCTGCTGCTCCTTGCCCAGGCAGGCTACTCGCACCTTAGGGCACCACAAACCAGCAGATGTAAAACGCTGCTGCAGGACGTGGAGTCACAGCCCACACCGGGCACCTCTGCCCCAGCGTTGGGCTGTGAGGTCCTCCAGGGCAGACACCGCTTTTAAAGAGATGTTTGCAGAGCTGCCTGGAGAGTGTGTGCTGCCAGTCCCCTCCTCTGCCCAGCCACAAGGAACTTGAATGGGTAGAAACAGCACCCACAACGTTAACGCAGTTGGTGCTTCCAGCTGCAAACCCACCACCTCGGTGTCTGCCAGGACAGCCCAGGTTTGGGCTGTCGCTGTAGGCTCGGCTAAAAGAGCTGACTTCTGCCAGCCACATGCAATAAAGCAAGGCAAAAAGGCTGTGGACTCCAGTAACCAGAGGTACATGGAAATTCAGGAGGATTTCTCGCTGGGCGGCAGCCCTGCCGTGCTGGCGGCGGGTTTCAGCTTTGCTCAGCCCCGCTGGCAGAGGCACCCTATGCAAATGTCTCTGCACTTTCACACACGGGACTTTCAAAAGGTTCACGCTCTTCAGAAAAAAAAATGTATAGGATCAGATTTTCCTATGGCCCCTCAAGTCATTTTATTAATCACCAGGACCATTCTCAAACATCTTTCAACATTGAGAAATTCCACTTAATCACAGCCTGCCCTGCTAGCACCTTCTCAGCATCAGATGGATAAAGAAATGATGCAGCGAGGACCTTAGTCACACTAACGCTGCTTCAAGGCTAAGCTGGGGAACGGGGCATGAATCATCTTTGCCTTTTCTTTCCGTAAGGGAAATGGAGAAGAGGACTGCTGCTCTGAGAGTAAAACGCATAAAGCAGTGACAGGTCTTCCTCTTTCCTTCCCGTCTCGGGTCCCTGCTGCGTGCTCCTTCCCTGCACTGAGCTGTATCTACGGAAAAACCCATCTCTCTTTCAAGCTACTCCTTGGAGGTTTGTTTGATGCATCTCAGCAAGTGCAGAGCTGTTTCCCAGGGCTGGCTGGCAGAGTCAATTGCAGGATATTTTCCAAACAAGCCAGTTCCTCTCACTTCCCGGAGTCTCTCTCAGCCCAGAGGACTTTTCTGTGTGTACAGAGGCACAAAGGCAGCGAGATGTGGTGCTGGGAGAGGAAAGACTGGCTCCTTGGAAAGGTGTAAGCATTGAAATGATAGGCATTGCACTGTTTCGCTTTTACAAGCCTGCCGGCTTGCAGGAGTCCACCGAGCACATCTGGTGACCAGAACACAGAGCAAGGAGCCACCTGCCCAAGTGAAGGGGAATGCCAGGTCCCAAGGTGCACCTCCAGCCAGCACGGTGGGGAGAAGGAGGCGAATTGGGATCAGAGGACACAGCTGTGCTGTGAAAAGTGCTCTCCGTGGATTCTGTGGCCTCTCCTTTGGTCCCCCTGACCTGAGGCACACAGAGAGGAGCACACCCTGGGGCAGCACAGGGCTCTGCGGGCTATCCCCACAGCGGGATAACTGAGCGAGGCTTGCTCCAAGGCACTGTAATATTGGGTAGCAGAAACCCTCCCTGCACAAAAGGAGAGAGGATGGGGGGAAACAGCTGGATTATTTTGCCCTCTCTCCTTTCTTTTGGAAAATACATAACCACAGCTCCCAATGAGCACAGCCCCTCAGGAGAGGAACAGATACCTTGCTAGAAGAACTTTGTGTTTTTTTATCTGGACATGCTTTGAGCAAGGCTTTGGTAACACTCTGCTAAGGAGTCAGGAGCTGAGCTCTGTTCCCTCCACTGCTTCAGCCTGCTCCTGCCCGACTAAATGCCGAGATCCTCTGGGGCGGGCAGCCCAGTGTGTCAGCTGTGGCTCCTGGCCAAAGCCACCGGGAGCTGCAGCCCTCACCTAGGCAGCCGGGCACGCTTCAGGGCCTGCTGCTGCCAGCTGCCCGAAAGGGCTAGGTCCCAGCAGCAGGACTGGGCTCCGGAGTGAGGAAAAGCATGCAACTCGGTGGAAGCAAGCTGGGTAATGGGTTGCTGAAAAAAATAATAATTAAAAAATAACAAAAAAAAAAAAAACCCAAACATCCCAGTGCATTGCTAGGCAGAAATCCCAGCAAGCTGCTTGGGTAGGCAGGGGTTGCCCTGTTTCTGTTTGGGGTTTCCTGCCCTGAAATGAGGGCTGCCTGCTCACGGTGAGCTCGGCAGGCTACACGCGTGGGACCTCCGGCACACGGGGGGACAACCTGCGCAGTACGGCCAGGGCACTTCAGCTGCACTTGTGCAATCCAGAGTCCAGGGTTTCCAAACAGTCGGGTGACCGGTCACAGCTGCTCTTCTGCCGGGGTTGCTTGATGTCAGTCAGCCAAAGTCCTCAGCTCCAGCACAGCCAGAGCTTCCAAGGGTGAAAAGCGAGCCGGTCCAGGGGGGATGCAGATGCAAGGACGGAGCTGTGCTCTGCCCCGTTGGCCCCTTCCCCATGCCCCCACACAGACAGTGCCAGGCTCTCAGCACTCCCAGCTCCTCTGAGCCCTGGTTTGCACAGAAATTTGCCATTCATCCAGCAGCCAGGGCTACAAATTGAGTAGCTGATTTTTCATTTGGATACAGCTTGCTTTTTTTGTTGTTGTTTTTTTTCCCACAAGTTTGCAGCCATCCAAACTCAAATGACATGTAAAGTTGGGAATCCCCCCTCCCCCCAGTCCCCAAACCTTTCTATCACCCGAATAAAGTCACCTCCCTAAACAACAGGCCATCAACCCAGTTCCAGCTCTTGGCAGGACGCCTGCAGGGGCACGCTCCAGCTACACACTAATGGCCGTGCTCAGAGAAGGGCACCCACCCATGGCTACCGACAAGGAGACACAGCTTCCAGGGCTTGCTTTTGCTGGTTTGATTCCAGTTCTCTCCCTCTTTCTCCCTGCCCACTACCAGCCTGGGGCTGCCAGCCATGGCCAGTCCTGGCATCTGACAGCCAGCACCCTGGTCCCACAAGCTCCTGTGCAGAGTAGGTTTCTTGGCTCACTGAACTCTCGTCTCCTGTTTGGTTAGATTTAGCAGCTTGAAGGGGATAAACAAATTCGTTCCTAGAAGCTCTGCCCCAGGAAAAGCTTTTTGGCAACCTCTATTGGCCACCAGAGACAACTCTGCAGGAAGGTGGTGCCAGAAGTTGCATGAGCAGGGAAGCCCCCGGCAGGCGGTTTTGCAACAACATCCTGACCATCCGGGACATCGTGACAGCTTCCATGGTCCATGACAGCTCTTCCCCATCGGCCCCAGCACGTCTCTCTGGCAGGTGCTGCAGTAGCTGTACACGCTTGCTGAGTGCTTGCACAACGTGAGAATCAAAGCTGCACCTGGGGCAATCTGAGCTCATGTTTTCTTATACTTGTGCTGCAAAACAGAGGCCTCATCCGCAGGAGCTGAGCAAACCCATCATTTATGCCAGGGACGATCAGCCGTGGACACACGCGTAGCCGCTGAGGGAGGTGCTCATGTTGCTCGTCACGCTGCAAGCTCTTTGCCAGCCAGGCTGATTTCGAGCTGGGTTACATGGACACTGGGTTACATGAAGAAAACAGCTCACTGAGCAACAGGCAGAGTTCGACACTTAATAAGGCCACCTCAACCCCCAGACCAGAGGTCCCTCCAGTCCAGTGGGTTGTCTTCAGACATGACCAATGCTGGAAACACCGGGATATAACCTCGCCGTCCCTTGGGCTCCTAGGCAGCTAGTAGTGTAGACTGATGCAGGGAGACGCTTCTGCCCATGACGGTGACTACCTTAACCAACCAGAAGCAAGACAAATAAGAGCAGTGTAATGCAATCCCAGCTGGAGCTGACGCTGCAGCGCCCACAGAAGTGTCATTCCAAAGCGCCACAGAAATACAGCAGCTATTACGTCCCACCTTCAGGAAAATCTGCTCGTTCTCCAGTAACATAGAGGAAGTCAGCACTTGGGCATGGATCCCAGAAGAGATTTAAGACCCTAAATCAGGATGCTGGTTGGCTGTGAAAGCCTATATCCAAACTTGCCACATGGAAAGCCTGTGCTCAGCAGTTCCCTACCTCCTGAGTGAGTACAACTCACCAGCGACTCCTCTCTGCTTGCCTGGGAAGCCCCCGAGCAGCTGGAGGGCCCTTCAGTGGACATGGCATGCACCCTTCTGGAAGGAAGGATTGCTAGATCCCTCCTATCCAGTGGAGCAACCTAATCCCACGTTCGGCCCCATCTTGCACACTCTGCTCCTGACTTTACACCATCGCCCTGAAGCCCTGGCATTAGGGAAGGAGAGGAGACAGCATGTCCCTTCTTCTCACTGTCTCTCCAGCCCAGGGGCCGGGGCTCATCATGTATGGACATGTGCCAGGCTGTCCTCAGACAGAGGGGCAAGAAACCCATCTCTTGGGTGGGTGCCCCAGCTGGAAGTTTATTACATTCCCCTGGGAGACTGATACCTTTGGTGTACTTCAGGAGGAGAAGAGAAAGGCTAGAAAAGAGCAGTGGTGTTCAGAACAGACCCTAGGAAACAGCCAGCCCCAGCTCGGTCAAGAGTCTGGGTGTTCAGAGAGGCAGATCTTCAGGCAGATGCTGGGCTCAGCATTTCCAGCGGACTAGGGGCCCATTTTAGCACAGGGCTGGTTTGCTGGTTTTGGTGCCTAGTGGAGAAGCACAACATCAGGACAGGGCTTGCTTCAGCCCCAGCTTTGCTGTTGGAAGAGCTGATGACCCTGGTCTGCCCAGCTACTGCAGTACCCACATGGTGGCTGGCAAAGAGGGTTGCAGGAGCTTTCCCTTAGTTCAGACAGAACCAGGCAGGGTGGCTTAGACAAGTTTAAATTAACATACATAACTTTGCCCGAAACAAACACAGGAAACTCCACCAGCCATCTGAGGGGGAGCAACCTCCAGTGGGAGGGGGAGGTGAGAGCAGGGAGACCAAAAACCACTTCCAGAGCTGGATCCAGAGGAATAAAAGTCCGTGTGGCCCAACGCAGGTGGAAACCCCTCCTAGTAATCCACCAAATGATGAGGATGGGCAGTAGCATCTCCTCCTAGCAGCAGGCAGAGAGGCTTTCACTGAGCCCAGAGGAATGGAGAGGTGAAGTTTGTGCACTTTCTACACAAAAAGACAGAGAGGAACCTGAAGACTTATCATGGGAATGAGCAGGAGAAGCCAGTAGGACTGCCACAAACTCCTGGGAACACAGAGTGGGTTGGGGGTAAGAGAGGAATCCCCTCAAGGGAACAGCCGAGGCCAGGAGGACACCAGGGAAACGTATGTTGGACACACTGGGAGGTGGGGCTACCATGAGAAACCACCAGGCAAAATGGCAACTTGTCTGACCAAGTGTCTGCCCTACTGAAACGAGAGAAAATAGAGAAAACCGGGGGACAAGTCCGCTAGCTCTCAGTGCTTCACCTTTCCAGCCCCTATAATTCTGGGATTCTGTGTCTGGCAGCGTCCTGTCACCAGTCCCCACAGGCCCCAAGGCCACCGTGTGTCAGGGAGGAAGGGGACGAGCAGCACGGCTGTCCCGGCACGCAGGTGTGGGCTGGGCTGTGTTCACACCTTGAGAACAGGCCTGGCACCAGGTAGACGGGTGCTGAGCTTCGGGGCTGGCCGTCAGCCAGAGGAGCCGGAGCCCTTCTCAGCCTGCGAGGAGACTGAGGTGGGGTGCTGGAAAGGATGCCAGCTGCTCCGTTGGAAGGCAATCAGTTGAACCCACTTGCTCTCACCTTGGGAAATTCCAGGCTCCTTCCTGGAATGAAACGTTCCTTTTGCAAACTTGCTTTGGTGAGGCTCCTGCCTACACCCAGGCTCTATAAACAAAACCAGCGCTGAAAGTAAAAGTACCCATGCTATATGCAGGGCTCCCTTCGCTTCTTGTGTTGGCGATGGTGTGATGGCCGCCCTCCATCGCCTCAGTAACATGCTCAGTTAAACCCGATCCCTTTACACATCTGTGAGGTGAGCAGCGTGTGCTGTCACACGTGCAGATCCTCTGAGAGATGGCTGACATTTCCCACATCACCTGCTGACAGATAGATGTCTTGGTGACTCAGCTCCCATGACCTGCTGCTGCTCATCAAGGAGGGTTTTGCCGCTTCCACCCTAATTAGCTAAGCCGGCAAGGCACATGTTCGAGCTGATCTTTCTTCCCTGCTTCATGGATTCTTTATGCCTCAGCTGAGCCGTCCGTGCCCTTCTTTCCTCCATTTCCTCAGAAGGCAGGGCAGGGTGGATTTTCCTGGGAGTCACTGTAACCGGTGACGCGCCACACTGAGCACAGGTGCTGCAGAAGAGCGGTGAAAGGAAAGATCCAAACCCCAAAGTGGGAGAGGATCCAGCTTTGGAGGAGCAAAAAGCAGATGCCTGTATGGAGCTGCCTTGGGGCAGCCAGGCAGACCCTGGTTTGGACGGTAACTGTGTGATGTTACCCACAACGTCTGTGAGAAACCAGGAAAACTTCTCGATGAGGGCCAGCGCTTGGGGCAGAAACAGAAACTCTGCTGGGGGAAGGCAGTGGTCAGGCAGCCAAAGCAGACCAGGGCAGAGAGATACAGAGGAAGACATCGCCTGAAACCGCTGTCCTTAAAGCAAAATTACCCCTGGATCAAGCCGATGCAATTCCTAGCTGGATGTACTGGAATTCAGTGCAAATGGGTGTGCCACGCAGATGCTTTTCTTTTTTTGTGTGTGTTTTTAGCTCTGAAAGCACAGTGTTTCCTGTGGTAACTTGCAAAGACAAACTCCTGTTCTTGAGTTTGGAAGGAAGACACTTTTTCACGCCCCCCAGGGAGAGTCCCTGGTGGGACAGGCTGGGGAGAAGGCAGGGCTTTCTGGTGGGCTCTGGAGCAGCCAGGAGGGTTGTCTCTCTGTCCTCATGGTCTTTTCTTCCACAGAAGTGTGGGGAGAGGCTGCTGGGGCAGCTCCCATGGCAGGCTCAGCAGCGGAGCTGTGCCAGCGCCGGCACGGAGCCACCCATTTGGCCTGGACTGTGGTTTTCTGGGGAATCACCCAGACCAAAACAAACACGGCACACCTGATGGGTCCCATCAAGGCGTTTCTCACTTCCCTAATGCAGGCAGGCAGTGTCCTCTGCCACTTTTGAGTTCAAGCCAGGACCAAGCCACCCAGCCACAGCAGGGGTGCATCCTCCAGCTCACCACACCATGGTGTCCCCAGCAGGTGGGTGGGAAAATCCAGCACAGCATAATAAAGCACAGGAGGTGCCTTATGCCGTTTTCTGGTTAATTCCCATTTCCCTGGGGTTCCTCTCATGCCCTTTCACAGTGATTCAAGTGGAAAACACTGTCACGGTCTGATTCCCACAGAGTGTACAGCCTCAGAGGACCACATGCTGATCAGAAGGTCAGTATCAATCAGTGGTGTTCCCCATCGTAGTCCCATTTACCACCCGTTTAGCCCCCCCTGTTGCACACTGCAGCTCTGAAGTACTGCAGAAGCAGAAGTTTTGATCCACAAGTTGAGACATCTTCCCCTAATCCAAGCATCACTTGGAGTCTCCCCCCACTCCTGCTGATCATTTTTCCCCCGGGGGGGGGGGGGGAAACGCTTGAGGATGTTTCCAGCAAGCCTGCGGGGTCAGGGGCGGAAAACACACAGGTCTCCAAGTCAGATTGGTTAGTTGGGGAAAAAGGATGAAAACCAAGCCCACAGGAACTGCGGGATGGATGCACTACAGTCCCTATGTGAATAAAGGCACATTCCTCCCATTTTTTCAGCCAGCTTTGCCTTGCAGCTGAATACAGCAGGAGACCTACATGGTGACAGAACATGACCCTGGGCACATTTTCCCTCCCTTCCTTTTTTCCACGTGGTATTTTGGTGGTTTTTGGTGTTTTTTTGTAGTTTTTTTTTTTTGTTCAGCTGTTTGTCTTTTTTTTTCTTTTTTTTCCCTTCTGCTTGGTCATATGTGGCAACAGCTGCTCCAGGAGGCAAGCCATTGCTCTGGTCTCAGCATCCTCTGGTTCAGCTTACTCAGCTTCTCCCCAGGGGGATTTCTAGAGGAAGGTAATCAGCACTGTGGCTAAAACAGCTTCCCTTCAGCAGCCAGTAAATAATCCCTGACCTCCAGAAGAGGAGCAAATGCACTTCACTGGGGTGAACTGTTTCACACAGTCTGTGGCAATGCCTGGTCCCTGTCCTGCCGGTGGCAGGGGGAGGAGAATGAAGGCTTGCAGCCCGATGTGTTCATAGCCCCCTACTCTCCAGACTCTGTTGCTGACTAACCAGGCTCGAGGGATTTAAAGGGATTTTCGTCTTTGTGAAAAATATATTTCTACTAAAGTTAAAAACTCTACTAGTGTGGATTCTCCTTCTTCTTCTCTATTTGCATGCGGGATCTGTTTTCCCTTGCTCCTTATCTGCTTAAAATCAGGAACATTTTGGCCAAAAAAAAAAAAAAGGTAGAAAGTTAGTGGTGTTTAAAAGCTGCCTGTGCTTGGAGGCACTCACTATTCTGCTGACAAAATGGTTGAGGGTTAAAGGAAGATCCCTCCCTCCTCCTCATACCAGAAGGGTCTCCTGGGGAGGTGAGTCTACAGAGATTGTCATGAATGGAGGAGCTCTGGCTGGGAAGCTGGCATGCTCTCTCCTTTCCTTGCTCAGAGGACACTGTGTGGTTGTGTAATGACAAAGCCACCACGCTTTAGGAAGAAGAAAAGAGGAAGGAAACTGTGCAAGACAGGGGTTTCCCGGCCTGCAACGCTGCCTTCGTGCATGGTACTTTTGAATGGAGGAGAAGTCTGGGAACAGGGAAGCCAGGAGGGGGTTTCGGTGCTTTTACTTCTTGCTGAGCCAGTCACTCGGATCCCAGTTGAAACTGTGGTGGTTTCCCCACCCCAGGCAGCCCACGGCCATCACTTGGCAGGCCCACACAAACCAGGCGGGACACTGGAAGCGGCGGGAGGCACGCAGAGCCCACAGGTGGCCTCCTGCCGCCTGTACTCATGGACCTGCTGACCCTACAAAACGCTGCTGTCAGGGCTAGGGCTGGAGCCTGACCCTGGGGAAGGTGGGACTGACCCATGAGCTCCATCCACACCCGCGCTCCACCAGCCTGCAGCTGCTCCCCCGCAGCGAGCATCGCACCCACCAGTCCTTCCCAGCGCCTCCCCTGGGCTGCCGTGTACCACAGGGGAACTGGGGCGGTTGGGTGCCCTCCTGGCCCACGTCCCTGCGGGGTGGTGGGAGCGTGTCTCACTCGGTGGCTCGGCGTGGAGCGTGGGGTGGGGAGCGTACGTGTGCCGTGGCACAGATAAGCTGCATCGTCCCCGCGCAGCCTGCGACGCCGCCCTGCTCACACCCTCTGCCTCCAACTCAGCTTTTAATTTGGTCCCAGCGAACTTTTTTTACAAAGCTTAGCTTACCGAGAGGCCAGCCCCCAAAATTCACACCTGCATCTGAGAGGCAGCAGCTAACTCAGCAGGGAAACTTGCCGTGACGCCATCATCTGCACTGCAGTGTTTGACACACAATTAGGTTTGACCCTGCAGCCTCTGGGTGGGAAGGTACCACTGCCCGTACAACCACAAGATAAAAAAAGCATAGACCAGGCTGCTCTCGTTTTGGCAGACAAAAACACATTATTCACTGTTTGTCCAAAAAAAAAAAAAAAGAAAGAAAAAGAAAAAAAAATCACAAAACCCCACTCTGCCCCAGCTGGAAAAGCTGTGACACCCGCCTGCGCCGGGCAGACACAGCTCGGCTTAGCTGCAGGAGACTGAAAGGCACCGGCACAGAAGATCCTCTGCGTGGGAAAGGGCTCTGCAGAGGCCGTGCATGCCCACACAGGGCTCTGGGCTCTGCTTCATCGCCGAGGTCTGCGGTCAGGCCGGGTCCCGGGTGCCGGCCGGCCCTTCCCCAGCGTGGGAATCCCCTCCCGGGTGGAGCCCGGCGCTGGAGGGGTGCTGCCCACAAAAACAAGCGCGGGGTTTTCGCTCCTTCTTTCAGGGTGGGCCTCACAGCAGCCGGGGGTGGGGAAAATTGCCATGAAAATTGCCATAAACTGTTTACAGTTTAGTAGAGGAGTAATTAACTGCTAAGTGCGTGGAAGTTGGAGGGGACTAGGTCAAGCACTGATTTCACAAATTTCAAACTCTCCTTATCCTGGTGTTGCATTATTTACTTCCTGCAGAACTTCTCTCAGAGCTGAAAGCGTGCCTGTGACCTGGGCATAAAAGGCTTCAAGGACACCTGAAAACAGGAGCAGTTCATAGAAGTTGATCAGTTTTCACGAGAGCACTCTCTACTCGTGTTAAAAACTGTTTGGAATAACATCATTTACGATTAAGAAGAAGAAAGAGAGAAGGGTGGCAATTTTTCTCACTGCTAACGGCAGCAGAGGGCTCCTCCAAAGCTCCCCGTGGTGTGAGGGGCTCCTCCAAAGCCCCCCGTGGTGTGAGGCTGTAGCTGCAGGGGAGGGAAGCACTGTCCCCCGGGGGGGCGCCTGCAGCAGGGTCAGGGGGCAGCTCCCAAAGCCTGGGGGAGACACATCCTCCCCGCTGTTAGCCTTGGTGAGACTGTGCCTCACCAGGATATTTTTAATCAAAATTTTAAAGTGCGGATCCAGCAGAAACAAGCCGAGCAGGTTCTGTTGTAACTATATTTAATCGCTGTTCTGACTCCTCTCCCACAGCCCGTGGCACAAGGCGCATGAGAGCTCGGCGGTGCTTGGGCTGGCTTGCTCCCCGGCTCAGCTATCCTCACACGACCCTGCTTACCCAGGACAACACCGCTTTCTTTCCCAGCTCTAAAAACCAACACACGTGCAAAACCCAGCGCCGAGGTTTTGTTCACGGTTATTGCAAAGTCAAGTTGTGTTAAATGCGTTATCTTTCAGCGCAGATCTACTTTAAGACTTTTTGCTTTATTTTACTTATTTATTTTCAACAGACCTTCAGAAGGCAAACCAGAGGCACGACATCACGGGAGAGCAGGCAACAACGTACGAGCCCGCTCGGCAAACCTGTCTCAGCAGCTCCACTGTATTTGTCAAGAGCAGAGGGAGGGAGCTGGAGCCTTTCACCAGCAGGAACAATTCCAGGCAGTAACCACAGATCTTCAATCCAGCCCTTTCAACTACCCGTTCTACGCAAAACTGAAAGAAGCACATGCATCAAAGAGTTTCACACGCTCTGTAGGGCTGGGAGTGAGTAGGTACCCTCGTAGTGGGCTGAAGTACCATCTGGAGGACTGTATTTGTACTGCTGGAGAGTGTCACAAGCTAGCGACGTGCGTGCAGTTGGCAAAGAGCAGTTGTTTATTCTCCTAGGTAACTATCCATCTCAAAAAGGTTTAAGATACCAACATGATAAAACCATGGCAACCTGCAGTATGTGGCACAGCCACAGGGAGGGGTGTGCTTTTTGCACTCCGACAGGACGGTAAAACATCAGGCTGTGCTGAACGGGCTCCGTCCTCTCCCTTTCACAAACACTGGAGCTCGTGCAACCGTGAGGTGAGCCCGTGAGCCGAGACAGGCAAACCTTCACCCTGCAGTTAAGAAGGGACAATTACTGGCCCAGGTGGACTCCCTGAACTGGGTCAAGCTTGTGGTTACGTGGATGCCACTGCCAGCACAAGGGATGGTGTGGGAGCATGCAGAGACTGAAGGCAGCCCTTTCTGACTTAGAAAGGATGCTGTGGACCCACACCCTTGCCTATTCACACCAAGAGCTGAACATCGTGCAGCTGAAACAAGCCCCTCTGCCCCTGCAGCACACCTTGGCTTCACCAGCCCTTTTGAAGGCACCGTGCTCCCAGCAGAGTTGGATTACAGCGTGTATCTATACACACACACACACGTTGATTCTTGTTACAAAGCATGAGTTTTCATGGATCGTGTTTTGATTTGCTACCAAAGTGGGAAAACATTGCACACTCATTATCTGCATTTTAAATAAGGGCTGTAACATCATTTTGCAAATGTGTCCTTCATCAACAGAAGCAGTTTCTCAGTCGTCCTCCTGCTGAATGCATTGCATATGCTTTCCTTTGTCAATAGGTCTAGCATCAGAGACCAGAAAAATCCACGTTATCTTCTTTTTCTCTATTAATAATTAAAGCCCTCTCTTAAAATCGAAGGGGAAGGACCTTTGCTCTTCATTCTGGTAATATATGCCACTTATCACTAATTATTTGTGTTCTCTTCCTTTTCTGGACAAGCTTATGCCCTTTTTCAGACCATGAAAACCCTCACCTAGATGCCAGGACATTCACAGCATCTGGGTTTTTGGGGTTTTTCTCCCCCTCTGCAGACTTACTCTGCAGCCCATCTCTGTAACCCTTGCCTTTGACCGTGTGGCCCATTACTGCGCTCCAGGCAGCTGCTCCCCGCTGAGCTACCTACACACGAGCTCAGGTCTGTTTCCTGCGTTGGAGTGAGAAAGATGTAGGTGTCAGTGCAAAGCACTCAAAGTAGGAAAAAAAGTTAAATAAATTACTTCCTGATGACTGCTGTTGTCACTCAGGGGATATAACTATTTTTGCACTTACAAAGCTAATTTTACGCTATTTTAGACTTTATTGACTTGGTTTGTTACTAGGTAAAAGAGGTTAGTAATGGAAACATCTTGGAGATAAGAATAGGGAATATCATCACCTAATCTTCTAACAAGTATTCAGCAAACATCTCATGCATGAAGACACCCATGAGGCAGAGCAACCAGGAGCTACAGGCTGAGAAATCCTCTGGGAATCGAGGGTTCAGGCGACTGGCCACTACCTCACAGCAAGTCAGGCAGCCTTCCCGGTCATCCCTGAAAATCCTTTCTCTCCCATCCCTCCTGCCAACAGCCCGGACAGCAGCCCTCCCTCCAGCCTTCTTAGAGGCACATCCTCTTACCTTCAGGGGCAGTGAGTAACTAAGCCAACCTGGTAGCCTACTTTCAAGGTTAACCACATCCTTAGGTTAAGAATTTTTTTGTTGTTTTTGTTTGTTGGGTTTTTTTTCTGTCAGGCAGGCATTTCCAGATACTGTTAACTGAAACTAGGCTAACATTGAATGCAAATGGATTTCTGCACAGACCCTAAAGGTATGCACAGCTACAAGTGGCTTAAGGGATGCATATGGGAAAGGGAATAAAAGAAACACTGCCCGTCCCACTTGTGCTAAAACCCAAACCCAAGGCGGCTCTCCCCTTTGGCAGCCAACTTTCCGGAGGTTTTCTCGATGGAACTTCCACCTTCCTAAATGCCCTAAAGCTGCACTGCCCGGACAGACCCTCTGCCTCCAGTTAGATTCCAGAAATTAGGCTTCGACACATTCAGAGAACTAATTCTTGCTTACAAGGGAGGATTTTGAGTGCCCCTCCTGCCAGCCGCACCACTGGTTTAACCATACCCTGCCTCTGGATCCCATCCTGCACTGCCCCCTGTGCTGGTACGACCACCGCAGGACCAGCTCTGAGGTTAACCAGTGTCCAACCCGAGTTCGTGCTACTTCTCTGGATGGAGTTTCTAATCTAGTTTTATTTTTTAAAACACAGACACGGGTAGCCCTGGAAATGGCTGGGCTACACGTCAGGTATGGGAGCGGAGGAACCAGGGAAGAGCTGATGTAACAGCGCCGACCCCAAAGAAACCTTCTTCAGAGTAGACCCTGCCTCGTCACGGGGTAGTCTTGTTGGTGCTCAAATTAAGGCATGTGTCACCTGCTGACAGAGGCAAATACCCATTTGGTGAACCAGGTGTCGTCATATCGGTTTAAGTCAAAGAGCAGTCAAGGGGATACTGAGTGATGGCTGCTCCTGCTCCTTTGGTGACACAGGCTGTGGTTTCCACAGCAGCTTAAACCAGAGGCAGCGAAATAACATTTCCCTCTTCCCTCCTTTATACCAGCACTGCGGCCGATTTGGTCCCACAGCGAGCCGATTCACGGCCCACTACAGATGTAATAAGCAGCTGAGGGGAGAGACTGGAGGTAGCTGGGATCAAAACACAGAGGAGGACGATGGAAACATCACCACATCAGATGTTACCCAAAGGAATTCCCATTCCTGACCACGCAATCCCAGTCCATGCACATTCATGCCATGTTACTCCATCCACAGATACCAAGTTTGACACCCCAACTCGAGAGGGACTTACTTTCTAGTCTAAGGAATCCCATAAAGGCTTAAATAACTTATGTTCACAAATCTCCACGCCAGTGGGTATCACAAGAGGCAGTCTTCTGGGACAGAAAACAAACAGATCGAATTTGCTGGCAAAAAAAAATAAAAAAATCACAGCTTGGCTTGTGTCCCCTAATCTGCCCTGCATCCTGTGCCACTAAAGCCTTAGCTAGGAAACTACTCCAGAGGCCTGTGGTTCAACAGAAGTTCTACCAGCAGAGCCAGGATGAGGTGCACAGCGAGGCTGTGTGGTGCATCGGCAGCACCGGGACACTCAGCTACAGCTGATGGGTTCTAAAAAGGTCCAGGAGAAAAATACTAACCCAAAAAATGGGAGCACACACTTCTTCCTAGATGACTCAATTCTGCTAAGCACAGTGAGCTGGATTTTGACTTAGTGAGATGCTGGGTCTATCTCTTCACCAGGTTTACAGTCAAGTACGTTACTGTTCCCATATTTAACATTGTAGCATGAAATTTTCAGAGATGATGGTGACAAGAACAAGACTACTGCTAGAGAAAAAGATTACTGTGCTAAGAAAAGGTTGGTGAACAGCAGCAAATACTTCCATTAACTAGGGTTTTTGACAGTCATTTAAGAAATACAAGTGTAGCTGTACAGACATAGTACAAAGGACAGGAGAAAGTTTCTTCTTCTTTTTTTTTAAAACGTGATAATCATGATAAACAAACAAAATCCAGACACTATTTTAAGCAGCTTTGCGTAAGCATGTGATGATCCTTGTCTTAGTTTGGGCATGGGAGATTTAAGTTCACTGTTCCAACAGATCCTGAACTACAGGATGTCTTGCATTGTTTCCAAATACTTCAGGCTACAGCAAAACAAGAGGACAGAACAAATTGTTACTACCAAGAACTGGCTGGAACAAGATATGACAATTTAAGAACTTCCCATCTGAAAAAAAAAAAAAAGAAAAAAAAAATCACTGATTACAAAATGAAAAGCAATGCCCCTACTGGTTTTACCCTGGTAATGTAGGGCTTTTTCTAGAAGAAAACATGAATACTGTCATGGATACGCTTCACAGAACTTGATCTCATGAGCCAACAAGGCTGCTGGTTTTGCAGAACTCAAAATAGCAGGCTTTGCTTCTGTGTCAGGGGAAAAAAATAATAGTGGGAAAGTCGACTTTTTTTTTTCTTCAGATGCCAGCAAACTACAGACCTAGTTCTTTTGTCTTAATTCTAACAAAGTGCACTGAACCAAAATATTTATTTGGTACATTTGAACATTGGCCTAATGAGACACAGGACAGAGAAGGTAGAGAAGAATGCAGCATATTATTGCATGTCATTCAAAATTGCTGTAATAGCTACACACAGTTGCTCCACCTGAACTCCTTACCTATCTTGGGCTTAGCCTAGACTGCCATCACTGGAGGCTTTACAGTGAGAAGGTATGGTCTAACACTGCGCGTTACAACTTGATTCAGTACCACATGTTGCACTTAAGTATCTGGAATCCTAGAGAGGCTCCTTACTGCCTGCCTTAACATCTCCTGTTTCCAGGATGAATACACAGACAGCTCCTGATGACCCACAGACTATGTTAAGATTCCCTATTAAGCTATTTCTGCCTGTAATACATGCCGTTACTGCTTCTGGGCTCCCCTTGGGGTGAGGGCTAGGGTAAGGCGGAGCTTTTAAGAAATCCAGCTGCTTTTCACAGAATCCTATAAATACTGATTTACCTGACTGCATGTACTTGGCATTTGCATCCTTACACTCTACACCACAAGTAAAGAGCGCTGCGAGTAAGACTTGATCCTATTCCTGCTTACCCACTCGTGCTTTCACGCTCTAACTGCACCTACCAGGGTTTCCAGCGCTGGCACAAGAAGCCACAAACACACGGAGCGAGCCCAGCTCTGGTGTCACCCGCGATGAGCTCTACCCAAACCAGCAGCGTTGGGATGGTATCGGGCACACGCCAGTTTCTCGGCGAGTGCCAGGTTTGGAAGGGCGGGTGGTGCCCGGTAGGGCTGATGCCAGCCAGGGCCGACAGAGTGCCCCTGCAGGTGCCATCGGCTCCAGGGCACGAGGAACGGGATCCTGCGCGTGTGGAACACACGGGGCTTTCCCATGAGGTCAGGCACCCCCACCTGCACGGCTGCCTTATCTTAAACAACAAAAGGCCTTGGCTGAAAAAGAAAAATCCCCATCATTAGTATGAAAAGAGAGACAGGAATTTTCACTAGAGGACAAAATACCAGCAAAAATGGCATTTCAGTTGCTGGAATTTTAACTTCGCTTATTAAAAAAAAAACCAAACAACACAACAAAAACCAGCATTCCCAGTTAATCTACTGTAGACAGCTTATTTCATCATCTCTCAACACAAGACGGGATGTTCCATATTGCAAAAGTGTAAGGTATGAACAAACAATCCATTTGCTCTCAGAACCACCAACCAAGTCATTCACTCATATACAAGGTCCAAAATTTAGAATTAAAGGTGTTGCAGGGAGTTTTAATGGTAAATACTATGCAAATGTGCTCTAGTCACATGGCTTCCCAATTGTCATCTTTTTAATTTGTTTTGTTCAACAAGTCATTAGCAAAGTTTTACATACATAGTTAAAACTGATCAAGAGCAAAATATCAGTGGATTTTATTTCATGACAGAGTAAATGATGACTTAAGTCTACTCAAATTTAAGGTTGTTATAAAACTGGAGTATTAGGAAAAAAGGTCCTAGGAAGTTTACGGAACCCAGCTGTCACTTGGAATGACACAGACCTTTCCAGATGTGCCATTAGTATTTGTTCTGCCAACTGTTGCACAAAACCACACAGAATTCTCAGATAATCCACCCAAAACCAGAAGCAAGGGTGGCCTTGTCTTATAACATGTACTACACCATCTGACACGAGGGAAGCTGAAATTTGGAGGCACTACTGGCAATGCAGGAATCTTTGTAAAGTCAACAGTTCACAGTATGTTTGAATCTCCTCAACTCAGTTGCCACATAAGGTTAGCATTATCTTTTATTATAACCACCAAACATATCAACGCAACTTCTTTACTACAAGAAACCGGCAAAATACACATTCAAAGGAATTTTGGAGTAATTAAAGCCAATATAGGAATAGCATGTCAGAAATGAAGGTAAGGAGCTAAGCCACATTAGCTTGGCATTCTTCCATGAAGACACTCGTGTCCAGCCAAGCTACATGTGCTCAGTAATGTTCCCTTTCTCCTCAGTGTCTCTTCCCTCACAACTTCATCATCTCCCTTTTTGCTGCTGAGGCTGAAACTTCTGCAATTGCAGCAAAACAAAACTGCATTTTTCTTCACCTTCACTCACGTTTTTGCAGTTTTCTCTTTTCTTCTAATGCAGAATCTTTAAAGTAGCAAGGGGAATTGCTTCCCAGAGACATTCTTGTTAATGGGCTTGTGTCTATTGGCCGCATCCAGCCCTGATATTGTTTCTGGCACTCCTCAGAGCCTCAAAACCAGGCAGGTGACAAATAGCCAAAATCCCAAAACACACTGCATATAGAATCTGTTCCCCTAAATAAATGTTAGCTTCAGAGCTGTTTAATTATAGCAGATGTCTGCTAAATTCACTACCTGCACCACAAACACATCAGTCTAAAGGAATGCACTGTGAATCGCAGGTCAAGGTTTTTCCTTCAACTTTTGTCCTAATCCTCATAAAAACCTGAGCAAATATTAAATCTTCTTAATTTCCCCACAGTTAAACCAGTAATGCTAGAATCCATTCAACAACAGGGTAAGAAGAGAACGCATGTAAATGCGAGAATTATCTCAAGGCACACCCCCGACATAATCAGATAGAAAACTAGGAGCCCAATAGCTCAGGTGACAAATATGGTGCAGAGTATAAATTTTCTCTTAAAGACAACTAAAAGGCAAGCAATTTTCACAGAAACAAAGTCATCAAGCTTTTTGATGAGAATTTCGTAGAACTAAAAGTTAAAAAAATACATTAAAAGGAGACACCAAGTATTTCAAAAACCTCTGTTTTATTTGTACAGAGTAAAATACATCATATAGTGAATATTGTTTTCCACCCATAATCTAAAGCCATTAATAAGTGTTTTCTTTTCACCACATATTCTGTCCAGAAGCACGGACAATGGAATGGGAACGCTAATTAGTCTCTCTCTGCCAGAGCTACAAGGTGCACATCAATCTCCGCTTCTGTAAGGATCCTGAAAAAACAAAGAAATCTTAAGTAGCTTAAGTGATTCTTCCCCTTAAGCTGCAATATTGCAACCTAATATCTACACAAGTAAGTCTTATACAATGCATCTTCCAGCCCTTTAAAGCACCACTGCCAGGGTCACAGGCCAACATTCCAATTCTTTTTGAAAAGTAACAAAAGAATCACGGCTCTAATAAAGAGGCAACAAATGGTACAAAAAGAACAGGTAATTCCTCATCAGTAATACGTTTGAAAGCTAGGACATAGTGAGAAGCACGGGTATGGTAATTAGTATGATTACTCCAAGGGGGACATACGCTTTCATAGCCTTCTTCCTCTGCTTGTTATCCATCCTTTCTGAAAAGGATGCAAGACTGGTAAATGAAGTTTGGCAGAAAGCAAGCACTTGACCCTCGAGCAGCAGGAGCAAAGGGGGAATGCACTACTGCATGCTTTCTCAAAACGCTCTGCTATTCTGCTGCCCTAAACACACACCAGCAAATGCAAAACCACCCATCATCACCATGCCAACTTTAAACACATCAGGAAGCGCTCAGAAGACTGCACCTGTAGGACACAAAGGTTTGAAGCCTCTCTCCAAACCCCACCCTACCAAGTAGATAAACTAAAGCAGTAGAGGACTTCTTTGCCACCTAGCTGTCCTTGTCTTCTTTCTTTTTTTTTCATCAAAAAAAACCAAAACAATGAAAGACTAAGGCAGAAATAGCTGAACTATCTATATACTGGAGATGATATACAATTACAAGACGAATAAGCATAATTTAAAGATCCTGTTTAGAAAAGGATTACAAAAAATTAAATGATCTGCAAAATTTTCCCTAATATAAAACAGACTTTACAGCATTAGGTGTCATGACTATGATTTCCATTCCAGATACTAGCACAAAGAAAAATTTTAATTTTTTTTAAGCATGAAAAAAATCATCTAGAGCACACATAACTATGTTTTAATCATGTAAAGCAACACCCTTTTAAGAAACAAAAGGCAACACTTTACTGCATCTCTTAACCATGTAAAACACTTTAAAACTGTTATTATTTTTTTTAAAACAATGTCTTTTACCCCTACACATTTTGAAGAGTTACAAGTTAAAAAAAAAACAAAAAAAAAACAAAAAAAACCAGCCTCCAAAACTTCAACTTCTGACATTTATCTCTTTTTCTCTATTTACCATTACACAAGAAATTAAAACTAATTGCACATAACCAGAGAAACACACCAAGTTTTATCAACACCTATCACTTACCTGAATTTAGGATTTTCCACTGTAACTACACCAACTTCTATTTCTGAAGGTTTGAAATCAATGGATAGTACAGTAGACAGGCATGTTATTGCTGTCTGAAACATGACAAAAAACACCATCATTAAACAGAAAGCACTAAGGCACTTTTTTTTTTAATAGACACAGCATTAACAACTACCCTGCCTTCCCTGTCATTCAGTTATTTCCTTCCACATCAAACCCTCAGCTGAAAAGTTTCAAATAGTTTCCCCCTGTTACAGAATACAGTCCCTCTCTAGTTCTCTCCCTAAAAAGCCTGATCTACAAAAAAACCAAGGGACATGTAATTTTCGTACAGAAAAAAAAACCAAAACCAAAACCACCACAAGAAAAACAAAACCTTTTACTATTCAAAGATTAAAAACCCAGGTCCCAGGGACAGAACATGCTTGACTAGTGGCAAGCAAGACAGACATCATCATTACAGTCCAAGATTACTCAAAGCACATGCCACTTGCGTAGCTTCCATTTTGGCTTTTCTTCTGGTAATTAAAATTACGTTGGCTGTTTTTTTAAAGGCTGCATTTCATCATGGCTTAACTCTTTTTTCCACCCTAATCATCACCCATTTTAAGAAGCTTTTTGTGCAACCTCGCTAATACTTAACTCTGAAGTATGGTCATAAAAATGCTAAAGATGTATTCCGAAAATGATGATTCGACGCAAAAAGAAGTTCCATAAAACAGCTCTGTAGCTAAATGCTAATCAAATCAGTTATTCTGACATGCTGGCATTTAACTCTGATCAATAATGCTTTAAGAAGTATAGAACACCAGAATCAATGTATTATCAACATATTGAAAATAATTCTGTAAGACTATATAGGTATCTTATCAGAAGACTGCCAAGTTGTAAAAAACAAAACAAAAACCAAAACGCCAAACAAAATTCTTATCTTTGGAGCATTACCTCTAACACACCACAAGCTTTAAAAAAAATATTAATAATGTGTGCATGTTTTTGAAGACTATTACAAAAGCACGATTCTTGGTTTTGTTTGACAGACTTGCTTTTCCCTGTCACTGTTGACTGTTAGAGTAACAGTGTCTGATCTACATTCACAATCTCAGCATTTTTACGAAGCCAACAAAAAGGTACAGAAGTGCATCCAGGATTTGACTGGCAGATTAATTACCAATTAAGTACTTGTGCCATAATATGGAAATTTTATGAATTAAAAACAAGAGTATGACAAGGCTGTTTCATCTACCTCCAACTTCTCAACTAAGAAAAATGCACAGTATAATTAAGCAGTGATAGAAAAATATATTTAGTGTGAAAAATATTTAGCCAGGATAAATAAGGACCTCTCAGGGAATTTCAAATACATTCAATTTCAGTATGCTATGATTATTTAACCCTCTCAGGATCTTCTCTTTAAATAAATCACATATTAAGGAAATCAGCACTTATTACGGTATACATATAAAATTTCTGAGTTTATGCTGAAGAACTTCCCATTTAAATGGTACTTTCACAGTAATGTAGACTTCAGAAGTAATTTAGCTGAAGGTCTGAATCTGCATAGCATTCACAGAGATCTCAACATGATACTTTGTTTAATCTTTCAGGGCAGTCAGTTGCTTCGGTTATTATTCCTTATTTCAACTGCTGACCTTGTGAATGCAGGAAACGTAACATTATGAGAGGAGAACAAGGCCTGGCAGGAGAAATAGACAGGCCATGGAAGAGGACTGTTTAGATAGATCTCTACAGTGTAAATGAAAAAAGTAAGGATGATTTATAAAATAAGTTATTTCACCTATTTTATAAGTAGGATACATTTTCTACAACAGATAGAAAACCAGGCATAACAACTGGTGTTATATTTAATAAAATGACAGAGAAGCACTACCCTGTCCTGTTTTAAATGTTTTCTAACACGAAGATCATTTTAATTGCCACTAAAAGAGAATTGTACTGGTATCCCAGAATCAAGCACTGCAGTAACCAACCACCAGCAACAGTGGGAGTGCTACAATGATAGATTCTACTTCAGTTATGCTAAAGCACAAAAAGCAGATTAGATGATTATTTAAACATCTGCAAAATACCTTCAAAATATTTTCTGGCTAGAATAGCTATACTTGCTCTGGCAGCAATACAAAACTATAAGAAAACATGAAATGTCTAACTGCATTCCGCTATATCGCAAGCCTACAGACAATATATTAATTAAAAATACTTTAACAAATCTTTATAACAACTGCATTTATAACTTTATAAAAAATCTTTCAGCTGGCCTACCTCTACTGTTTGTTCGTATGTCCAATCAAATTTCTTCTTTACTTTCTTTTCAAGAAAACTGGTTGACTCTGTCTGTTTAACTCCTGCTGCTGTGGCTTTGAATCCACAATAGTAACCTGCCGGATCACACTTGTATACCTGAGGGCCGTGCTCTTCATCAATACCAATCAAAATCATACCTTGAAGAGAAAACTTGTTAATTTATTTCTTTCCCCAATGTTAGCAATTTCATTAAACTAAAGAACTGAATAATACTCCCTATGAAAAACTGCACAGCAGTACATTTTTAGGAATGAGTCTAATACCTAGAGCTGTGATTTCCTCTTTATCTCTAATTTGCTATCAGCATCTCATTACCAGGTATGCAACTCAGTTTAGTGCAAATTTCATTTCTGTAATTCCCAAAGAAGCCTCTCATTAAATGCAGAAACATTTTTGCCATGCTCAGTGTGTAGACAACCACAAAGTCAGGAAATCCAAAATTATTAATCCCAATACAAAGTTAAACCAGCCACAGTTCACTTCCTGTGTATTGTACAACACTTTAAAAGTGTAAGCAATAGGAGTATTAACACGTGTCTTTTACCACAAAGCAACTCCACACGTACGTTGAAATTAATGGAAACATTAAAAGATCAACTTTAGATTTCTCAACTCTAATCCTGAACAGCCCTGCACTTCATCCCTTTTTCTCTTTTCTTTAAAGGAAAAAAAATATATCTGAAATTAAAACCAACAATCACTTTCCAGTAGTATCAAGGCATGGGAAATGCCAAAGGAAGAAAGAAACGATCATTACAAGCACAGGAAAATTGCCCCATCATGGAAACTGTGGTGCAACACTGAACGTTACCTCTTTAGTGAGAAGTGCTAGTGCCTACTATGATTACAAGAAGTGATTCATCACTTCTGAAACTATTCTCCTTAAAAGAAAAAAACCAAAAACCCAAACCCCAAGTAAACAGAAAGAAAGCCAGACAGAATGTTTAATGAAAAAGTAATTGAGGAAACATAGTCTTTTATCTCAGTTCCCAGACAGCCCAATAGTACGGTTATAACTTGCTCACAGCCAAATGTAAGAGGAAAAAACAAGTCAGATCCAATCTCAGAACACAGATGGCCAAGAATAGCTACAAAAAACAACTTTACACACATCTTTTTTTAATTTAAGCTGCATTTGCTATTCTAAATCAAGACTGATGTAGAATTGTGTGCAAATGAAACATTTTCAAGTACCACTTTTCTACATTATATATATATTTAATGGTTAAGAGCAAAAATTGTGCAGATTTTTATCCTATACATACTACTTAGATAAAAAAGCCACAAAACCTGCACAAGCATAACTGCACTCTCTGTATCTAATCTAATGGTGATTATCTACCCAGACAGAGACTCCCATTTACAGACATCACTGTGCTGTGCAAACTGACTAGGCTCCAAAACCTGTAGTGAAATAGCATCACACGTTTTAAAGAGGCTATATCATTTACTCCAATTCAAATGCTGAGTCAATGGTACAATCGTCACTCCAATTCAAAACCCCCAACACTGCTCTCCCATTTGGCTGCTCATCCCTCTTACTCCTTCAGTTACGTCCATATCTCACACAATTCAAAAATGGGTGAGAATTTCTTAGACTTGAAGTTGCAAGCTCAAACAAGAAACAGAAAAGATTAAATTCCATCCATTATACTTACAGCAACCAAGAGGCCTCATTTCAGCATTTTGCGTATAGACCTGAGAAATATCTGCAATCCTTTTACACAGCATATCCACAGGGATGTCATAGCCATACTTGTACTTCCAGTTCGCAGCCTCATAGCGGGCTCTCTGCACCTGGGATCTGCTGTCAGCTAGAGAGAAAGAACTCGTATTAATTTCATTCAACATGTATCATGCTTATTCCTCACGTTGCTTGAGAATGAGAATTCCAGGCTCAACTTTTAAGTTGTCCTTAAATATACATGTTAGAACTAGACAAGTTCTCCAAAACCAGACCAAGTGGAACAAATCTCCTAGAGCACTTATTTGCTTTATGTGATACAAACCCGGTGAACTATATTAAAAAATTGACACACTTCAGATAGTTATAAAGATGGTGAATTAAATACCTGTCATTCCTGTCATCACACAGCCAATATTTTCAGTAATTCTGAATAAATGAGTCACTGTGTTGGAATCCAGTAACTTGTCCTAAAGAGGGAATAGAAATAAACTAATAGAAAACACTGTCCTTCAAGTATGAAAAAGACAGACTCTGGATATTCTGCTGTTTACAGAAGAGGGGCCCCCCTCCCAAAACAAAAAAAATCAACTAACAGCTCAAAATTGTCTTTCAGGCTCTCTACTATTTATTACTATAGGCTCGTGAAGGAAGAAATAGGAGAATGAGGAAGATAAAATCCTCAATATCTGGAAAAGGCTGACAGCTAAAGCTTGATCAATATCAAAGTCCTCTTCCCTCTGAAGAAACTTTGACAGTAGACATACAAATACGTGAGCACTTATTGCATGCTGCCCTTCAAGCACAAGGGCTTTCCCCCCTTGTCAACAACACACCACCACTGCGCTGAAACACCATGAAAATCTGTTCTGCGTGCTCCTGGTATAATATATTCTCTGAGTAGGATTTAAAGAAATCAGGAAACTGATTATGGACAACTCAGCCCTTACAAGCCAGAGTAATGTATGCATGCCAGAGTACAGCAGGCCCAACTCCAAAATTTAGCTTTAACCCTTCAACAGCTATAAAGAAAACCAATATTACAGTAATTGGTGAGGAAACAATTGAGCACTAAATGTAGCTACAACTTTCAATAAGCAGAGCTCTAATAAGATATTCAAGTTGCAATATATGTTAATGCTAATAAATATAATATCAATGTTGCGCAGCCTCCCCCTCAAAACCAGACTACTTACAGGTACTTTCTTCTGTGTTACAATTACTGCAGAATCTTTCCCACGAACAGCTACGGATGTAAGTCCGCCCTGGTTTATGGCCTTAAAAGCATATTCTAGAAAAATATGTAAAAGTTAATAAGAAACAGCGTTAGAGGTTTTAGTACAAATAACTGACACACCTACCCCCCAGCACAGAAGTACCACCAAGTTCAGGACTTTTTAATACCTTAGTATTTATGCACTACTACTACTACTATGCACAAATGTCTTTAAGTTCTTTAGTACAATGCACACAAGAACTTTCTGATGGGAATTAAGTAATTGACTCTCTTCACAAAACCACTATCACTTTTTCAATATTTCTAATAATTTGTGGTTTTGCTCGCTTAGAATGCTTAACAGCAACAGAATTTCTCTTAAAACAAAAAAACTGTTCTCCACTTGACAAAAACAGTCCAAATTTAACCTACAGTAACTGTAAATCCTTACGTAAGACTTTTCAACACGAAGAGTTTAGTAATTCAAGCATTAATACCATTGCAAGGATGTAATTTTCTTTTGCAGATTTTAACTGATACAGATGAAAACTAACTTTCTAAGAGGAAATGGGCACAAATTTGACCATAAGAAGTTCCACCTAAACATGAGAAGGAACTTCTTTCCTGTGAGGGTGGTAGAGCCCTTGAACAGGCTGCTCAGAGAGGTGGTGGAGTCTCCTTCTCTGGCGACATTCAAAACCCACCTGGACACATTCTTGTGCAACTTGCTGTAGATGGACCTGCTCTGGCAGGGGGGTTGGACTAGATGATCTCCAGAGATCCCTTCCAACCCCATATCATTCTGTGATTCTGTGACCAGGCACAGAAGATTGGTTTTACCCTTACTACCACATTTTCTGACTTGATTTTCAAATGCTGCAATAGTTTTATTCACTTTTTAAAATGAAACCTATGCACATGCCAACTAAACAGCATTATTCAGATACATACAATGGATTAAGATTTACTTGATATGATCCATGAAATAAATTTTCTTTGATTAATGGTTTGAAAGGCCTCAGGAACAATTTTACAAATTGTTTGTCTGATAATATATGGTAAACATGCAGAACTCCCTAATATCTGGTAAGAAGAGGCAAGTTTCAAGCAGTAGCTAAATGCAGATGATCTTTTTGTTAGCTGTGAGGATGAAAATGGAATTTAGAACCTGTCCATTTAGCGCAGCAAATCGCTAAAACTGTCTTATGAAATAACGGGAGCAATAAACTCTTCTGTCTTTAAAAGCTGCATTCAAATCTATGGAAGAGACTGCAGAACAGAAGAGGAATAATCTGAAAATGAAAAAACAACTCTTGCAATACCAGGATCTTGATGTTCAATCTGCTGAGTCAGTGCTGTGGAAGGGCTGATTGCCATGCGTTTACGACAATGTATTTATTACTCGCCGGCAGCAGAGCATTTACTGGTTACCCAAACATGCCATAAAGACCGCTGCCGCTTTCTCTCCACTAGATGCACAGCTCTGCTCACCTCTTCACCCGCCTTTCCTGGGATGATCAGTGCTTGCCAACAGCAAAGCACACAATCCAGTGAGATGTCAGCCAGCACTGCCTGCAAACTGGTCATGTTTGAAGCCCCAGACCAGGACTCTGCAACACTTGATTATTTACACATACAAAAACCTGAAAGGAGGGTGTTAAGAAGATGGACAGAGACAGGCTCTTTTCAGTGGTGCTCAGTGATAGGAGCAGGGGCAATGGGCACAACACGAAACACAGGAGGGTCTATCTGAATATCAGGAAACACTTTTTCTCTGTGAAGATGACCAAGCACTGGCACCGGTTGCCCAGGGAGGTTGTGGAGTCTCCATTCTTCGGATATTCAAAACCCATGTGGACATGAACCTTGGCAACCAGCTCTAGGTGGACCTGCTTGAGCCCCCTGGGGTTGGACGAGATGATCTACAGAGGTCACTTCCAACCTCAACCGTTCTCCCACTTAGGTGGCAGCAGGAATAGGTACCCTTACAAACTGTTCTTGCTCACAAGTACTAACAACAAGACTTGGTGAACTGCAGTCCTTTCTTGCCCTGTACTTACTACCATAGTACTTACTACCATCTGCATTGCTCAGTTTTCAAAGAGACAAGCCAAAAACTGAAGTGGCTCTTACAGTATAACGAATCCAAATTGCTAGTGGTGGTCGTGCAGCGAAGCCACTGCAGCTGGGGAAGAACCCCTAAGATCTAGGGGAAGATAGCATCAGGATGATGCTGTCAAAACAATTCACCCAGCCCTGTTGTGAGGATCCTCCAGGAGCACTCTCAATGAACTGTCCTGCCAGACTGCAAACTGACTGTGCTGTTACAGAGCATTTCACAGGAGTACCATGAGGCTGTTCTGCAGAATGCAGTGCACTGTAAAAATATGAACAAAAGATTCAGAAGATGATGAAGCTAGGCTGCAGCTTAATTGCACAACGTTCAAAGATGCCTGGAAATGAAGGATGGCTGCTGCTCTCACTAGCCATGATGTACAGAACACACAGCATTCCATTGTAACAGAAGAGAGCATGGGTTATCTCTAAAAACTGACTACGTTACTCTGGCATGCAGGGTTTGAGGCAGTTCAAGTCCCATTTCAAACAGCTACTGTTGTGCTCCGATTCCAAAATACAATAGTCATAAGCCTGACACAATAAACTGAAAGAATAGTTTCTGGATAGCTGTCGTTTTTGTCTCCAAGCATCCGAAGTCAGACACTGGGAAATCACAAGAGGTGCCTCCCGGTGCTCGAGAGGGCCCAGCCCGGCCCTAAGCTTTCCTTATCTCACATCGGGATTCCTTTCCCAGGCCCCCACGCCCGCACGGCCGGGACAGCGGCCGCTCCGGGCTTCTCCCCGCGCACCGACGGACCAGGCAAGTCGGGGACCCAGACTCCCCGGCCACGGCAAACGCCACGTTTCCACCCCTCCGCAGAGGGAGCCAGGCTCGGCGGAGGTTTTCCCAGCCGGCTGCAGCCCCGCTCGGCGGGGAACGGCGGCGGCAGCGTGCGAAGGCCCGGCCCGTGACGGGGCAATTCGGCGGGCAGCATCCCCCGAGGCCGGACACCCACCGACTTGGTAGAGGCGGCCCTCGGGCGAGAAGATGGTGATGTGGCGGTCGAAGCCGGCGCTGGAGCCTCGGGACATGGCGGGCGCGGGGAGGGAGGGGCGGCACGGCTGAGGGGCTCACAGCGCGCAGGGCCCCACCGCCACCGCAGTCAGGCCTCCCGCCGAAGCACTTCCGGGGCACGCGCCGCTCGCGCAGGGTCACGCTCCACTCCCTCCACTGCGCATGTCCGAGCGAGCTCCCCCACCCCACCCCCCGCCGGGCCGCTCCTCCCCGCGCATGCGCAGCAGGGACACCCGCCGTGAGGGGGACGCGGTGAATCTCAGAAAACAGGGAGAAAAACATGATAGGGGCGGCCGGGGACGCACCACCCCTCCCGGCTGCCCGAACGGAGCGTTCCCACCCGGCCTCATCAACGCCCGTAATTGCCAAGCGAGAGAAATGCCCTGCCCTGGAGGAAGGCGCTCCAGGCGCTCCGCGGGACCGGCGCCGCCGCCGCCTCCTGAGGGGCGGGTTGAAACGCCGTCAGCTTCTTCGCGGTGTCCAGCACAAAGGGAAATCCCCCCAGTTTACACCGGTGGATATGTGCTCTCTCTGCCTTCCAGCGTCTTGGATTTCCCCTACTCCTTAGGGGAAGGCTTTTTTCTCTTTTTTTTTTTTTTTAAGGTCGGGTCATTGAAAGAGCTGGAAAAGCTGTGTTTTGGGATCCACGCCTCTAGGTTAAAGCTCATTATTAGCTGAGCTTACTCCCTGTTGGAATGGCAGAGGGCAGGTGCATTTTGTGCACGCACCATACACTAAAAGCCCCCTTTCTTGGATTTTTCCGTGGACTCTCCCTCGCTTAGAAGTACCACGGGAGAATGAAACATCCCGCCATGGGTCGCCAGTTTGTCTCCTTCGCTGGGGACCTTCTGTGGGCAGAGGTGACCTGTCCAAAGCTGCGGCGCACACACTGGCATGTGGCGAGCACGGGAGTGTGGGAACGTCTCTGCTGGCTGGGACCCACAACCTGCCCAGCCCCACGCCCCGGCTCCAGCTCTGCCCAAAACAGAACCACAGAATCACATGGGGTTGGAAGGGACCTCTGGAGATCATCGAGTCCAACCCCCCTGCCAGAGCAGGTCCACGTAGAGCAGGTTGCACAGGAACTTGTCTCCAGGCGGGTTTTGAATGCCTCCAGAGTGGAGACTCCACCACCTCCCTGGGCAGCCTGTTCAAGGGCTCTGCCAACCTCAAAGTAAAGAAGTTCCTCCTCGTGTTTATGTGGAACTTCTTATATTCAAGTTTGTGCCCATTTCCTCTTGTCCTCTCCCTAGGCATTACTGAACAAAGACTGGCCCCATCCTCTTGACGTCCACCCTTTAAGTATTTATAAACATTGATCATATGCCCCCTCAGCCTTCTCTTCTCTAGACTAAAAAGACCCAAGTCCCTCAGCCTCTCCTCTTAAGGGAGATGCTCCAGGCCCCTAATTATCTTTGTAGCCCTCTGCTGTAGCCTCACCAGCAGGTCCCTGTCCTTCTTGAACTGGGGAGCTCAGAACTGGACACAGTACTCCAGATGGGGCCTCACCAGGGCAGAGTAGAGGTCACACTCTTCTTGATGCATCCCAGGATGCCATTGGCCTTCTTGGCCACAAGGGCACATTGCTGGCTCATGTTCATCCTATTATCCACCAGGACTCCTAGGTCCTTCTCCTCAGAGGTGCTCTCCAGCAAGATGTCCAAGAAACAGATGCCCAAGAAGTGGTGTTAAGGCTACAGAGAGCCTTTAATGATACACTCCCTCAATCCTCCCCCAGTCTGCCATTTGGAGGGACTTCCCACTGCAGAGATAGCACCTGGGTGTTTAATAACCCTTGCCATTCTCCCCTTGAACTGAGTAACTAACTCTCATACAGTGTGCCAGTTGCTTACTGGCAGGACTCCTGTGCAGGAGAAGACACTTTAACAAAGCAGTATTTGCATTTTCAAGGAGATTCTGACTTGCACAATTATAAAAATAATATTCTGACAAATTAGAAGTGAATTGGTTTGAGGAGACAGAGAAGATCCAATCTCTGCTTTCACTGGCAGACTCCAGAAAGCAGGTGATGGATCTGCTGGCATGTCCTGGCAGAAAAGGGGTCTGCGATGAAGGTCACCAACAATATGATGATTTTAAAACCGAGGTTCTAGGTTACCCTAAGAGGTATCCAGCTCCTCCACCTTTTCTGCACGGTACCTGAAGGACATAACTGTGTGCAAATCACAACTGCTGGTTCACAAACCAGGAGTAGAAAAAGTGTCAGGATAGCTCTCTGGTGTGACAAAAAGTAGCAGGGAACATGTCTGGCCGCTAAGAGTCCTGAGCGAGCTTGTCATGGGACACTGCAGAAGCTCAGAACTGCAAATACTAAATAAAAAGATCTGTATGATTCAGCTCAAACTGAGGATTTCTCAGTGTGCAAGACAAATATGATAAAAACACAATCTTTCATCTGAGATTAATGTGTCATTTCCATGTTTTTGGGGGGAGAAAAGTTTGCATTAAAGTGGTAAGTGCAATAAATGAACACATTTACCATAAAAACACTTATAAATAATAACTTAGAACACTTTTCCTGCAATATACACTATTTTTCTTGCTTTATAACTTGTGACGGGTTTTATAAAAATCTCTGTACAAAATTCAGTTTTGTCCTACTACTGCCTGTTTTCTAGTTATGATCAATTTTTCTTTAGAAAATTCTTGCATTTCCATAAGCAAACTATTCTAGTGACATCAAACCCTATCAGAAGCAGCAAACTGGAAAGTGAGCGACACACAATATCCCACTGGTTGTTTCCTAATTCCTAATCAAAACCTCAATATATGTTGCCACAATAAATCTTTTGCATTCTATGTGATCAAATGAATTCTCTTTGCCGTGAGGAAGTATTAGGGATATGTGTGTCTGGCAAATGGTAAATATGCCATTTATTGCTCCATTTATTGCCTATGGACATTGTGTGACATGCATTGCGTGACGCACAATGTGGGCACGGTCAGCCATGCCCATTTTTAAGGTACTTTGGAAGTCCTGCTTAATTTCTTTGAAGTACAGAGTTTATGGATTCCAGTGTAGATGAAAAGCCTCAGGAAAAAAAAAATTAAAAAACGCAACCTGAAATTCCAAGAGGGAAAAACAAATTTTAATTCAAATCACATTGAGAGGCTGCAGAAATTGCCTGTAAAGATGGAAATAATGGACCTAATTCATCCCTGCTGGACCACCACTGATGGTAACAGATTCACTGCAGGAATGATTTTGACTAAAAGCAGTTACTGAACTTTCTTTAGTTACAGGCCTCACACATTAATCCCATAATTGTACTGCTGAGTTCTCCTAGTCAGCAACAGTGATTAAAATAAAAAAAAAAAGTAACTTCAGCTTGTACAATTACATTCTTCATCGTTGCTGTTGAATGCAGAGCCACTTTCTTGGTACTTGATATGAGTATTTTTCCTCAAACAAGTCTTTATAGGGGATGTGCCATGTATCACCTGTAGTCTGTACCACACAGTCATAACTGAAAGCAGGCTGTTGGATAAAAGCAGATAAAAACATTTTTTTAGACTTTACACAACATATTACTAAAATACCAGTTATAGGTGGTTATGACTTCCAACACTCCATTAGAAATCTCCATAGATTCATTCCTTTAACAACTCTCATTTATTTCCTTAGACCAAACAAATTCTAAATTTTAGTACTGGAGGGAAAACTAAAACATCTTTTAGTATTTTGTGGTCTAAGAGTCATTACAAATGTTAAAATTATGTCTTCAATCACCTCCAGATAATAATGACTTGAACATAATGCAATATCTAGAAATAGCAAAATGATTCGTTTTTCATTCAATTAAATGAAATTGTATGGGAATTAACTCAGGATGTGGAGTTTATAGGCTTGAACTGATAGGATTTAATGACATCTTGTGTTTGTTCTTCCACTGTACCTCTTTAAGAACCAAATTGCTCGGATGGAGGAGGATATAAGAAAAGGGTTTATCACTAACACTTTGAAGAGTGTGTAGTTGAACAAATATAATAAACTATTTTACTGGTTTATTATGTTACAGGAATACTAACTCAACATGTGTAACAGAAGTACATACAGTCACTCTGTATGTGTAGTCTTGGAAGTCCACTTTTCCATTACAGTCTCCAGAGTAACGTAGAAGACAGCTGTGACTGGAAATGTCAATCATCCAGATCACTTGTATGGGAATTAAGATGCGAAAATTACTCACCCTTTTGTATAAAAGAAAGAAACAAGGCGCAGCTAAAGCTGTGTTACTCAGGTAACCCTACATTCAGTATTTGGTTCCATAAAAAGAAACACATATATTGCAGCAGTGAACGAAAGGCTGGCATTCTTACAAGCCTGTATCTCTATGTTGTTTGTAAGGATTAATATTACTTTACAATTTTAACCAGAGCAACATGAAAATGAATCTGCGCAGGTGCAGCATTGCTTTAAGTAGGCAGTAACGATACAGACAGACCAGATAACAAAAAAACCTGCATGATATGGGATATCATGTATTAAATTTTTCCCTTGGCTGACAAGGATACGTGCCTCCTAGACAGGAACAGTCACATTCAGCTATCAGACGATACTTTCCTTCATGAAACTTTATGCATATTTTAGACTAATATTACAGTGAATACTGAAATACCTGTATTTTCCTGCTTCTTTAAAATAAAGATGAAAGAAATTCTATTGTACAATTGAGAAGCATGTTATTTTATAAAAGTGCTACAGAAGTGAGTAAGGTATTTCAAAGTTTAAAATAAATGAAAAAGTATCGGCACCTTTGTTTTACAGCAATGGAAAGATCTGTATACACAAACAAGCATTTACATTTTAAACATTTAGGCAACATTTCTTGTCTTTTTGACAGTTTTTGTTTGTACTATGCTTTGTGAATACAGTGAATTTTCAGTAAGCATGGGAGTTTTGAGGCTGCTGGTACAAATCCAGTTCTTAGACTCCAACAACAATCTTTTTGCTTCCAGAGTTTGAAATTGTGTACCTTTAATGAATATGCACTGTGTGCTTTCAGACTGCAGCAGAAAACTTACCGTAAAATTTATACGCTTTCCTTCTGCAGAAGGGGAAAACACTATTTGGTGTCCACGCTGCCACTTACGGAACAGATGACGCGTCAGACTGTCTGAAAGACAAGCCTTGTGATCCCGGAGGAAGTCTCTAGTAACAAACTTGCAATGCTGGCCTGATCGAAGAGTGGCATATAACAAGAAAGCATCATCTTCAGAGCTTAACAAAACAATGGAAAAGACAGACGTCATTCACAGGACAGTAAGTGGCTGCAGGAAATGAATCAAATGCTGACCTGAGATTTATTCATCACAACACTGAAAATTCTCATTGCTACTCTAGTTCCCTGGTAAAATAAAAAACTCCTGTTTATTCACCAGAAGTTAAGAGTGCAATAAAAATTAACTGCATGCTACACTGAGCATCTTTCCTCCTACCACAATCTGGTAATACAACAATATCACCTATTGCCGCATAACTTAACAGTACTATGTGTAACAGAAATGCTAAAGCTCATAAGGGTACCCCCAAAACTTTGTTGGAATACAGTCAATCATCACAACTAATAATAGTGTAACATAGGCAACTGCACAATTCTGTGAATCTTTGTCTTAACGTGGGTGAATATACTTCCAAAAGGCACTATGATTATTTTGAAAATATATTCATTATTAGCTACTATTAAACTGAGACAATTTTAGTGAAAAATCTCTAAAATACATTTCCAGTTGGCATGAAATACCCTATACCTGGAGAAGCTGAGCAGAACTTTGCTTGAAACCACTGTGTTTCAAGCAATTTGAATGCTTGAAATTGAATGCTTTGAATTTGATTGCTGTGGATTACTGTAATACTAAGTGAAGAGACAGGAAATTAGTGAGGATTTCCAGCTTGTGGTAAGAGAGTCCCCTTTGCTGGTGCTCAGATAGCAGGAAAGAAAGCATGTGATTCAACAGCAAAGAGAACAAGAGCCAGAACTGGAGAGGGGATGAAGAACACTTCTGGAACAAGGAGACAGAAAAGACTTGGACTAGCTGTTGGGACAAGGAACTTGGTCAGAAGTTCCGAGAACTGGGATTGCAGAAGAAACAGCAGAGACAGGTGAAGCATCAACAGTGCCCAACCCAGATGGAGAGTAGGTGGAGCTGGAACCGAAGGAAAATTGAGACTTGTTGTATGAGAAAAGCAGGGCAAGGAGAGGGCGACACTGTGGTGGAGGCAAGTACCCACTTCAGGGACAAGGGCAGGCTTGAATGGGCAAGAACAAAGGGGCCGCACTTCTTTAGAGAGGCAGAGGGTCTCTTTGCACTCACAGAAATATTCTCCTCTGGAAGCAGCAAGGAAGGTAGCTCTCCAGCCTCCCCATGCTCCTGGGCTACCCAGCAATACTGGCCTGGCAGGAACTTCCTTCCCCCCCGATGCAGGGCCAACAGAGCAGACCACGGCTGTACACCGATGCCATCAGGTACTCTGTAAGCTCAGGCCACTGTGGTCTTGGCAGTGGTTTTAATACTTACAAATCCTAATAAACCATATCCTAATTGCCATACAGATGGCAAGATGATTCTAAGTGATGAAATTCTTCATAATGCAACTTTTAACATGGATTGTTTTTAGAAGCAAGTATAGCAAGGGTATGTTTCTCTTTCACAGACACAGAGCTGGAGATCTTACTAATGGTACTAAAACCTACAGTTGGTTATATTGATATAAAATGCACATAAATCAGGTATTGATCTCCATTACATTTAGCCATTTGCTTAAACTTACATATTTTCAGCAAAGAAGAAGTCTGCTTTATTCTGCATCTCCTTCATAATCTTTCTTTTCCAATTTGAAGAGTTAATCAGCATGTGTTTGCGGCCCAGCACAAGCAACCGGGCATTGTCTTTTGCCAGGCAGTTGACAGCATCAAATAGCTGCAGGAAACAAAGCAAAACCAAAGATTTTCTTAGCTGTAAAAACAGACTGACAGGAAAACACTTTCATATCTGTGTCTCAGCTAGTGCGACTTCTGGCATACCCTCTTTTCCCACAGTTCTCAACTACAATAAGAATTAAGCAGATAACTAATTTAACTCCCTAATGACAAAGAAAAAAAAAACCTAACAAACAATTCATTGTAGGACACTGCTCTCAAACACGCAGAAAACAAACTGCTATTACAAACCTTTCCCAGCTCTTGCAGCTTGAATGACATGAATGAACTCAGGAAGAGTTGAATGGAGATTTTCCAAAATTCAGAGTCAGCTGAGAGAACTGAATCACATTGGGATTTAAGTAATACCTACTTTTGGAAGTGATTCAGCACTGAAGCCTTTGTTGGTGTCACAGAAGAACCGAGCCCTAAGCCGTTCTGCTTTTCCAGCCCCACCTATTGTCGAAATTAGAGAACTACATGTCATCCGGGCTGCCGGGGGGGGAGAAGCAAGCAGCAGCACAAGGAAATCTATGACCTCAGGACTGAGGGTTTGTGAAAGCCACATCCAGACATCCAGACCAGCCTCCCAGTTAGGAACCAACATCCTTAGGTGGCAAATCCACTGCTACGCCAGCTTCTCTTCAGAGGGACTTCTCACCGGTCTCTCGGGGCTCTGCCTGTTTAGCAATGAATGCTTTCCAGGACAGCGCTTGTGCCTGCGGCTTTCCCTCCCTGCTTCACCCAGACAGAGCTCACGGAGCACAAAGGTTCACGCTTTCAGCACCCAGGTTATTCCTGCGGACTGCTCACAAAGCAATGGCATTTCAATTCTGCCCAGAAAGAGAGAACTGTTTCTTGAGACTGAAGCACCACCCTTGAAGGCTAAGGACAGTATGCTCAACATCCAGGGAAAGGTGTTTCCTCATTTTCACCTGCATTTGCTGCCACTATTTGTCAATATACAATCTCCTGATTTTTCCCTAATCCCTCTTCCTGCTTTTCTAGCTACTTCCCTCCTCCCTGTTATCCCTTCTCCCTGCAATACCTCTGATTGCATTTCTCCTCTTGCTTTCCCCTCCTTTCTCTCCTATTTGAGATCCTTATTATTTAGTATCATTATGTTTTGTTTCAAGGGATAGAAAGAACTGTTCTTAACTCTTGGGTAGTTTGATTTACCTGCAAATAGCAGGTAATTTAGTTTGATCTGCCTGCAAATAGCAGTGAAAGGGGTGGTCCCACTCAATCCTCTCTCGAACTGCACATTCTCACTACTTCTATTGCATCAGATCTAACACTGTCACAACTACCCAGGAGCTCACTGATCCACAAAAAAAGTTGTTGGGGTTTTTTTTTTGCAGGTTTGAGCTTGCAGCCACAGAACTGATAGTCCTGAGTCAAAGACTGATGGGAACACATCACTGAAGGTGGTGAGGGCAGGAAGCATGGGACTGTCCCACTCAGCAAAGGACCTGCAGATGGATCAAATCAAGTGTGCCATAAATCTAGATCTGAGAAAGGAGGCCAGAAGATTTTTTTACATTTTTACATTAATTTTAACTGTTGATCTGCTGCTGTTAGCAGCAGTGATTCTGAAGGACTGAAGGCTCTGTCCTCATGGAGACATAGGGTCTCAGTGGTAATGCAAAGCAGAAGAGCCTAATGGTACCTATCAGAACCGACTTTCTGCTTCCAGGAGATCATGCAGTACATCTGCTTTTCCCGGGTTAAAACAAACAGGATATAATGTGAGCAGGAAAAGGCCAAATGCAGTCATTTCTGCCTATAAAATGGCAGGTAAAAATAAAAATGGCATTCTCTCCATTGCATGCCCTGAATTTTTGGAGCTACATTTCAAAACTCTTACTGGAACGCAGAATTGAAAAATACAAGCAAAAGCCACCATTTTTATGTTACTGGAAGGTTTTCAAAGTAACTACATTAAATAATATCACATCTTCTTGTCTATGTCACATAATTTATTGGATTATTAAATTATGAGGTTATTAAAAATTGAAAAATCTAAAATTCGTTTTTTCAATATTGACATTTCTTTTTGGAATCATAGAATCATCTGGGCCGGAAGGGACCTCCAAAGGCCATCTAGTCCGACCCCCCCGCAGTCAGCAGGGACAC
>JAOQGH010000040.1:37483055-37542745 GCA_025769975.1 Gallinago jamesoni | reverse complement strand
AATTATATTTGTTAAGCTAAGTTCATTAAACTTAGTAAAAGTTAGGAATGTACCTACTACATTCATACACATTTTCATGTAGAGAAGTCAACAGTGAAGAAATACCAACCATGAGTAACTTAAGCAACCCCTTACAAATTCCAAATGAAAATACTTTCTCTTCTTGCCTAACACTTTGCTATGTTAAGGGAAGGTCACGTGGAAAAAATGTTGAAACAATTTTCAAAATCCAGAAACTGATTCCACAAAGTCTAAAATAAAAAACTTGACAGCAAGAGCGTCCTGATGGTACAACAGAAGAAACAACTCCTAAAAGCAGACTATGAGTCAAAAAGAGTCTTGGGAACATAGCTGCACTAGTGGTTCTGCAAATCAATACAAAGTTGCCAGTATTTGAACTGCTGGTGTTTTCCCTCAATAAAAAAAAAAGGGAACACCTTTTAATTGCATTTGTGGTTCAACACAAATGCAGCTGGATTTCCAGACTGGTCAACTGGGGCTATTCCCAAGCTCATAAAAAACTCCACTGGCTTGGATCCAGCTCTCTTAAGTCTTTCTTTCTGAAGATTATAACTATTGGCACTTTGTACCTGTTAGTCATATGGACTTTCTTCTCCCACATATTGTTAGCATATGAGGTTCACTACTATGAAGGGCTTCAGGGGAAAAACTAAGGGGTTGGTATAATTTAGCTATAGTTTTGCAATGGAAAAACTCAAAACAGGCTTAAATCATAATAAAATTAATGTGAATCACCATTAAAAAATTTAGAAAACTGCTGCTTGCATAACAGCACACCATCCCTCCTCTACTTACCACAAAGATTAACCCTTACTTACACAACTAAAAGAAAAAAGATATAAATTATTTTGCTTTGACAAGGAAACAATAATTTTATTCTGCACTCTCCCTTGTCTGATGCAACATTACTAAAGAGCATTTTATCTCATTTTAGGCTTGGGGACCTAACAGGAGTGGTCTACAGAGAGGTGCAGAACTTACGTGGGGGGTTTCCTAAGTGTGTCTACTCCCACGCCTGGCTGCTTCGCAAGAAAGGAAGACGTGAGACACACAGTAACGCTTGTTTTAGTCATAGAGGAAACTGAACATAATACTGTTAACAAAAAAACATCAGTAGTGATCTCTCACTTAAAAATACACAAGTATTTTGTTAACCTAGTACTTCCAAAAGTTACCTAAAAATTGTTGCTATCTGCCATTACGCAATGCAAATATGCTATATACAACAAGCTCTAGGTAGATGCACCCTTTGAATGTTCCCATGTTATTTAGGCAGCAAACATCAAATGCTTAGTTGGATAATCTGTTCAAAAGGCAATCTGTGGAAAACAGTAAAAAATATACAACACACACATTCCCTTCCTAGTCATCTTCTTGAAAATGAGGATTACAAAATCAGTGAAAAAATGACCTATTAATATATAAGTGTCTTTCAAATTTGGACAGCAGAGCATATAAATCCACATTTTCTCTGAAAACAGAAATTATGCCATTCTACAGAGGAGAGACAATAAGCATGGTTAGACTGGCTGCTTCAATTCATATGGCGAGATGTGGCTGAAGATGAGTAGTAAGAAGTTGTGAATTGCTGCTGTTCTGCACAAATCACTGGCTGCACAACAAGGCACTAGAAGTACTACTGGATTATACAGATAACTATCATTGCATTCAGTCTTACTTCTCTGACAGGGCACATCAGGATTCACATTTCTTTCTAAGCTACACAGACATTTTAATCAACTGTCAAGATCACCAAATCCTTCACTAAGAAACCAATGCTCATAAGCATCTGCTCAATATGTTTTGCTTGCAATCCCTTTCATCATTTATCAGTTACATTTAAATGATTCCTGTGCTGTCCCAATGCTTTGTTTAATTAGATCTTTCTCAAGTTTCTTTTAAACCGTAGCATTTTACTTACAATGCAAACAATTTTGTGTTCACAGCATTTTAGCAAATGACTCTGATGGAGTCAGGGTGCAGCCACGAGGAAGTATGAAACTACACACAGTTCAATGGAAGAGTCAAGACCAGCTGTTCACAAACGTACCAAGCATCTCCCAATGTGGTTCTTCTAAGCACATGGCTAATAATTTTTTCTGTGATTTAAAAAAAATATATTAAAAAGAATCCCTAATTAAATGGATATATGTATCCAGCATGCATGTTCTAACTCTGATTTCTGCACCCTAATCTGTGAATCAGTGAAAGAGCACACTTGCACAGTACTTTGGCTGAGTGTATACATGTATCTTTCCTTGGGACAGTCCCAGACATATGAACGATTTCCCCACACGTAAATGAGTTCTCTTTTGTCTCTGCAGCAATGCCATTTTACGGAATTTCCCCTCCACTGTCAAGCTCCTGCCCTCATATCAAAATGCACCTTTTTTTTTTTTTTTCTGATATAATCTATATGTTGGGCCGTGTTGTCAACCAGATCAGATACTAGGGCATGAACTTCTGATCTGAGGAACCAGAGTGAAAAGTGGCAGGGAGACAGAGCAGTAGGACAGAGAATGCACACTGCACAGGGTCATGCTGATCCGGAACTCCTTATATCATGTAACAAAAGCCTGAGCTTTGCAAATACGAAATAACGCAACTGAAAATGCTGAAATTCCTGGAAATAGTTTTGTAGTGACCCACAGTGACAATTCTGCACAATTTAATGGGGATCAAACATGGGACTTAGGCTGGGAGAGCAGGGAATCCTTGTCACACTGCAAGATTAATCCTCATCCTTTAAATTTCACAACAGCCCCATGAAGTAAATGCATAATTACATCTCCATTTTACACAAGCGCATAATGGAGCACAAGGAACACATTAATTACACTACCTCATACAAGGAACTACGAGCAGAGCACGATATAGATTTCCTAAGGCTTCGCTGCCAGTCACCCGCTCTGATCACCACATCACGCTGTGCCACGTGTCCCGGTTTCAAAGGTTAGCTTGCTGCCAGACAGCCTTTCTCTTTGGACACCACTGGTGGTTTCCCACTTGTCAGATGGGAAACCCCTAAAGGCTGCTACTGGGAGGCACACCATTCAGTGATTCAGCAAAAAGTGGCTCACCTGTACACAGGTATAGCATGAAGAAGTCATCACCCGTAAAGTGTTTAAATTGCTGTTAATAAATCATGTTTGCCATAGTGAAACATTCAGTTTCACTAACTGCCATTTAAAAGCAAAACACACCTACCATCAGCTATCTGTTAATAGCAGCTGCTATTAACTGCTCTGTTATGGTTATTTTTACCTGTTGTTAGTGCAGCCTCCCACCCAACGTTGTGGCTGTGAAACTGCAGAGGAAACCCCAGCGCTGATGAGGGGCCCGGAGCTGCCGTAACAGGCTGCCAGCTGGGGCTGCACGCGAGCGTGCTCTCCAGAGGTTACCAAGGAATCAATTCCCACCACCACCACAGTTATTTGACTTCATAATTTTTAGTGCCCTTTTTACATATTGTAGACAAGCGCAGAAAACCTTACACCTTTACTTTGGTACCACACACAGGAGAGACAGACACGAAGTGAAGAGGGAGATCTTTCCCAGGGCACCCAGAGAAGGCAAGGGTGCTGCTTCCAAGAAAGGCTGGACTTTCTCACGGAACCTGGCAATTTCACTAAAGCTGATTCAATACCATTATCACAGCACCAAACGCAATGGAAGCTGCTTCTTATAGTTTCTACATTATTAGTGATGACACAGTGTAAATTAGTCACAAAGCCCTCTTTACTCAAATGCAAGGGCAGCATATACATTCCTTGACCCCATACAAATTATCAGCCCCTGACTAGCAAGGGGGCAGCTACTTGGAAGGGAAAGCAGTAATGGATGAGTAAAGAACAGTCACTAAGCTGAATCAGCCTGGTTTGCTTTATGCTCTTGAGACAACAGCCAACTCCTGGGAATTATCCCTCACGGCACTGGGGATCTCTGCAATAACACAGCAATAACATTGTTGGGAATATTTGTATCTGGTATTGCAGTAGGAATATTCAGATTGATGCAACACACGGATCATCATGCAAAACTCTACCAGTGGCAGTGCTTCACACATCTATGACAGCAATCACACAACATTTAATATGTTTTAACCTGTCTGTATTGACTCCACACCTAGAATTGACTTTTCCTCTCTTGACACATTCACTAGAGATATGTCTTAACCCCCTATCACAATTCATTAAAATTTGCAGTTCATTTTTAGATGCCAGCTTTTGCTCTTGACTTCCCAGTCAACTCTATTAATCAAAGGCAGATTATTGACTGAGCAGGAAAACTAAACCATAGAAGCAAAGGTATCTGAGTTGATGTAATATAGATTGAAGATGGTGTTGTACCCTCAGCTTGCTCAGATGAGGTGATACCTACATACAGCTTTGCTGCTTGCAGAGTAAATTTGTATTCAGGGGCATCCTGAGGATGCTTTTGCAGCCAAGTCCAAACTGACTGTGCTAGCAGGATACTCCAGCAGAGAAGCATGTAAGAAAAAAAAAGGTTTTAAAATAGATATTTTCTAATATATAATCTAATTACAGTTATACCCTGCTCTGTCTTATTCCCAAAAGGCATGACAAGTAGTGATTTGATGGATAGTGAAGCAGTATTTCCTGAGAGAATTAACAGAATCAAGGCAGCATGCATGCAAGGCCTGAAGAAACATACATAACTTACTACACAGAATTGAAATTGTGCGTATGACATGAAAGATGGAGGGGCAGGAGCAGGATCATCAGGTGGAAGAGACACTAGCTTTGTGAAGTCTGATCTTCAGAATGGATAGTCATTTTTGAAAGATCTCAGCCACTTTTTCAGACCTTACACCTGACAAACCTTTCAGTGTGACCATTCTTGGTCACGCTTTTTGAATGTCACTCCTTTTGAATGGTAGTATTTTCATCATCACGATCTTTACATGAATAAAAGTCAACTATGAACAAAAGAAATAAAAGTGGGTAGGGACTACAGTTAGCATAGCATGTGATTAAATGAACAATGCCAAGAACTCTGGAAATGATGGTTAAAGAAGATATGGACAGTTGGGGAATTGCTGAATTTTATAGTATAAATTGCAAAAGAGAAAAACAGGCCATTTTTTTCTGACTCTACAACAACTCAAGAAATATGTGGACAAACAAACATTCTTCCATTGCATAATGGCATTTTTGGAAGTTGAATTTTGTAAGTCATCGCAGTGCCAGTTAAGTTTTTCAATCGAAAAGTTCTGTTACCCAGCTACAATACTAATTGCTTTCCCAATCACTTACAAAAAATGTAATGTTGGTTTAAACATGCAAGCAGATCCTTTAATGTTGGCTCAGCAATTATGAAGTAGGCATAAAGATGAAAGAGAAAGGGTGAATCTGAAATCCAAAGTATAGTTTTGATAAAGCTGGGAAACATTCAGTCCACAATTAACTATAGCTGAGTCCCAGCAGCTCTAAGTTTTGTGTTTTAATTATGGACTGGTAGTAGAATTTTTCCTTTCATGAATTTGAATTTTCTGAATGTCCCCCTTCCTTGAGTCAAATAAAAGGGCAAAGATATTTCTCTTTTTCTGATCTTCTTGGAGATAATTTTTCTAAGTAGCTAATACTATTGTATACTTTTATCTCTCCTCTTACTCATCTTCTTTCTTGCAACAAAGAATAAATACCAAGATCTTGCAATACATATGGGGCAACTTACATGTTGGTTTTTTTTATCCAGACTTTTCCCGAGCACTTACTGTTTTGTACCAAAGCCTGGAGATTTGCAAAGTATTAAAAAGTTATCAGTATCAACCTTCCACACCAAGGGGATGAACTAGGTGATTCTGTCTGACCATGGTTATACAAGAGTAGGAAAATAAATGTGTAAAAGCTGAAAGGACATGAAGTGTTACCTGTGTATTTTCACATATCAATACTATCCTTTGTTCTCATCCTTGAATTCTTTCTGCCCGCACTGCTGGTTCTTCAATAGTATTTTCCTACTGATCACTACACATTGCTTCATTGCACCAAATACTGTGTATATCATCTTTATTTTTGTGAGGAAGCAAGCTACATAAAAATGAAAAGGTATGAGGCTTTACTTATTTTTGTATAGGCTTCAGAAACTTCACCTATTAGAGTCACTGACTGTAAATGGAATAATAGTCCCAGCTGAAGTCACAGCTTCAGGGGTCTGCCACCTTTGACTGTAAATCCAATCTTTGCCATTACATTGGTACTCTTACATTTCTACAATTGGTGTAGCTGCTGTATACAACAACTTAAGGCTGTAAGAGAGTTTCTTTTATCATTTCTCATTTTAGAAAGAATGTAAAAAGCTAGCTATTAGAAAGGAACAGTTGAGAACTAGATGCAGCTATGCCAGTGTTAGATTTTGTGTGGGTCAGAAGTTATGTTAAAGTACTGAAAATGTACAATGTGAGCAGGATCTCTGGGTGGTGGGGGTAGTGATGGGGTGTTATGAAAATGAAAGCACGAGCTCGACTGATCCTTTCCATAGATAGGAAATAACTTGATGCAGGACTGAAATCAGCTTTGTAAGACTGAAACCGTCAGTTTAAAAGATACTAGTATTTTAGCTCTCCCCGCTGTCCTATGCAGATGTCGGCATAGCGTCACTGACCTAGTCTGATGTCAAGTGTTTTCCCCCTCTCCCATCTGTGGTTCAAAAAGTCCCACACGGTACTTTTATTCTTTGAGGAAAGCTGCTGCAGCAGCTGGGGAGATCACTGTTACAGAAGACACAAGCGTAATGCTGTTCAAGGCACATTAAACCTAAGCTTCTGCAGAGACATCCTGTTTTAATAACCTTGATAGTGCCACAAAAACTTTAAAATAAAGGCTATTTCTACACTCATGGGTTAACAGGGTTATTATCCAGGTAGAATGATATGACAACCAAGGAAACTCATCAGTAAATTGATTGCTTGTGGTCAAAAAAAAGAACTGGACTACAACATGCAGCAAACATTTGTAACACAATTTTCACACTGCTTTTCTTCTGTTTCTCATTAGTACTATTTTCCAGTTGCCTGCTACAGATTACTAGTCAGAGATAAAGAGGTTAACTTCAAAAACAATTGTTCCAATAAGAACAATATTACAATTCTCAACACAAATAACTACAATAACAAACACTGCTCAAGTGAGTGGTAATTTCTCTTTAAAGGTCAGAAAGATGAAAAATTTGTTTGATATGAAAGAGAACATATAAAACGTTCTTCTTTAACAGGACAAAAATCATCAGAAGCAAACTAAACCACCAAGGTCTGAGGAGGAGGAGCAGCTGTGTGGTCAGTCAGGCCCACCTACCCTGTTTAACACTGGTAAGAGCATAACTGGTATTTACCAGGCTGGAGAAAACTTAGGGGACTTTCATACAGACCAGTACACCTTGCACTGCCAGTCCCAGGAGGCAGAGGTTCAACTGTCTCATTTGGATCACAGCTGCACACCCTGGTAAGTAACATACTGTCCCTGCAAAATCAGCAAAAATGCGATGCAGAGTATGTCACAAGTGACTGTAAACTATGGGTCAGCATTACTTATCTTAACGCAGTCATTAACTTTGCTTGTGCATCACTGCAGAGTTATGCCATTTTGCTACTAGTAGGTGATATCTATGCCCAGAGATCCTAAGCAGTGAAGGTCTGAAAGCTACAATTCACAAGATCTAATTTACTTCAATGCTTTTAATATGAGTTTGTTGATAACAACCTGCAATACTCAATAGCTGGACACTGGGCAGACAACTGTCTAAAGTATTTTTCTTGAGCTCAGGAGATAAGATACAGCAATTTGACAAACAGATAATATTGTCAGCTCCTGCAAATTAATTATGGATGATATTTGGCCTTTGTCTGAAAGCTCCACCTCCTGGGAACAAACAGTTATAAGAAAATCTTTGTCTAGTTAGCCATTTTTTGCCCCTATAGTCAAGAGAAATAAGCTTGAGATATGAAAATATGACCACCAGAATGGCTTGGACACCAGAAGCCAAGTAAGAAACACCCACTCCCTATTTCATTAAAGGATCTATCTGTTTAAAGCAAACTTTGGTTTGGGGACTCAGCATTACGGTTTCCAGGTATCTGTACAAGACTATACCAGCCAGCACATTTGAGAAGTTCTGTTGCATCTCTCCCTCCTTTGTCCATCTCCATGGAAAGAATGCAGATACGCACCTAACAACTGCTGGAGCACCCAGGACCCAACAGCAGTGCTCAAGTGCAAGAGAGCTACAGTTTCAGAAGTATTTTGTTTACCAAATTTATCATATAGCTAAGGGCTAAATCTCTGTGTCATACTACTAATTATGTTATCTAGGCCAGCAGAGTGAACGGGCTTGTGGAAATGAGAGTGAGTGGGATAAGACAAAAGAAATCCCTAACCTATAGCATTCGTCGTCTATCTGAAAGCCCATTTGGGGATGCCCATTCAATGGAAAGTTAGAGCTTTTCACTCTGCAAGGCATGAAAATGTGAAGATACATACATATCAAAACGAAGTAAAAATGTCAGAAGCTACCAATTCTTTTATTTAAGCCACTTCCTTTAACTATTGAGACTTAGGGTCATCATACATAAATAGATTTAAACAGTACAGAGGAATGTCGTACAGGGATATAATCTAAATGACTTCAGTTGCTGAAAGCGGTGACATTAACATTAGACAAGCCCAGAATAACTACTCCCGGTAAGGAGCAGGGTAAATCAACATCATCAAGACTGACTGGTTCTGCTCTATGACTACATGCTTGCAACCCTGCAACTACTACTTCATTTTATTTACTCAAATGTGTGGCAAGTAAGGGCTGTGGAAGGTGGAAGTAAGGAAGGTGGAAGAAAATTCCTATCAATCAATCAATCAGGTAGTAGCATAGGTAGTATCCAAGAAATACCTGCCTTCCACTGTGCTTTCCTCAAACGTGCACTGAATGTAGCAGCTCAAATTCCAATGAACCACAGTTCTAACAAGCACCTGTGTCATACTTCTACTTTTTTTCTCCAGTGTATAGTGTAAGCACTACCTAGTTTACCCAAATATCACACAAATAGGAAATAAACAAAGAGAGAAGGCATCAGCAAGATTGATCTTCCCACATGGGTATAGCATGTAAGTCAGGAAACACCTCCACAGAACCCATGGAACTGAACTGGCTTTTAACATCTGTTAGAGAGCTTATGGCACAGCTTGCTCATGGAACCTTGTCAACCTGACTTCTTAAAAGCTCAAGACTCAAAAAGATTCAAAATATTAGAGGCTGAAGAAGTGTTATTGCCAACTCACTGTTTCCTTTTTGGTGATCACAGAAGTGAGCAGGTAAAAGGATGAATGCTGGACAATGATGAGGACAGACATAAGCATCACTAACTCCCTGATTTACATAAAAGGTAAGTTGATACTATCACTATGACATAAGCACAGGTCTAGTTTTAACAGTCACTACAGGAAACATTGTGCAAGAACAAGACAATGCAGCAGCTGGAAATGGTAGAAATTATTTGGAAAAAAATAGACAGAAGTATGAGTTAGTACTTCATAAAATTGGTTGGAAAATACAGTATATTATGTTTACATAATGTTGACAACCTGTTTAGCTTCTGACTCACCAGACTCATTATAACATCAACGCATGTTTACAGCTAGAACTGTGAAATGAACTATTTGGATCATTAAAGAACTGACTGTTGAATAACCAGGAAGAAGCAGCATCACAAGCTAGTATCTCCAGGTGGAAAGTTAAAAACAGTAGATACTTATAAAGATTAGTATGAAATATGTAAATGATCTGAAATAGAAAATTTCTTAAGAAGAGGAAGGTTTCCTAACAATGAGACCCGGCAGTAAGTACGTCAGAGATTAAGCATTCAAAGTGATTTAAAATGTAATTTTTTTTGGCTTATATTTAGGAAATAATATTTATAGAACAGAGAATATGAATATTTATTTCATGGAGATGCACATAAACAGGAGAACTCTAACACAAATGATGCTTTATAAAGTTACTTCATCTAATGTTTTTCAATGACTAATTTTTAAGATGCTGAGGTAGGCATCTTTCTTGGAGGATGGGGAGTGAAGATTTCTATTGTGTAACAGTACCATGGCTACTAACAAGTAAACCCATATATACAGTTTTACATTTCCAGTTCATTCTCTATCTTTTAGAAAAATACAAGCCAGAAGATCCACAAAGTTGTAAAATCATGTTAGCAACAGGGGATAGCAGGTGAAGAAGCAAATAAGGAAAAGCGTTCAAAAAGTTTCTGCAAGTACCAAGGGAAGTTCTCTTGCTTTACACACAGAGACAGGGATGACCTTATACACAAGACTGACCTCAGCAGCAGTAAGCCATTGACCTGCTACACTATTTTGACGTGTATATGAGGTGACCCAGCAGATAAAAGGCTCCTTTTCAGGAGATCCTGCACCTCGGGACCTCCTCTGCACTTTATTTCAGCTTGGGTCACCTTGCTATAACTTTTCTCCTAGAAGCAGTCCCAAAAATCCCTGTATTTCTCAGAGTTCATTCTGTATGCCAGAGGAAGATCCCATGTAGATTGCATTGCCTGTGCAGGAAATCAGCCTGTGGATTGTTGTTTTTTTCCCCTGAAAATCTGAATAACAGCAGCAGCAAAGGTAGCCATAGCCCTCTTACTATGTTCTCGGTACTGGTATTCTTACTACATCACTCCTGTTCCTCACATGATACCAAGCAACAAAATCATTTACAAGTCCCAGCATGTACGATAATAGCTTAGTTACATTTTGTATGGATAGATCAGGTTTGAATATAACCATTAATAGACATGCTTACAAGCCTTCTAGGCATTTCACATTTTCTATTATTCCAGACCGTGTTTCAATTGCATTGGTGGTATTGCATTGGAGTTAGATAAATGGTGCCAAATCACTGTCCCTTGTTCCTGCTTTCTCTATTGCCATGTTGTAATTTAACCACAGCAGAGACACCACATATCATCCATGGGAGGCTGCAATGGATTGCTGCAATGGCACACACAAACTCCCAAACCTTTCTGAGGTGCAATTAGTTTTCAATTTTATTTAAAATTTTTTATTCTTCCTATCTCTTACACTTAAATAAGGAAAAAAAAAGCTTATTAGGAATTTTCATTCTATGACAAATAATAATACATTTTAAAAAATAGTGAAAAATTCACAAGAAACTTTGCCTTGTTAAATTAACTACAGGTAACCTGCAAGACCAGGATACTTCAAACTAAGTTACTCACAATCAAATAAGAAATCAGTCATTACACAATAAAACGCTGGTCTCCCGAGTCCAATTCAAGGGCCTGACTCTTTAGCCCAATAGTAGCCATGATTGTCATCATAACCACCCAGATAAGACCCTATCAAGAAAGGAACACAGTTTAAACTGAAAAAGAAAAAAATATATCTGCGTGATACCTATCTCATGCGTTGTATGCAATTTTTATTCCAGATAATTTATAAAAAGAATATACACTAGTTATTTTAGAAGATCTGTGAAGTGGCAAGTTAGCCATTTTCATAGTAAACGTTTTCATGGTAAACGTTTGATGCAAAAGTCATCTGGAATGAACAATGGTATTTTGGATAAGAATTAAGAGTTCTTACAATTTTTCCAAAGTTCAGTTTGAAATAGGAATTATTGTGAATTGCTTTTAAGCAAGTGTACTGCCAGGGTGATCGTGTTCCCAGCAGAGAATTTTAATTCTGGTCTCCTATATTCAAATAGGAGTTCCTATTTCCGTGTGCAAGACAACATGAAACAATCATGAAGAGATTTAGATTAAAAGCTGTAGAAAACTGTACTTGAATTTCTATGAGTCTAAGATTAAAAAAAAAAAAAAAAATTACTTTAACTTTGGTTTTAAACTTCACTGCAGGTTGATTTTATAACCTCAAGTTAAATATATTTAATTAAGTATATATAAATGTCTCTTCCACTCTTGCTCTAGAAGTAGAACACAAGAAAAACCAAGAAATGCAGCTTAATGGATTGGTTAATTAATGTTGGTCATTAATCAGCACATCAATATACTGAAATCCCTGGGAATAATCTACTGTCAAAAAAAAATTAGGCTTTCATAACTTCATAAATAAATCCAAATGCAGTTTAGGCTTTTGCTTCATTGTACCTTTTCTCCTTTGGATAACACAGCTTCCAAATATGTTTTCTTTCCTACTTGTACTAAAAATAACATATCAGATGTGAAAGCCAAGCGTGAACCAAAAATTGTTTTTCAAAATATATAAATAAATCCAGATGTACATGAATGAATGCAATCATCATTCTGAGGATTTTATCTACACTACCTTTAAGATAATACTAAAAATCAGCATTTCCCAGGCTCAAATCAAATATTTATTCTTACACAGAATTGGCCAATAGTAACCTAATCTTCACGTTTTCTGGCCTGCTTCCCATATCTATAGTCTCTCGTTATTATGGAGACTTTCCATACAAGAATCAGTTCAGTTCCCTAAAGACCAGGTTCCTGATTTGGAGGCCCAGCACGTCTCTTGTTGCCACACAGATAACAGTTCCACGATTAGGTGAATCAGTCAGGTTGCCCAAAGAAAAATCATCTTGTGGTTTCTAAGGGAGAAGTGAAAACAGCAAGACTGAAACTCATCCAGTCTAGAAGATACCTTCATTTGAGTTCATCACCCAGATTTTAGCAGGACTTCTCTACAACATACAACAAACAACCTGTTGCTACAGTTACCAAGTTCACTGGGAGATGAATCATCGAGGCACGTTCGTTCTGCTCTGCTGACTTTCAAGCTTATATTCCTAGTGATTAGAAGAATTCTTGTTATGAAAGATATGATGCAATTCCCCCTCATTAAAAAAAGGTGTGCTTGGGTGCTCCTGTACTTACCTTAACTTTTGATTTGCTGATATTGCCAAAGGTGGAAATTATAAATACCAGACAGAAAACGATAGAGAGCATTAATTTTTATTCAGTTTTACAGCCAGCAGCAGAGATTGCAAATACTGAGGGAAGGCAACACCAGGAAGTATCTGACTTTGGAAGAAAACAGAGAGAAGTTGTCAAAATGCCCCATAGTCAGATTTTTTAACCCACTCAGTTTCTGCTGCTCTATTCTCCTCACCAGGAAATGCAAAATCAGACTGGAAACCTCTGGCAGGAAACACAGTTGCTTACAGTTGACTGTTGAGGCATTTAGTCAGGGAATCCTTCTGGCCTCCCCCCATTTCACAATGTTGGGAAGTTAAAAGTTTTGAGAAAGTTTCCCTATGTTCACAGGTAGCCAGTCTGACTTTGTGCTTCCTTTCTTAAGAAGCTCTGTTTACCTCCTGCTCTCTCCTCCCAGTGCTGCAGAAGCAGCCAAGAACGTTGGAGCGTACCCCTATGGGAAGAGCCAAACTTGGTGGCTCAAGGTACACAGTCAGCACCTGTGCTTCCCCAGTGGAAGCCTTCGTGCCCACCACTCACAGGAGCACTTCTGGAACCTGTGACACGCTCATGTCCCATACACCTTCACCAGCTGTGTACTGGTATACACAGCTGAATATATTTAATGCCTTTTTATTTCTCTTTTAGCCACAAATGGAAACTGTCAGGTTTCAGAAGAACTGCAAGGAGAGAAGGAATGACTTGCAGAGCCCTTCCCCAAGGTTTCACAGGCAAACAATCTAGTCTCCTTCACCTCTCCTGAGCTGCTTAACAGTCTTGCTCTTCTGGATCTGGTAACCAAAATTTTTGAGCTTGATCTATTCTATTTTAGGACAGCCTCAATATAGAAGGGGAAGACTTCAGCATGTAAGTATCAATCTCTTAAATGTGGCTTCAGAGAAGAACTTGACTCGGTCCACCTGCTCAGATATTCAAGGAACCCCAGAAATTAACTGATGAGACATGAATGCAATGCTGAACGTTCCAGTCACACATCTCTAACACTAAAAATAGGTGAAGTTTCAAGAGTATCCCTGGAAAGGGTTTTCTCTTCCAAGGTCATCTTACACAGTGAAAACACCAAAAATCTTCACCTTTACGATTTGTGCAATACTTAAAGGAAATGAAAGCACAGGTCTAAAGAATGAAACACATGTTGCAAAGACAGACATGTCTCCGATCTTGAGCAATAGAGAGCAAATGTTTCATTATCGTGGAAATGCAAACTTGGACTACCATTAGAAGGCAGAAAAAAAAAAAAAAGAGATGGAAAATGCTGGGAGCAAATGCACAAACACATGTCTGACTGCTTTTGTGAGTGGTAAGACAAGAGTTGGTGGGAGGAAGAATTGATGAACTGTCACAGTATGACAAATAAGACCTCTGTTGGATGTATTGATTCTGAAGAGAGAATGACTCATGGATCTACTTAATTCTTGCTTCATTTACAGACAGTAAAGCACTTGAACAAATCACAGATGCTGCCAAATGAGTCAAAGAAAAAAAAATTCATTTCCATGCATGACTTTTTTTGGGTCAAATTTATTAATAACTGCTTGTTTTGCAAGACAGCTCATACACTAGAGCTTATATTTTGTATCAATTATTACTGTCTCACTAATGGTGCAGTTGATCTCTCATATGCATGTTGCACAGTGAAGACAGACTTGAAGACTGGGAAAAAATAGCACATGAAAAGCTGAGCATATTTGTATGTGTATTTGTCAATTACGTATGGATGCACAGCTGTCGATTTCTTTGTGTGTTTTGTGGCCTTAAGATAATTTTTAGTAAGCGGGACTCAAGAGAGAAAGTTTTACTTACAGTTTTCTCCAAACACTATGAGCTCTAATACCTTTTTCCCCTTTTTCATCATAGAGGATTTACAGGCACAAGAGAAGATACTTCAAAGAAATGAAATTACGCTTCAGAATTTATTTGGGTCACTAACCCAAGAGAATGATGGGTCATAGGTACCTTGTTTGGGGTTTTTTCCCCCCTCTTTTTAAACTTCATTTGAAGAGTTATTATTTTTGTCTTGATATTTGGAAAATAAGCATCAAAAATGTGAATAAAGTGTATACCAAAACAATGGTTCTGAGCTGAATTTACAAACCATAATTAATCAAGGTTCTTCAATTATACAGCCACAGTTGGGCTGCTTTCAAAAATTAGACAAGATCATTCACCATTTTCCTGTGGGCTAATATTCCACATCCTGGTTTTCTCCTCTATCCTGATGAAACTTTTTCCTCACTCACTCCTACCCAGCTTTCCCTTCAAGGCTGCAGCCTCTCTCTACCCACTCTTTTCCGTACTGCTAAAGTAGGCAGGGAGTCCAGGAATAGCTACTACAGAACCGCTAGAATAACTAAAATTGTAATATTAGTTTTAAATTTTGAATCCTTTTGATAAATATAATTTTTAAAATATTTAACATACACAAAAACAAAATGCATAATCTGTTTGTACATTATTACTATACTACTTGCAACTACACCATGGGAACAGCAAGGATCTGGCTTCATCAGTTGTTGTACAGGCCCACTGCAATTTACATGGGAACTATATGAACTTACGCAGTCCATTTATAGAAATGCTGATTGTTTGGGAGCAACCACTTTGAAACATATACTAACAGCAAAAACTATGCTTTTGTGCATTGTCAGCCTTAAGGAACTCAATCTGGAACTATTTTACCAATCTTTTAGATGTCGGAGTTTCATACAGAGATTACAGAGGGTAAAGTTAGGGCAAAGCTGACCCCCACTGCCAAACTGTTTGAAGAAAGGAACTGTGAGTTAGCTTTGATCCAACACACATTTGTAATCCACATTCAGTTATGCCTAACACCAGATGGGTACAGCTGAAAAAGGAGCTGGCTGCATATCTCATGTACAATATACTAACCTTGATGTAAATTAAAAATAGAGAAGTACTCTTTAAATTCCACTTGCTGATTGTGCTCCTGCACTCCACTCTCGCCACATCCTCCCCACCTCCAGCCCTTTACAGTCTATGGGTAGCTGGAGCACAGCTCATCCTAGTTCCTTCACTCCTCTCTCACCAGCAAAGTGAGATGCTCCAGAGCCCAGAATCCTGCTTGCCCTTGGATTCTCCCTCACTTCCAAAGAATACTTCTACAGAAAATTGTGATTAACAGGAAAAATGCAGTTAAAAATCATGTAACAGTTTGTGTTTAATAAGAAAGCTGGACAACTAGTGTGTGGAAATTCCCTCTCTTGACCTTTACAAGGTGAAAGGCGGGGTCACTTAGAGCAGCAGGGGACAGGGAATACCAGATGTCATTGGGTTGGCTAAGGATTTATGTAAGTAGATGCATAACTTACATGGAGGAGGAAAACATTAACACAACGTCACGACACAGCCTGAATCAACTTTGCTTGGTTAAACTGCAAGGATATCTCAGTTTATAAACTACCATGTCTGCAGTACAAACAGTGACTGACTCATGAAGGTAAATACACATCATGTACAGCCTTCAACACTAACATAATGCACAAAACACTGGAAAAGACAAGACTGAATGATTTTAGACTTTATGGAAGTTTGTTTCTATTGTCTGGATTATATAGCAAAACCAATTTCCCTTCCATAGTATCTTTTAATTAGGGGTCAACTTTCACATCTAATTTAAAATGCCGCAGTAAGGAAGCAAAGGGTTAAAAAGAGGTGCTAATGTCCAGTGCTGTAGTTTTACAGTCACTATGTGTGCAGTGACTCCAAAACAGAGTCACCATTCCCTAGCCCTCAAAAATCTTTGTTCCCACCCGTACACTACCTCCTCTTACTGTCAGTAATTGAAGTAGCCACCTGGTGATTTGTACCAGGAAACAGACCTTGTAGAAAAATCAACCTGGAAAAAGGGGAATTGTAATTACAAACCGAGTGTGTCATATACTAGAGAAATTGCCACAGAATATTCCTGTAAATCTGCCAAGTCAATAATATTCATGATGATCTGCTAATTAAGTGCTGGCTGTGAGGACTGGAGCTGCCTGGGGCTACTGGAAGTCACATACCTAGTTTTCCAGAATGTCAGAACACTTCAGGGAGCAAATGAGTAAAAATCATTCAACTTCTGCTTTTTTTGCTTCTCTTCTCATGCCTTAAGGTACTTGTGCCTTGTGCACAGAACCCAGCCCTTTCCCAAGATGCCTACAAAATGCCTAAATGAAATTACAAATGTTCGGATGTTTGAAGAAGAAAGGAATATTTTATCAATGTTTTCTTAGTTTAATCATGTGACTAAGAATTACCTAGAGTTGGTCATTAGCAAAACAGTTACAGTTCTTAATGTGAAATCACAAAGTGGAACAGTATTTTTTTGTTAAACTTAAATAAAGACTAGAATGCATTTAAATTACCATATTATTGTCACATAAATCTTAGGCCTTCTCCTGTGTTTAACAATGCCCCTTATTTTGCTATTCTCTCTAAAGCACATAAGGAACACTGTCCAAAGAACCTAACAATTTGCACATAGTAACATTTACTATGTGCATTACATAGTAACATTTACGGTGAGTTATAAATGGAGAGCAACAAACTCATTTTCTCTTTCAACTATCCCTGCACACTACCATACACCTGAAGAGAAAAGTTTATAAAGCAATGTCCTAACTTGGTCTAACAGCTGCAGTGACAAATCCTTGAAAAGAGTATACACTGACTCACGTCTAGAGACTTAAAATTATTTAGCTTTTTGACAAGTAAACGTGGGTTGGGCAGCTTTCAACACAGGTCCTTAGAAATACTGCTCCTTTATTTTTCTCTCTCAAGTCAAACAGCAGAGGTCACTAAGGAGTCACAGCATGTCCCTGTTCTTCAAGAAGGGCTAGTCATGCTGTCCTAGCCAGCCAGCTCGACCTCAGCAGCCTTCACCCTTAGCTTTTTTCCATCCTTCCTGCTCTGCCGCCATTTCTCCTCTCCATCCTCTCAGTTCTGCACTGTGCTTTCCTGTGTACACCGAAGAGTTTAACAAGGCAGGGCGAATGCCCCAGACCTGACACTCCGTGTTCTCCATTTGGTGGTCTCTGCCACGAGGAGAGCAGCCTCCAGAAGAGGATGATGTTTTGTGGCAGAGCCAGCCCTCCGTACAGCCCTCGGAGAGGTCAGCGCTCGCAGACGGGGGACTGCTCGGCAGCAACACCAGTAACCAGGAAAGCAACACACGCAGAGATTCCTGTGGCATTCCCTTCCCTTACGTGGAAGAAAGGTTTGGAGACAGAAGAAAGCATTGCTCTACTTTGCAGGTTTGGGTTGTTTGTTGGTTTTGTTTTTTTTTTTTAAACTTTCTGTTTTTAGGAGTCTTGAAAAAGAGAGTAAGAAAACAAGAATACATGCTTCTTGTCAAAGTATCCAAAATAAGAACAAAACCACAGTCGTCTCCTGACATGTTACAACACAGGAATTCAGAGTCATCAAGAAATAAAAAGGGATTCACTAGCATCCAGCATGATCTTGCATTTAAATAATGTTTGCAGTTTGAAAAAAACCCTGCAAATTCAGTAGTTAATCCTGTAAAGATTGTGTGTAAAGACATCTATTGTAAAAGAAATATTTAAAACTATGTCAACGAATAGAGAGGCTCAATATAGGAAAAAGGCTCAAGTAGTTCATATGTTGAGTATTTCTTTTGAGCAGTAAAGGAGCTATTTTGTTGCTTAAGAGTGCAAATACACACTTCCCATACCAAAAAAGGTACTATCCAGCCAGTGAATATCTACAGGTAATAAGGCAAGAGTATTGGGCATGTCCATACTATCTCATGTAATGACTCCACACTCAAAACCAGGATCCAGGTAACAGGAGCAGCAAAAGACTAGCTAGAGAAAGCTCCAGTGATTAACATTTTTTTGTGCATGACAAAATGCAGTAATAATTAGCAGCAACATATTTCATCGAATAAGTGAATTTTAGCTTAGAGAATCTTACTCTGGAGGTAAGATGGGGTGAGCCCAAATTACTGTTCTGATGTGCAGAAGGAAAGGCAGATCTTCATAAAAATCCTCACAATCTGTAAATACCTGGGATTCAAGAGAGATCTGATGTGTATCTACATGGAACAACCTAAATGGAAAGCTGATGCCTCCATATGGTCCTTCTGGAGCTCCCTGGCATCATGGATCTCAAAGTCTTTCCAGTATAGCAGAAGCTAAGGAGGAACTCAAAGGCAGTTTATGTTGTTCAACAGTGTAATACCTCATAGAGATTATCCTATATAAATTGTGCTATATAAATACCCGCAGTATACTGCAAAACTAGGCTGGCTCTTTTCATCATTACTTCCATCTTTTAGAGAACATTCAGGATCCTGTTGAGAGTTCCCCCACTGGGACAGGCATGCGCTGAGGAAGGAGGTTCATTTCTCTTCCCCTTTGGCAGCATAGATTTGTCTCTCTAAGCCTTAATATAATTGTGGCACTACATGCTGCCTGGGATTCTTCTCAGATAATCAACACTTCCTCCCTGATCCCATGCAAAGATCTTGTAAACTTCCTTTTCTGTTTTCATAGTAAGGAAAGTACCCTCTTTGTGAGCCAGTATCTCACGAAGCTTCACTGCAGCTCTCAAACAAACATCTTTCAGCAAGTTTATCTAACCTCGCTAGCTCAGCTGCTTTTATCTACATATATGAAAGCATATCCTGCTTCTTAAGAATAGTTGTAAAGTAGTTCTTAGAACAGAAACTTATTTCTTGTAATTACTAGAAGTAAATTACTCCCTTCATTATAAAGTTCATTTATAACCTAGTTTTAATTTCAAGAGCATGAAAATTTATATTCTGGCTTTGGAATACATGTGAGCAGCTACTTTATTATTCCTAATTTAAAGCAAATATTTGATTGACAGAAAAAAAAACCCCAAACCTTAAGCCATTTATTAGTGAAATGCTACAGGGGAGTGCCAAGAATTCTCAAAAATAGGTATCAGTAAAAAAAAGCAGGATTATTCTGCTTGATTAATCACCAGGTAGAAAGAACTGAAGCCAGTTTGAGCTGACCTTGTAAGAACAGGACTCAAATGCTTAAGGCAATAGGAAGCGAAATAAAGTTTAAATTTGTAGAGGATGTGGTCTGAACCAAGGGGTTATTTTAAGGAGAACTCTTACCAGCATAACTCTATCAGACTAAATTTTCTATATGGTAGATTTACTCTGTTCCCCCAAATCCCTATTATTATGAAAGCATACACACTCACACAACATATGTCTTAATAATGTTCTTAACAATAACATTGATAATATGTAACTATGAGCACTGCATATGTGGGGAAATTTAGGTATGATTTTTTATAGCTAATACAGTCAAATATGTAAGAAGAACTATCTTCACACTGATTTTGTTTGTGAAGTCTAAATAATGCTGTGAACTTCATTACAACGTGCTACAAAAATGTTTGATCAGTTTCTCAAGAGGAAAAGTAATAATGAGGTACTAATTGTTTTACAATCAGCCTAAGCATACACAAAACTCTTAATGAATATTTAACCAGCACTTACATTTTCACACTGCAGCCTTCTGGGTTTTATGTGGGAAACATTGAGTCCATCAATAACAATATCAAACGGAAGTCGATTTTCCACAAATGTTTGAAAGGCCTCAAATTCCTGAAATAAATAAATGAACAAGCAGGGGGGAAGAATATGTTGAGTTTAACAGAAACAGATTTTATTAAGTTTTTATTAAGAAAAGAAACAAAGGGAAACAAAGCCTAAATCTTCCACTTTTCCTTCACTGGCTACATTTCACATCTTTACTTACATATTTGCTAAAACAACCACCAAAAAAAAATCCCTGTAAAAGCCAGAAGTGCTACAGTGGATGCTTCCAATGTAATTTTAAATTAGATTACAACTGAAAAACAAAACTTTACAGTCATCCAGATTTTCAAAATTATAATGTAAACTGTACACTTTTATAAAGATACATGCTATAGTCATTGCTATGCAACAGCTGCAAGACAAAGCAAATTTACATACCAGTAGACTGTGACACTATCACTAAATCTTAACATTTCCATATGGAAAATAAGCATTATATTTAGTTTCTCTGTAAGAATTCTGGAATCTCTGAATGCCAGTCTTTGGATAACACCTGTATTTAAATAAACACTCATTTAGAAACATAGCCCTCCATCTGTGAGAAATTGACAGCTTTAAAGCTAGCAAAACAATGAACTTTATTACTAGTTCAGAAATGCAGTGATTGAGCAAACCAGCAGCATCTATTCAGTCTTTCCAACAGAAGGAAAACCATAATCGCTTTAGGCTTGAGACCCCACAGGAGGAGGACAAAATACGAAGTAATAATAAATCTTCAGGAATACCCCCCTTGATTTTTGAGGAAAGATTTAGTGCTTTTAGCAGAGACTTGCGTTAGATTTCTACTTGTTGCTTCTGACTGTTTTTAATAGACACAGGAACCCTAATCCATCCTGGTGGGTAGTGAACTGGGTTCATAAATTACCTTTCTAGTAACAGGTAAGACTTACTTATCAGGTAACAGTGGTTTCACAGTGCAAGGCTATAAATACTTTCATAGGAACTCAAAACAATTGCAAATTCCATGCTTTCTGCTCAAAATTCAAGGTGCATTTTGCTAATCTTGCCTTCTCCCATGTCACCATATAGGAATATATAAGCCTAAAGAAAAAACATCCCCTCAGCACCCAAACAAAACCCTATATAGCATATACAGTTCTTCCTCAGAGAAAGGAATGAAAGAAGGAATGTATTTGTCTGGAAAATACATTGCTATCAGGCAGAAACAAATGATCACCATCTTCAAATTTAGTCAGAATGCTTATGACAAATTATCCTACGAAAATGGGTTACTTGTACTAAGAGCACAAACCAACCAGGTGAGATAAGGATGCCACACTCAGATGTTAAAATTTGAGGTATAATTTCCCAGTGAACAGAGGTTTACGGTCAAAAGAACATTGACAATAACACAAACAACACAGGGTTCATCTAGCACCACCAGAATCAATTGCCTTTTATGTGATCTTTCATTTCTCAATAATAACGTTTATTTAAGCCACGGAGAAGGTATAAAAAGTGAGTCAAGAAAACTATCATCTCAAACAAAATGAAATTGTTGGCACTTGTGAAGTGTTTCCTCCTGCCCTCCAGCCCCAATCACAATTTTATGTAGATGAATAAATATTCTCATTGTCATTTGGCAGGGACATCAAGACACAGAAAGGAAGTCACAAAAACGAAATCAAATGCCAAACCAAGCAAGAAGGATTCCTGACTTCTGGGCTTATGCCATCCAGTGGACTTCTCCATGGCTCAAAATCAGACAAGTCATCACTGTAATACTGGATTGCTGTCTGAAATGTGGGAAAGATAAAAAAAAGAAAAGGAAAACACACACAGAACAAATGAAGGTAAAAGAGGAGAGTTTTGAGACAAAGATGAGTGAAAATGGAAGAGAAAAAGCAAGTGACAGTAGACGAAAATGCACAGTAAACAATCCAATAGAGTGTTATTTTCCTAATGCCAAAAAAATGCCAACACTATTTGAAGTAACGTGGTTACAGTCAAGTAGACATTCTTACAGTGTACACGTAATCTTGTGTTCAAGAGCTCTGTTCGATAGAAAACAAACACTTTGTGGAGAATTTTGAAGTGGTATTTTATTTCAAGTGACAATAGTTTTAGAGCAGTTCCTGAAGGGATGGGTTTTCCCTGATGGGCAGAGTAAAGTATTTTGTCAAGGGAACACTTCGCCATGAGTTGGGGGAGCAGCAGTTCAATGGGTCAGTGCTCCCCTCTGCCCACTCTTTGCTTAGCTCCTTCTCCTCTCCCAGCAGGAAAGATGGAGCAGAAGTTGCCAGGAGGGGTCCTGCTGAGGGGCTCCAGGATTGGCTCAGCACCTCTCAGAAGCTAGCTCCTGGCTCTCTGGGTTTTACTTTTGGAGCTGTGGTGAAGCTTCAGCCTTTCAAGTGTCATTCCATTGGCCACCCCACCTTTCTCAGCCATCTCCTCCTGGCCATATCTCCCACTCCATTCTCAAAAGGTGCCTGACAGCATGTCTCTCCCAGACTCCTAAATCTGCTCAATTGTTTTGCCACACTATCAGTAAACTGTCTGCAATGCAGTAGGGAGAGAAGGCTGTTGCCACAGGAGACACTTATCCACACAGGGAGATGAGGAGTTAATAGCACAATAAGTGCAGAAGACAAATGGCCCAGATTAATTTATGTCACCAAATACAGAAGACTCCAGTGAAAAGCCTTAGACAGACTAAAATCCCCAAGGATCTGTTCATTTTCTCTTCACCATCCATATTTCCCCAGCAACACGAGTGCTCCTTTCCTTTTCCAGAAAAAAAAAAAAGTACATAAAGAACCAGAGAGAAGATGCAGGTCTGCTCCCCTGAGAGACAGTTTTTGAGTCGCCATATTTCCCATCCTCTCTAGACATGGGGAAGAAAAAGGGCGAAGCCCAGGAATAAGTAGCAGGCTACATCATCCAGATGCAGTACAAAAGGTTATTCAAATGTACACAGACTTACGCTGTAACAGAGAAAGTATACAGTTCGAAGGGTGCTGATTTTTCAAAGATTAGGATTTGTTTGGATTTTACTTACAGCCACAGTAATAAAGAGATAATTCACCCATGGTTCTCTAAAGATATTTCCCTCACTGTAACAAGAAAGTGAGGATCTTCTTTCTAAGCAGTAAGTAGCAGGGTACAGCTGATCAAGAGAACCCAGACACAGTAACCATCAATGCAGTACAACGATGAGGTGAAGGCTGGTTTAGGCAAAAGTGAGCTATTCACACAGGCCTCCTCTTCTGAACAGAGAATGCAATGTGTGATCTACATACAGCCCCGTGTATGCCAACAGGAACATTTACATGGAACCTTCTTGCTGGACACGACAAGGGGCACTTCTGATAAACCCCTGCAACACACCAACAAGTAGCGAAGCACCTCTCTCTCAGTAAGAGCACTAAAACAAACCCAGAAAACCTTACACTTATTTCTAACTTGCTCTGACTGGGTTAAGGTTCATTCTCCCAGCCTCGGAAACGCTACTCAAACTCACTTCAGCAGAACTGGCAACTGAAGGGACAAAACTTTAAAAACACATTCAGCATTGCTTATTGACACAACCCTCCCAATGCCTGGGAGGCAGAGAGAGTGCTGCAATACAGGGAGGCTGTTGCCTCAGGGCAGGATATCCCCAGCACTGCAGGGATACCCGTGCCTCCCGAAAGCCACCACAGGCACAGCGTGGCACCGTGCTCACGGGAGGCTCTGCTGACATCCTGTCTCATACCACATACAAAAGAAAAAGGGAATTTTAAAAAACCCACCTGATTTCATCCATTGCCAAGCTGGGAAAATAGGGGAATGCCAACTACGTAACCGTTAGAAATGATTCATTGCACCTTCTACTGAGAAAAAATTATCTTTGCAAATGGTCACCACGCTGACTACATCGATTTGGAATTAAGAGCCAGCCATGACAAACCCATGATGGAATTTATCTTGTTGTGAAGAATTAAAGACGTTTCATATAATTTTTTGTTTAACCACTAGTGTGTAGGTGGCTCGAGTGCATTCGTATCTCAAAAAAATCACAGGACAGTTGCATTTTTTTTGGTATTCCACACCAGCTGGATGACTCACGTGCTATTTCACCATCATTTTATACAGGTACGCACCAGTGCTGCCACAGAGAGAGGTGTTTCTACCTTCCCCCTTCCCTCAGCCATTCAGTCCTAGCCTTGCCACCCTCCTCTACATATGCACACACATTTGTCGGCAGAAGGAGAAAGACTGAAGGGGATGAACTGGGCCAATATAACAGGCTTTAGCCAGGGTCTGTTCCCCTGCTCAGGTCGCAGCATGGAGGTTTGTTCTGGCCTGAAACCGCAGCCAGGACATGGGACCAGGAATGGGACTGGTGGGAGGTGAGACCACTGGGATCACCTTTTCCCACAGGTAGCCCTGACTATGGTCACTGACTGGAGTGTGGAACTATGTTTTATGAGATTTATCTCTCAACCTGGGGTATTGCAGCAAAAAAAGAGATAGAGTTTGGTTTAAAAAACCCAGAAGTGTAGGAATTATTGTTTGAAAAAGAAAGAAAACAGATTGGTTTTGTTATTTAAAACTATTCATTTAAAAAATGTATTTTTTAAAAATGTGACCTCAGACTTCAAAAGTCTGGCTTACACAGCCAATAATATTTGAAAGAGCAGTAGTAATAAATCTGAAAAGATTCTCTGTAAGAGCATTAATAATATTTCAACTTCTGTAAAAACATTTATGAATAGAAGTGTATGTTTTTCTTCCAGCATCAGTGCACACAAAGACTACCAGCCTTAAAAGCACAACAAAAATGAGGGGATAAATTCATTATTAGTATTTACAGATTTACTATGTTAAATATTATAACATGGAAATAAACATTACAATTGAAGACAAAACAAAGAAAACATGGCTAAACAAGCATGTCCTTTGACGGGGCAATGACAGTAATTCAAATGAGTATTTTGAAATAATTTTTGCGTCTGTAACAGATCTAAGGGATTGACGAGTTTCAGATCACAGAAAGGTTAGATCACTTGAGCTTTTTTCTCCTCAAGTCTAAACAGGAAATATGTTGGCAACTAGAAATAACAATCATGGTTGTTGCTCAAATTCTTCAACAATCCAAATTGTCAAGTAATCTAAATGCCAAAAAACGAAGTAATACAACATACAAAGGAGATACAGGAACAAACCCATAGAGGACTTTTAAATACAAGAAGGGCTATTATGTTCATGCCAACACATGGAATTTGAAAAAAAAAAATAAGGGGGGGGTGCAAAATAAAACCAAAACCCTACCAAAAACTATTAAAATCACTGCAGAAAAGGCTGCTTATCACTTCTGCTAAGCAATAAAGTTTATGCTTACTCATCAGGAATGGTGGAGAGACACTAAAGTCAAATCCAAAAGTGCAAAACTACAGTATTCAACATATATTGTTTCCAGAAGCATTCCCAATAGTTAAAGCTTTGTAGAACAGAAAAAGCAGCACCTCCCCTCTCTGTATTAAATGACAATATACTCAAGTGCAAGGAAAGAGTAAATTCTAATTAACAGGATATTGTCCTGCACTTAAGTATTCTATAACTCTACCCTTATTATCAAATGGGGTGTTTTTCAACACCATAAGAGCAGCTTTTAGGGAAGTGAAAACATTCCCTTTTTAACAGTTTCATAAAATAGAGAGTGATGGGGGTTGCTTTGTTTTCAGCAACGTTTCTTGGTATCAGAAGAAAAACACAGAGATGAGCATTAGAGTGTGAGAAATAAAATTCAGCTGTCAAACTGAAATCCAGCCAATTTTTCTTTTTTAAAGCGCCTTGCTGGAGCACTCTTAAATCTGTTTCTTGCTACGCCTGAAGGGTTTGAGTATTTCCCCCACAGTTTCAAAGCTTGGAAATCCCCTTCGAACCCTTATAAGCAGGAAGGCCTTTCTCAGTTTTGTGTATGGTATCACTATGTACTCTGGATTGCACACAATGTGTTTGTCTTCTGTTACACGCTTCTAGAGTTAACAAATAATCCAGGAGTCACAAACTACTGTGGCTGTAGCCTTCAGGGATAACGTCACAAGCAGGAAGGTACTTGCAGGCACATTGAGAACCTGCTGACATGTGCTGTCTGTTGCCTGTTCCTAGTCCTTCGTCAGCAGCAGGCAGTGGGACTTGTTCCTGCCTGCATCAGGTGGCCACAGGTCAGCCACAAGGTCCATGCACAACTTGGACCTCAACAACCCAGGCAGCACAATTCTGAACTGTCCTTCCTGAGCACACTTCACATGCAGTTTGTGCCACTGAAAAAAGTTCTCATCCTTTCAAGGCTGGCATCTTAAGTACATGCGTATAGGAACGGACCATACCAAGCTTTCTTTTAAAACAACCAACCAACCAAACAAACAAAACCTTGCAAAGGGAGAAATATTTTGAATTCACAGTGCTTTCAAAATTAAAACCACCATTTTGGAACCTTTTCTTCCAAGGGCAAACCACCTAACAGAATTAATAAATCAGGAAAAGATTGACTTGAATGCATGCTGAAATACATGTAACAGGCACTATAGCAACACAGTGGAATAAAATAAAAGCAATGCATCCTGCAGGTCATGGAAAAGACAGCGTTCCAACCAAGTGAGACAGAACAGCACTTAATTACAGACAGTCCATAATATCCATGTGGAAAAATGCTACATGAATATCAGACAGCCAGATATACCTCCATGCAGCTTTCTCTGCTATGCTGGTACAAACGTTTGAAGCAAATCTGAACAAGGAACTGGTCTAGTTGAAAAAACACCCGCAAGGATGCAAAACATTCTTTTTTCATCTAGGTGTGTTCCCTGCTTGCCATGGGGCTGTGCTCCCTTGTGTCCTGGCACCCTTGCAGGGGCAGGAATGAACAGCTGGCCGGGTGGTAAGGCTGGTTATGCTAAGTTGAAAAATCACACTGCAAATATTAGTTAGCATTTGGTGGCAATCTCAAGAGAAACAGCAACTGTTCCAGGGCACTGAACGGCACCACATGTTCTACCCCTATTTTAATATTTCTAGAAACAATCCAGAGAATTATAAACCTATGCACCCACCATCTGTACACTGTAATTTGGTTGAACAAATCCCTAAAAATTGTGCAAACCCTCTGAGTAATACGATCTGGTAGAGTTTAATGTGCATACCTTTTGCAAAAAAGTGTCTCTAAAAATTCTTTCCTTGTGATAATAGAAAAGTAGTTAAGACAGAACCAGATGGCATTAACTAGATTTAAAAAAAAAAAAATGACACAAGACTTCATAACAAGCTACTGAACTAGTTGTAGCATTAAAAAAAGGCAGAAAAGAAAAAAACAGTCATGCGAAAAAATTAGCAGCATCTTTCAAAGGCCCGTACCAATTCCCATATATATGAAATATTTTGCAGACATTTAGGAAGGGAGATGGCACAGAAGAAGCCAAACAAATGACAAATACAAAGCCAAATTAAATTTAGCATCAGATAGATCATAGAATCATTTTGGTTGGAAAAGACCCTTAGGATCATTGAGTCCAACCATCTACCCTACTCTACAAAGCTCTCCCCTACACCATATCCCCCAATACCACATCTAAACAACTTTTAAACATGTCCAGAGATGATGACTCAACGACCTCCCTGGGGAGCCTATTCCAATGCCTGACTACTCTTTCTGTGAAAAATTCTTTCCTAATGTTTAGCCTAAACCTACCCTTGAGCTTGAAGTCATTCCCTCTCATTGTCACTAATTACCTGCGAGAAGAGACCAGCACCAACCTCTCTACAGTGTCCTTTCAAGTAGTTCTAGAGAGTGATGAGGTCACCCCTCAGCCGCCTCTTCCTCAAACTAAACAGTCCCAGCTCCTTCAACCGCTCTTCAAAAGATTTATGCTCCAGGCCCTTCACCAGCTTCGTTGCCCTCCTCTGCACTCGCTCCAGCACCTCGATGTCTCTCTTGTATTGAGGTGCCCACAACTGGACACAATACTCGAGGTGTGGCCTCACCAGTGCTGAGTATGAAACAACGCATAATGTAGGAAGAATGCACTTATATTTTGCAGATTTCTGGATGAACTGTATCAACTCACCTGATCATCATAGTGTAATGAAAACATCTCCTGTAATTGCTGATGTTCTAAGACATATCTAATCAACTCCTAAGAGATAAGGCATTGGATAGATAACATGAAATTATTATAACTTGGTAAGATAGTATAATTATCTTAAATCATAATGAAGCCCTATATTACACAATCCCACACAGGTGCCTCCAGCATCAGAAGAATCTGTCTTTGAGCACAGCTACAGATCAGCTCCTCAACTGAGAAGGACCTTTGGTAATAGACCAAAGGATCGAATGGTAAAGAACCATTCAACAATGCTTATGTTCCAAGAGGTAACATTTCAATGTGTCTTAAATCAGCATGTGCTCACACTAATTTTACTTTATAAGTATTATCACAGAACTTAGCAATATTCAGAGACAGCAAACACTTTAAAAAATGATGGCAGTGTATGCAGTCTGCATTATGTAAACATGTCTCAAGATCCTACCTAGTGGAATGCATGAGCTGCAAGCAAAGGACCATGTGCCCAAGAGGTTCCTGATAAAATAATCTCTTTTAAAATACTTCTCAAAAAGCCACTCAGATAATTCAGATTAGTTAAATTCTTCAGTTAAAAGTTACTGTTCTAACTTCATATTTATGGTCCTGTCTGCCTCTGTGATCAGCTAATAAACAGGAAAAAAGAAATATTTTATCGAGGTATGCCATTCTTAAACCTTGCTGAAATTCTTCAGTTTCTTCTATTTCTCTCAATTTCTTCTTACATGTTCCAGCTAATGCAAGGAAGATACAGAACTGAGAAAAATCACTGCATCAGGACAGTTTTGTATTTTGCTTAGCAAGATCTTCAGATGATATACAGTGGAAACAAGGTTAGCAACTGTATTTTAACCAAGCAACTGGTGCTCAAAAAAAGAGTAAGATTAGAACCAGACTATTCTTTGTTGATTGCACTAACTGGAATTTGAAGAATGTATCATGTTAGGAGAATTTCCAAATAGAGAGGTGACAGTTTTAAAAGACTGTAGAGGACAACGAAAAAGGTTTAGACAGTGGCTTGGAAGAAAGGAGCATTCTTGTGTTGCAGGGTGGTCTAATTTTGCTGCATAACCATTTGATGGTAGAGGAGACCAAGTGACCTGAACAAAATTCCAACTCATTCCTTGCTACATGAATTGAGGAGAGGACTGTGGACCACCCCAGAAGATCTGACCCACCCCAAAGAAACATTCTCTAACACTGAGGTAATTGAGGGAAAGAAACATGTGCTGAATTTATAATGTTTTCAACTAGATCTATTTCTTACTGCTAAGGAAGCAGCTAAGTCTTTTATACTCCTGCCAAAAGACTGTGCTTCTGTTTGCTTCCATTATCAGGAGCCTCTGGGGTAAGAAAAGATGCAATAGAAGCCCTAGAAAAATTCCAACTGCCTTTGTCTCTCACCACCCATTTCCCATTTGGTCTATCCTCTTCTGCTCCTCTTCCTTCCTCCCAGAAGTTCTCTTCCCTCTAGCAGATCATATTACAAGAGCGTAACATCACCCTGAATTAAATGGAGGCGGGAGGACAGAAAGTAAGCGGGATAAAGGCGGCAGCTTGGGCTGTAGTGCAGTCAGACTCTGAGCACTCTACTACTGCAATTGCCTTGATGTCTGCCATAAACCATTACCTGTATTTATTCAAAACAACCAAAAGCAAGCTCAGAAATCTCTGCCATCTTGAAGCCTTGGCTTAGCCCTAATCCTAACCCTGACTACGGCTCACCACCCCTGTATCGCTCTCCAGCACTAAAAGAAAGCTTTCAACCCGTGCTGGCACCAGAAGGGTTTTCATCCTGACGGCACAGTTCTTGCCAAAGCTAGCTCTGAATCCAAGTGCTGTCATTTTAAACCAAACCCTATAGCAAAGTGGCTGACCCTGCCACAGAACCAGCAAGAGGACTTTCAGTCATTCCCACCTGAGAAGAAACCACAGGAACTCTTCCTGCCCAAGACAGTCCCCATCCCAGTGCAAGAGGCTTTGCAGCATTCAGCAACAGGAAAAATTTTTCCACTTCTACAGTAGAGGACATAGACTTTACAGGGAATATGATCCCTTTGCTGCAATGTAGCACGTGTATGGGAGGGAAGGGGGCACATGAACCCACAGGAGAAATTCTACCCAGCCTCCTCCTTCCTTCTTCCCCTCAAAGTTGTTTAGGCTGGGCTGCGGCACACACTGTACACAGTATCAGCTGTTTGCTGGAAAGGGGTTTTCTCCTCTTCAGCCCTTGACCTTCTCAGGAGACACAGGCCTAACTGAATTAACTAGCCTTGTCTTTCTCCCTGAGGTCAGGCAAAGAAGCCATGACATCCAAGTGCAATGTTGGGCAGCCATAATCACCAACATATCTCAGGGAAGGTAAGGGTAGCTCGCCTGGGAAACAGCTGAGGTGCAGGCAATTTTTATCTGACTTTGACTACAAGTTGAGATTCAACAAAGCAGGTAAAAGGAGAAGATCTGAATGAGAAGTTGGGGGTGAAAGCTCTGCAAGACAGTTAGGGCAGACTGTGTCAGACATGGTTTTCATAGAGTTTGGAGTAGATAGGTCTTTTGGTATTAATAAACTATTCCATTCAGAACAGGACTGACATAATGCCACACTGGGCTTTGGGACAAATCATGAAGTTGGGAAACATGAACATGTGGAAGGAGAAGCAAAGCATTATAGAAAAGAAAAAGCATCAATCTAAAACAAAGACACAGAGCTTTATTTTCAAGGCTCTGTGGAAACGGAACAAACTCATTCAGTTGCAAAATTAACACTGAGATGAATGGGGCACTTCCTCTGCTCCCTCCAGTCTCTTATATTCCAGAAAAATAAGAAAACCCCCTTCACACACTTAGCACAGATCTAGTGTGGGGACTTTACGTGCCCACAAACCCATGTCTTCCTGCTGCCTTGACAGCACGTATGTATCTCCCATATGCTTTCTTCCCCCTGCACAACAGCCCTTTCAGGCTTATCAGGGCTATGAAGTAGCCACCAAAGGAATGAAATTACTCACTCGCGTTTGAATTAATATTTGCATATTTTAGAGAATCACCTGGGAGCAGCTGTGACATAGAAGTCATCACAGCAAAAGCTGATTCTGCCTCTCAGTATACCAATTATAGCATCTCAGGCTCAATGGCGTAGCTACCAATTAAATGCAGCCAGAGTAAACAGGCATCCAACTAAAAACATCATCTAGACATTGGTACAAAAGGTGACAGTCCTGTTACAACTGTTTTCTTTCTATGGCAGCCTGCAAGGTTGCAGCTCACTATATTAGATCATCACAAAATATCCTAACAGACCTTGCAGTAGCTGTGCATCAAGATCTGAATCAATGTCTATTTTTAATGCATAACAGGTATTTTCTTATTGCAGATAATCAGTTTTATGGTTCATGCAAGCCACTTTTTCAACATATTTGTAAATAGTGCTCATTATCAACGAAAAACTTAAGTTGTTTGATTTTCTTTCCTAAAGCTAATTACAAGAAAAGATTTTTTGTTTTCAATCACAACACAACAGACTACTTTGGAGGGGTCCTCAATAAATTAAATGTTTGCTCCTGATTTTCTACTCTGATCCCATTTATTCTTAAATGAGAGAAATAAAATCAAATGAACTATTTCCCTGAATAATCATTTAATTGCAAGAAACACAGATGCACTAAAGAAAACTAGTTAGGAGAAAAGAAGGAATAGAAAGCTATTATGTTTTTCTATTTGAATTGCGGCTACAACAAAAAAGTGAATGACTGGAAAATGGAAAACCCCCTCTCTCAGATATACGTGCTTACATCCTATTTTCAGCGTCTTCACCTAGTTTCCCCTCTGGAAAACCCTGGCTGCAGGAGAAGTCACACAGTCTGGCATGCCTAAAATGGGCAGCATATTTTCATCACCACACGTCTGCTTTCACAGCACAAAGGCAACTAAAAAGTCCCAAATTTATTTCTGGAAACTTCTGACACATCACAACACTGTTTTGCCTCTACCCACCACATCCATGCTCAAAATGCACTGAGGGAGCAGACTTTAAGCTGTTCGGCCAACACACTGAGTTCATCTCCAGCCAGCCTCCTGGTGACCGCCTGCCAACAGGGAACTGGACAAGGTCAACTTGGAACTAGCAAGTGGGTGGCCCCAGAGTGGTAAATGATGGAATTTCAGCTATCACACAGACTAACAAAATCTACTGGTATAAAAACTTAAAATAGTGTATTGAGTCTGTTTTATTAGATTGCATTCATTTGATTAATCAGGTTCTCAAACCAGGTGAACATTATTTTCACTATTACTCAGCTTGAGAGGGAATGTCCTGTTACCCAGAATTCCCTTCCTAAATTTCCCCACATTCAACTGGAACTGCTTATCTAGCCCTATGCACTTGACAAATTTGAAATATTCAAGCCAGCAGTCACCACAGGGACAGAAATGAAACTTCACAGACTAGATAGTTAACTAAGGAATTAGAAGTTTTGTTGTTGTTTTCATTAATAAGCCAACCTCAACCATAATTTTCACAAAGGCTTTTAGAGAACAGAGAGAGTTAGCTGTACAGTGTGCAATAAAACACAACCTTTTGTTTATCTTGTGATATTACAGAACACCAGTACCCATTACATTCTTAAAATTGTTACTACATTTTTAAGGATAATTTTACTCCCCTGTACAATTCATAGCCAGGTCAGGTAAAAGTCCTAAACTGAGGAGAAAATCTGTGTGGAAATTAGATGTCTGGACAATAGGCTGCATGTACTACATGCACCCCAACACCAGCTGTCTCAAGTTTCTCAAGTTTCTGTAACTGTTACACATGCGCAAGGTGTCTGCAGAAAGGTGCCTGAAGAACTAACCCTGCTGTCCTCTTCCGTATTTTCAGAACAGGTGCAGAACTGAGGTGCCAGCTGCAGCAAAATGACATCAATACTTCTAAAGGTAAAGTAAAATCACCCCAAGACGTGGCATGGGCTCCATCTAGCGGACCTCAGCTTCCTTTCATATCACTATTGCTGAACCACTGATCTCCACAGAAAATGAGTAAGAAATAGAACTGTGGCCAGGACTTAGACCCGTTTTATAAACACAACTGAAAAAAATACATAGAATATTTCAATATCTAATGGCTTATTAATGTTTAAAGCAAAGGAAAAAAAAAAGATTTATGGTGTTTTCAAAGTACCTGAACATTAACTGCATATTACCCTCCCAGCCAATGAACCTGACAGCATGCAAGACCTACCTGTGGACTTGTCTTTCTAAAAGTGTCAGTTCCATGTATCACATCCCTTATTATTCTTTCTCTGAGATTATTATACTCCTCTTCGGTGAGGTCACTGTCCTCCAGTTGATGGTTGCAAACTGGGCACTGTCCGCTGGAATAACAGTGAAACAAGAAAATAAAAATATAAGGACTTTTAAATAAGACATACCTTGAATTTTACTAACTTATTGAGTGTCTGTGTATGAGCACAAGTCTTTACAAGAACTCTGACACAGTACAATCATCAGAAAATCAGTTTGACTCTTCCTGGGATGCATCCAAAACCAACTGTAGTCACTAGAAGTATTTCTTTGGGATTTAGTGGGATCCAAGTAGACTACCTCAAACTTATTTATTTCAGAAGAAAGTATTTAAACAGCTATCACAACATAACTACCCTAGAGCACCTTGTCACAACTTTGTTCAGATTCTTAATCCACGGTAAAATGTGAGGTGGTTTACGTTAGTTTAGCTCCCAAAGTCTGTAACAGAGTTTACAGGCAGTAAGGTAACAAGCTACCTCTTAACCAAGACAATCAACTTTAGAATTTTAAAACTCTAAAGGCTGGAAAAAGTTGTCTAGAATTTGGTGAATTGTCGTATAGCAACACACACATGCGTACATAATAATAATCCACTTTACAGTGAATAACCCCTGCTCTGAGGGCAGTGAGTTATGCTCTTCTTTCATGGGCTTCAAAAGCAGCAGACTCTACATGTGCTTTTACTTACAGAGTGTGCAACACGGTGTATTTTTTTAAACCACTAAAAGACTCTGTAAGCCATTGGAGACATTCTTACAATTAATACATTTATAGTTGCCAAATTGCTACAAAAACCACAGAACTAGGTTTCAAATAGAATAACATTTAAAATAAGAATTTATAGACGTTAAGAAAACCGTGCTGTAATAGAAACATGTACCCAAGTTATCCTTGTGAAAACCTAATTTAGAATAATTTTGTCTCCACTGAAAATCAGGTGGGAAGGGAAAACCCCTCCATCTGCACAAATTAACTGCAGCAAATGAATAGTATTAGTTCTCAAGAAGACATCCATTTACACTCCAAAGCTGCTCTGTTAAATGTCATGTTAAACAATGGTATTATATAGCCAACCAAAACATAAGTCGTTAATTCCTACACAGTAAACAAATAAGCTACCCAATAAATCAGCAGCTCTTATTTTTCTCTGCATTTATCTGTCTTGGACCTGCTTAGCATAACTCCTTTCCAAATATGCATGCTAGGTCTTGTTTAATGCACGTGAGTTGAAAACTGGAGTTTGGGAAATCATATGTACACAACAAAGGTTCATGTTCTCAAGGATTAAAAGATTTTCTTATCTAAAGAAAGGTATTTTTTATATTTATGAAAGAGGTCAAGAGAGAATAATCAAGACAACACCTCATTTTTAAATAAAATGTTGCATTTACCTGTCTTTGATGTTGGTCAGGTGTCCTCTCCAGTTCCCTCCTGGTATACTAATATGTACAGAGAGAAAGATAAATAAAAACATTAGATTCTTATTTAACAATACCTGAATTACAGATAAAGAATGATTCTATTTTGGCCAACATTTAGAAATAAAAGACCAATCAATTATCTACCCTGCAAAGAAATCATACAAAGATTCATATATAATTTAGCAATACCTAAAAATATTATATAAAGAACCTGCATTTAACAATATACAGAAAACTAAAACCATCAACCTCCTCAATTTATATATATGAGGCCGCGCTGACAATTTTTAAGTTGCTACCCTACACATTCATAAAGCACCTCAGAAAACAGATGGGAAGGCAGCGGGAATCAAGATTTCTATGCAGATGTCATCCTGAGAGATTAAGAAAGATACGCTTATACCAAAACGCTGCATCAAGACTTTTTGACTCAACATCTTTATGATCATCATCACCACCACTACCACAGCCGCCATCATGCTGCTGTAAATATGCTTTTTGGCCCACAAGATCCAATTCTGCAACCGCAGGCACCTCTCCTTTTGCCACTGTGTTTTTTATCACAGGCTGCACAATCACACATGCCATGGGCTTCGGAATAAGCATCCTGCTTCTGCTCTCCTTTCTCAATACTCATGCTGATACATAGTGGCTCTTTAGTTTTCTTACAAACAGGCAACAGAAAATACTGTGCTGCTTCATTGCACGCACAGATGTCTGTACTGGATCTTGCTCTACTCACTACTAAAAGTCAGTGCTGGTCTGCTCGTCAGAAAAATCATTTTTTAGAACTAGCACCTATTCAGTAACACTCACAGAGCTCACTTGTCTGCCTAATGTACCACCAGTTTCCTTTGTCAGCAAAGGTTACCTCCCATTCTGCATCATTTTTGCAAGACTAAAAGTGATAGAAGTGATCAGATCCTATTTCTTTTTGGGAACTCCATGTAAACTGCTTACTTATTTTCAGCCACCAGCATATACAAGGTCAGCACTAGCAACTGGAACAGACAGGTAAACCTGAGCATTTTGTAGAGGTTCACAGCTAAAAAGCCAGCTGGGACTACTGATCACCTTGTTTCATCCCTTGATTATGCACTGTTTCTTCTTGTTTTGAACACTACTTCCTTTAGGGAAATACCCAACATTGACCTTAAAACATGAGCCTACCACAATCTGTCACCAATTGTTCTAACACAGCATTAAAGATACAAAACAGGAGTTTGACTAGCTTCAGCTTGCAGCACTTGTTTGACACTATACACTGACAATATATAGCTCCTCAATGTACTCTCTGCCCCTGCACTCCTCGCAAGGACTTTTTACTGTGATGAGTTTCCTGCGCATGCAGAACACACCTACAGGTAAATCCTTCTCCACTCACTGGACAGCAGTATAAACTGTCCTAATAATGGTAGTGCATTCCCATAGACATATTTTCCACCCAGGAAGACTAACTCGTAAAACGGCTGTGTAGGTCACATAAACCAAAGCCAGCAGATAAAAATACCTCATAGATGGGCTCACATACACCACCATGACAAAATATACAGTGGGCTCAGGTGAACTACACTGTGCATGCACACTGTAACTAATTGTAATTTGCAGTCTGACAATTACTCATGAAAACAAGCTCCATAGCCTGCTAAATAAATACTGTGCTAAAACAAAGAGCCTTATTGAGATTACAAAGTCAACACTTAATTTTCACTTAACCTATGCTAAATTTGCTGCATCTTTCCTTTACAAAGAGAAACTATCTCATTTTCAAATAACTTACTACTTCTACAGTCCAACATTATACAAAAACCCCTCATACCTGTCAATATTCCTTATGTACCAAGTTCAGAAAGAGATGAAGCTGGACATCTTAGGCTGCCATGACCCACCATAATTTCCTACTTTCTGCACCAAGGAATAATATTTAACAGGTAGGATCTTTCAGAAAAGGTGAAATCAGTAAGAATTTTACTCTTTTACACTAATTTTGGAGCAAAAATGAAATTTATCTTTTCATGACAACGTGTCTCCCATGGAGAAGCAACAATCAAAATGAGATGTTGAAGGATCTTATTAGACTTGATCTGTGGAATAATCTGAATCCCATCCTCATGAACTGGAGCTTGCTATTGAAACATTATTTACCTTTCAAACCATAGCTTTATACTCCGCATAAATGTTTTGTGAGGGTATATTTGGTTGTCTCTCAAGTATAAGAGTATACCAAACAGCTCTTTTTGTAACTCAGCACCTTTCATACCCCTGCTGAAGTCAAAAAAGGCCTGCAGGACATCCAAGGTTGGGACCAAATCCTTAGCCAGCATTTCGTGGTACAGTTCAAAGGCAAGGTGCATTTCTTGGTGACGGCTGGCTGCTTTGATACAGGATTCATAGTTTATCCGTGAGGGAATCATAATCTTTTTCACTTCTTCCAAAAGAGTCAAGGCCATTCTCCATTGATCGGAATTACTCAGCCCCTTGATAAGAAGGTTGTAAGCCCCACTTTCTAAAATTCTAAATCTGATTTTCATTATCTCATACACATCACGAATTTCTGAAGTCTGCCCCTGCTGGACACACAATGCCAGATATTTGAGCAACAAATTATATGCAATGTCACCATTACTCTTTGCCACATGGGTCAGCAAGGACTTAGCCACATCAATAGGGCTGTTGTACCTGACCATACTGTTAAACATAACTTCTTCAAATATTTCAGGTGACTGAAAACTTTCCCTCAGTCTGTTCCATTCCTCAGCCTGCAAAGGTTTTTCTGGAGGCTGTACACTGGTAAACCTATGTCTTGACACAGCTTGACTTGTTAGCCGTTTCTTTGGTGCTCCAACAGAGGAAGAAAAGTGGAGTTTCCCTTCAGGTATTTCTTTAGTTTCCTCATGCCATCCTTTTTGTTCTTCATAATCAATTTCAGACCTTTTCTTGGTAGGAAAAGAATCAGTTCCTTTGGGATCCACTGGGAATGAAGTGCTGGAAGATGTCACAAAACTGAAATGGCTAACCTTTTCCCTATCGGGGATGCTGAAAGATACAGCAAACAGTTGGTGGCATCTTGAAACACGCCTGAACATACGACATTTCCACAGCAAAGCCTGAAAACCCTGTTGACTAGTTTGAGAAAAGAGTGCCATCACGAGAGAAATTATCTCACTGTATCTTGCGAAGTTATAAAATACAGTTTGCAAGAGGATGTTTATTATAAAAACCCAAAGATTGTCAAGCTGTATAAACTTCAGTTTCGAAATGCTCGTTCAATGAGTTCTTTTTGCCTCTTATGAAAACAGGAAATGGTAAAATCTTTTTTCATAAAAATCAACCTCTTAGACTGTGAGAACATTCATCCAAAATGGAGGGTATCTTTCTTTCTAGAGAAGATACTTTGCAGGTTTGCAGCTTATCGTTTCTGTTTGATGGTTACAGATGAGTACTGGGTAAATTGTACGCAGAGAGACAACTCTGATACAGTTAAGCAAAAAGTGCAGTTTTTTTCCTTCCTGCCTTCATCCAAGTCGAGTCAGAAGGCTTCCTAAAAATAAAAAAAAATAAAAATAACACCTCAGCATCGCAACCTGCCCTGTGATTTCCTGACATATTTACTTTTGCATGCCAGCAAACACAAAGCTCAAGGTACCTCGACGATTTCTGGTGAGGAATCCCAACCCTGGCCCCTCAGGCGCCCCCAGCGCAGGCTTCCCACGCTGGCTCCCTCACGCCTTTCACCCTGCGACAAACTTCCGTTTAAACAGTCTCCCCGATCGTAAATCCGGTAACTACATCCAAACCCCACGTTTAAACGTTACGTTATAAACGCAAATACCGAGAGATTGCCCATCAGAGGGGCAGGCAGCCGCTACGATTCATGAGGCCCCAGAGGAGCCTCATGTCCCTCACTCCAGCACGGCCCGGCCGCCCTACCATGGACTACAACTCCCAGTGTGCACAGCGGCCAGGCCATCACAGCGCGCTGCCTGCTGGGAAAGCCCCTCTGTCTGCTTTCCCGCTTCCTCACCCTTTACCCGCCAGAGCGTAAAGAAGCGCTCTCCCGACGCGGGCACCGCCCTCCCCTCTCCGGAGTGGGTCCTACCTCGCTCGGTGCGCGGCGGCCATGGGCACCTTGGCGCTGGGAGGCACCGGCAGAGAAGCGCTAACCGCAGCAGCGGCCGCACGGCGGGCAGGGCGCTCACCTCACACTGGCCCGGAAGTGCCGCCAGGCCCGCGCCCGCGGCTGAAGCCAATCGGCTCTCAGCAGGCCGGCCGTCACGTGAGGCCACGTGAGGCGGCGGCTCCGCCATGTCGGTTTCGGGTAGGGCTCTCTGAGGGCCCGGCGCGTCGGGTGGTGTAGTGCGCCTGCGCGGCCGTCATGGACTGGAAGCGGAGCCTGCGAGACCGCCTGGCCGCCCGCCGCACCCGTGAGTGCCCCGGGGCAGCGAGTGGGGGGTTTGCTCGCCGTGACAAGGGGGTGGAGGGGTTAGGCCTGGCGGGCATAGGGTGGGGGGAGGCGAGTGTCGCCATTTCGGTGTGCAGGCCGCTATGGGAGCCCGGCAGGTCTCGGACTCGTTCTGTGGAGAAGCAGACGCCCGTATTTTGGGGGTTTGTGGCAGGTGGGGCCGGCTGGGCTTAGGACGTCCCCCTGTGAGAGCTTTGGTTGGGAACTCACCTTACTTGTAAGGGACCCCCCGGAGAGCTCCTGCGAACACATAGTGATGCCCTCAACTAACGCCGCTGCGCGCGAGGGGGGTTTTGTGCTGCTGCTTGCAGTTAGCAGTAGCTTAAACGATGTAAAAGAAGAAGGCTGCTGCTTTGTCAGGCGTTAGCATGTGGCTGGTACAGTCATGTACCCCACGGAGAATCAGGTGTGTGCAGTTACTGGAAGAGATGCTTTGCAGATCCTCAAATAGAATCAGATACATTCAGTGTATCTGATATATAAGTTACATGATAGGCCTGTACTCCATTCATTTCCACCTAACATTTGTGAATAAATAAACAGCACACTTGTATAAGGCTCAGTGTTAACTCCTATTTTCAAGCTCCTTGTTAAATTAAAACTCTGGACTACAACAAGAAAATTCTTTTCTATGTTAATCAGCCAAAAAGAGTGAACAAGAGCTAAAAGATGAAGAAATGGAATTGTTCACAAAATATTACATGGAATGGAAAGGAGGAAGAAAAAGTGACAATACGTCATACACAAACATACCACGATTTTACTACAGGGTAAGTGAGGTATCCAGATAGACTTCAGAAAGAGGCTCCTTTGTGTTGTAAAGACAGTTGTCTTTAAGCTTAAGTACACTGAAATCTGAATTATGTAGATTGCTAAGCATATCTTTTTGTTTTGTACAATTGTGGATTTTAAGAGTTTCAAATAATTACTAAGCACCTCATCAAAGGCCATGCAATAGTTTGCTAATCAAGCAGTGGGGTTAGCTCTTTACTAAAGTTAGGAGGTCCCATTTCTCTTTCAGAGAAACTTCCCAATTTAACTAAATTTTGACATACTGGTGTTATACGTACGTATCTTCCTGTTTCTGTTTAGACACAGTGGGATGCTGCTTCATGAAAATGGTGGGTCATTGGTCTTGCAGACTAAGGATAGGTGTGTTGCTTGCATCATCCAGCAGAAATGCTTGATCCAGCAACTTATGTGTGAGATGATACAGTTTGAGATGGGGGAGACATTTGATATTGCTGGCCCTTGTCAACTTGACACTTTAGCTGCTAACTGTCCCGTATTCCTTAGGATCACAAGTTTCTGCCAATTAAGTTTTCAAGCTTCATTTGATGAATACATGTGCAATCATCCAAGTTTTGGTAGTGCTGTACAGTTTTGCAGGTAAACATTGGCAGAACTTTCATACTGAGGGTTCTTCTATCTGTTTTGTTGGCCAAAACAAGTCTAGTGGACATTCACACAAACACAGAAGTAAATGTCATTTATGTGTGAGCCTTCCTGTCTTGCAGCTCTGGGAAAGTGCTTACACTGGATGGGTTATCAGGTATGAGACAGGTCTCTGTCTCTCATCTTAAAGATTAAATAATTTTTTCAATATTGAAATAGTTTGAGACAGCATGCAAGTGATATCCCTGTAGAAGAAGCAGGTACTTGCAGCTTTCTGGTAGATAGGTCATTATTTTCTGCCAAGTAAACAAGTAAACAGCTTCTTCAGAGTGTGAGTCAGGAACTCCTAAGAGTACTTGGTAAATGTGTAGTTTTTGAGTGGTACCACAATGTACAGAAAATTTAAACACGACAATGTTTCTAGCTACCAGCTGAAGATGAAGTCTTGCTTCAGAAATTAAGAGAAGAATCTAGAGCAGTCTTTCTGCAAAGAAAAAGTAGAGAGCTGTTGGATAATGAAGAGCTGCAGGTAAGAAAATACTTTCTCTGTCTCACTAATGACTTCAGACAAGACTTCCCCTTTCTACAGAGTTTGATTATCTGCTGTCTGTCCACAGAATCTTATGGTAAGGTGCTTTGTATTTGGGTGTGTTTGCTGGTTGGCACGTACTAGCTAAAGCTGAAGTGCTGCATGGTCTTGGGCTGGTAATGTCAGTGTAAAGCTTCCTCATTATGAAGTATATGAGGACTTCTGGCTTCTGGTTTTCCAGCATATTCCAACAATTGCTGTAGTTGGCCCAGAAAAAGAAGTTCAGTTTATGTATCACTGAGAGAGATTCTAAAGATGGCTGAGTTTAGTGCAGTGCAAAGACAAAAAATGATATGACCCTAGAAATTGTAGTGAAAGAGAGACTTTGTGTGTGTGTGTGTGTTTAACACCAATTTAGAGAAGTGGAAGTATTGCTTGTTTGCTTTTCTGGCTGAACTGACGGTGTATACTGAGTAACTGAGATCACCCTGTGGCAGAAACACATTTTTCCCGCATTTCTTATATGCTCTGTCTTATGCATATTGACATCTCTGGAGAGATTTTCTTAACCGAATATAAATGCCTTCTAAGAATCTATGGTTTCTACTGGACAAACATCAGACATCACCAATGATTGGGGAAGAGGCAATGATCAACTACGAGAACTTCTTGAAAGTTGGTGAAAAAGCTGGACCTAAATGCAAGTAAGGCTTTGCTCTCTTGCATAAACTTACTTTGGCTAAACCTAAGTGCTGCTTTCAGTTGCTAAAATAGATGGAATCAGTTCAACAGTGAGATAAAATCATGTTCATGTAGTTATTGATGAGCTAGTTGCTTTGCATCCCAGCAAAGGTGTCTTGCCCTCCGTCTCTGAGGGAACTTCTAATAGACATGTCTGCAAGAGGTGTACTGCAACCTTTTAAAAAGGAAATTCTCATCAGCATGAGCATGCTTATGATGTGAGTGGCCAGTAAACAGCACATTTTGTATTTGAAGAGGAAATTTGTGTCTCTGGTGATATTGCCCAATCTTCCCTAATATCTTCTGATGGAAAATTTTGTCCCAGATATTCTACGTAGAGCACGCAGTGAATATTCCTTCAGTATGCTCCTGTTGGAGACTGCTGTTGTGCATGTAGGTTTGTGATTTTGGGCAGAAACAGATTAGTTTTCAGTACTGGCAGTTCTTTTTATGTGCATATCGTTGTAGAAGACTGGAAGCTATGGAATATATTGTACTAAAGAGAAATTAAATTGAATGAAAGCTCTTAAAACTCCCACGTCACCGAAGAGCCTCATGAGCAGCAGAGGCAGATGCTTTTAATTGAGTTTACCATTGTTACTTGGTAGGACCCCACTTGATGGGTGTAGTGTAGCAAATTAATGTCTTTGAACACATTCTATATTGTTAAAACAGTATTTTAAATTGTCTGTGGGTTTTGGATACTGTAACTGGATCTGTCAGTGCAGTGCAATCAGATGCATAGAAGTAGTCTTGTGTTTATGTTTTACAGGCAGTTCTTCACAGCCAAGATCTTTGCTAAGTTACTCCATAATGATCCTTATGGAAGGATATCTATCATGCAGTTTTTCAATTATGTCATGCGAAAAGGTTGGTTGATGCTTCTTCTGTGTTAATGACACGCAGAGTGATGGGAGTAACACGCTCTTTTGCAACAAACAGCAAACCCCAAAGCTGCAGGCTGCTTTTTGTGAACAAGTCTGTGAAAATTATATGCATTTCAAGAAAAGGACTACACAGATGGACACAACTTAGATTATTTCAGAGCTTTTTATTTCATTTGCTTCACCCAGACGTTTTAAGTCTTTTGTATTTATGGTTATACCTTTTTTCCTAAACAAAACAAAAAAAAGGCAAACCAAAAACAAACCCCCCCAAAAACCCAAACAAACCAGCCACATACAGACTAACAAAAATGCCCACCAAATTTAGAGACAGGAAGCCTTTTGGCCTGTCCGATCTCAATCAGATTTCATTTTCAGACTCTGGCCAACGTAAGGTCCCATTGCACTCTTTATTTGCAAGTCCCTCTGTGGTCAGTTGAGAAGAATCTTTGTTTTTGCTGGCTTACAGTATTGGAATTGCCTAATAAAGTTAGTCCAGTAGCCTGTCTGTGCAGTAGCTGAGATAATTCCTATTGTCTGCTGTACAGTGTTCCATATGAAGGCTAAAGACCAGGCCAGGTATTAAAGGAAGAGAAGACTTAAATTCCTGTAGGAATTTCAGTTAATACTTTAGATTGGAATTAGTGATTTCCATCTGTATTTATTGCTAAATGTCCTTCAGTGTGGCACTGAAAGGAGAGGAAGGTACCAGATGATGAAGAGACTTGCTCTGCAGCTGCTTGAGCTGATCCGAGTTGGGGCAGCGCAGTCACGCATGTCACCTTGTTTTGCTGAAGCTCATGCAGCAGAGCATCACCCTCCAGAGCAGTGCTGCAGCCGGGAAGAGGCCATATCACCCTTAGCTTAAAATATCTTAAATAGCTCTGCCTTGGGTGCCTGATGGTGTTCTCTAACAAGCTGAACTCAATCAGCTTTTGGTTTTGGGTCTTTTTTTTATGTGCCTATTAAAGTTTGGGAATAGCTGCATGTATTCACATGCTTGTGCTGAACATGTAGCATTCTGTCTTTCTCCTTCCTACCTCCAGCTGGAGAATTTCCTACAGTCTGTGAGTTACAGCCTTTCTTCCTCTTTCTTAATGATCTACACAGCCCTTTTGGGAAGGAGTGAGAGAATGGTGAAGTCGATTGAATAGTGGTGAAGCATTTCCTAAAGCACCATCTACCTCCAGTAACACTCTCCCTGTCAGTAGGAAAGGTGATCAAGTCTGTTGGCTTTGTCCAAACAAGTCAAGCCTAGTAAAAGTGTCTTGAGTCACTTCAAGGTGCACTTACCTTTAAACTTCAGCCAACAAAGAAGCAGCATCACTTTGAAACCTCTGTCATCCCCGAGTCCACTTTGACAAGTGCTTACCTTAGAGATGAATGTTGGTGTGAAGCGCAGCTTCTATTTTGTAAGAGGAACTTTTAAACTGTTTCTTCATAAAATGGAAGTTAAATTTAACATGCAGTGTGTGAACCATTGTTTTTATGCCTAATCTGTATTCCATCTCTGTTACTGTGTTTTAACAACAGCCTCAAGCACATTGTCCCATGGACTGATTAATGTACTTTCTCATTGCAAAAATAGACGCTGGTGCTATTCTATTTCTCCTGTTGTAACTCAGAAGTGAGGGCAGGACCTTTGGCTGTAGCTGCAGCATCTCATGCTGCACAAGGGGCTGCAGCAATCTGCCAAGCAGTTTGTGTATGACATCCTACAGCTGTTTGTCCTGCAGGGAAAATGCACTGCTACATGTGTCTAGGTCAGTGAGAGAGAACAAATCCATGTGATTCCGTGTACTAGATAAAATGTGGTGTCTGCTCAGCCGTTTCTCATATCTGGTTATAATAAGGCAGTTTTGGCCACGCCCTATCGTATAACATCGATGACTCTTACCAACTTTTGGTAAGATTGAAATGGCGTTTCTAAGCAGGGCTGGTACATACCATGGCTTTGCAGAAAAATGGGAGAACAGAGACACTTAACATCCAACAGTGCCTTGTGGCCTTTCAAATAACTTAAAGTTTTGGTGAGGCCTGAAAAAAACCCTAGGTTTCTTGCATTGTAATTTTGGTTTCTGTTTTACAGTATGGCTTCATCAGACAAGAATAGGTCTCAGTTTATATGATGTGGCAGGACAGGGCTACCTCAGAGAATCAGTAAGTAAATTCTTGATTAACTTCATGTCTGCCTTTACTCAAATGACAGAGCATCAGAAAGGCTCCAATTTTCTTTCAGTCTTATCTCATAAAAGCTTATATCGTAGTCTAGATTTGGAGTGGGCACATTTGGATAACAAAATAGTACTCTCCATATTCTAGAGATTTGGTGCTGAGAGTGCTGCTAACCTTTTTTAACATGTGGGTAATTCTCTGAAAAATAAATTGTAGATATCAAGGTTTCATGTCATTAGCTCTTAAGTAGATTTAGTAGAAATCACAAAAAAAAAGGATGGCTAGAGTGAACCTCAATGAATTACTCTCCTGTTCTAACAGTAGTTAATATTATAAAATAAATAAGAAGATTCTAGTTACTATTGTATTTAAAAAAAAAAAAAAGTATTAAAGAGTATTCCTCAATAGGATAATCTGATTAGGAGGTATGCATTGATATTTGAAAGAGATACAGTTGAATGCATTTATATTTACATGTATATATCATCTCTTTTGTTAACATTCTGCTTTATTTGCAGACCATCTCAGTCATGGCATCACATGTGCGTGTATGTGACTTAGAATTTCTTGCATGGACGTTAAAACTTTTTTTGCCTGCTTTCATGCTCTTTCCTGCCTTGTTGCAGGATTGTCTTTTTAACAAAATGTACTTCAAAGTCAGGGTAGAATACAGCAAATATACAACAGTAGTAGTGTTTAAAGCTTTTCTTTTCTTTCTTAATTCTGCAGGATTTAGAAAACTATATTTTGGAGCTCATCCCTACTTTGCCACAACTGGATGGTTTAGAAAAATCTTTTTACTCCTTCTATGTCTGCACAGCAGTTAGAAAGTTCTTCTTCTTTCTGGATCCTCTCAGAACAGGTAGATCCATGTTTTCAAAATTCTTAACATGTGGGAGTATTTTAACTTTGAAAATGTTTCCACTGAAGCTACTTGTGTTTTCAAAGTAATACATAGCTGAACAAAAGCCTACAAAGACAACTGTCTTGTATTTGAAAACTGATCTCCCCTGAAGACCGTGAATCTTTACGTGGGTCTAATAATTTACTTACATACAGCTAATGAATTTCTATGAGATGCCCATCAGTTGTGGTACTATGGAGTTATCTCATAGAAACTGACAGGTGATGCATTATGATGAAATAATACCTTATTAACAGTAGCTAATTGTGTAAGTGTTTAGGATGAATAGAAAACACAGTAACTAACAACAGAACTACTTGGCAGAGCATCCACAGGGATGGAAATGCCAAAGAATGCTTATTGTGATGTGGATGTGCTGCTTCTGGGATTAAATTTGCATGTACCCTGTAAAGTCAGTAGAAAAGGTTTGCAGTTATGGCTGCTAATCCCTGGTACAGATGTAGCTCCCTGGGACCACAGTTTGCTTTTTCATATGCCCTTGATTTAAGTCACAAATTGCATGTGTTCTCAAGATCTAGCTGTGCCACTTGACGTCGACAGAGTTGTGTGAGCAGTAGCCTCTGGCAGAGGTAATTGCAAACACATAGAGAGGGTGTATGTGAAGTTAAAAAGCCATTATTTTGCACAGCTGTTTGTGCAGTGTCTGCACACAAGTCAAAGCTACACCAGCAGAAGTGCATTCTGCCACCTTAGTTTTGTGTCACATCTTTAGTCTCTGAAGATATAAAAATATCACACTACTTAAGAGACTCAATTATTCCAACAAATGTGTGCTTTCTTTGCATTTTTTTGTTACATTTGGAGTTGATGTTGAACACTTGCATTATATTTAGTTTAGTTTTCTGGCTTTTAAGGCTTCAGCATAACTCCTCTTCTGCCAATATTAGGCTAGTTTTATTCAGTTGTTTTAAAAGCTATTTTAATTTAATCTCTTAAATTTCAGCCTTGGTTTTGTTTTTTTAAAAATACATTTTTTTTCTGCTCAGAATACTTCTTTCTTAAGTATAACCCCCTAAATGAGAACAGTCAAATGGGCATGTTGACTGGGCAACTGTTAAAATGTGTTTTCCTTTTCTTGCTGCAGGGAAGATAAAGATACAAGATATTTTAGCTTGCAGCTTCCTGGATGACTTACTGGAGGTAAAGATCTCGTAGTATATACTACTGTATTTTAATTTACTCTTTCGGAATTCTAACTTTATGTTTCACTTAGTTAAGGGATGAAGAACTTTCTAAGGAAAGTCAGGAAACAAATTGGTTTTCTGCTCCTTCTGCATTAAGAGTTTATGGTAGGTTCCTTTCATATGTGAATGCTTCCCCCCCATCCCCACTTGTTTTCCCTCTCTTCTCTACCTTGTATGACTCAGTCACGTTCTTAGTGTTAGTTTTCCTCTGGTTTTGTCTCTTTAAAACCTCCTCATAATGTCTTTTCAACTCCTGTAGCCGTCCTTTCAGTGTATCTTCCTGACTTTCTTTACAGTTTCAGTTCTCCCCTGTTGCTCTTTACCATGGTTTTATCTTGTCATTTTGTGCTTGTTGCACAAAATGGTACAAGATTCCTCTGTAACCTTCTCTTCTGACTGTTCTATTCATGCTTTTGCATGACCTTTACCTCTTTTTATGCGTGCTTTTAGCAGATCCTGTTAAAATAATACGCTCTTAGCCTCCTGCTCTTTTCTTTGTATACACAGCCTTTACTTTTGAGCCATTACCTTAGAGTAGAACTAATAACACCTCATTATGGGAATCCTGCTTCCTCCCCACCATGTGCTGTGCTCATTTATGATGCTCTATGCATATTATTGTGTATCTAGCATATTCCCACTTAACTGCATTAACTTTATAATGAAAATCAAATAAATGTTTTTAAAGTGTTGAATTTTTTTTCTCTGTTGAAACAGTTCTTTGCTGATACAGGTATATTTTGCCCTCTATATCTCCCCCCCAGGCCAGTACTTAAACCTTGATAAAGATCACAATGGCATGCTCAGCAAAGAAGAACTGTCCCGGTATGGAACAGGGACTCTGACAAACATATTTTTGGACCGTGTCTTTCAGGAGTGCTTAACTTATGATGGTGAAATGGTAATCATGTAGTTTCACTTTGTTCACAATATAAAAACTTTGGCTTATTGAGACAGGAAATGTCTCATGATCAATATCTTTAAAATAGAGAGTAGCTTGAGGTGAAGTAACTTTTGCTCATCGTTGTGCACACAAATGACCATGCAGCAGATTAGAAAATTAGTTCTTAACGGCAAAGTGATTGCAGTGTGGCTTAAAGACAAGTTGCTTGTTTTGAAAAGCAGAGTTGATACAAAATCTGGACAGCCTAGGTTAAAGCTTCTTGTAGATTCAATAATGTAAAGTGTGTGTTGAAAAAATGTATAGATGTAGCAAGGCTTTTTAGTTACATGTAGTTCTTTAAAGAGAACCAAAGGCAAGTGGTACACTTGGGAGCAGTGCAAGTTAGCTAACGTGTCCACTTCTTCATTAAGCCAACAGTGTTTTTTGTTGCAAGCTTTACATAGCTGTGAAAAATGGGAAGTCTAAATAAGTGTTAAAATAAAAACTTATATTTATTTCGAAAGCTTTACTTAATGTATTGTTCCTCTTGTCTGCATTCAGAGGACTGAACTCTGATGAATTGCAAATGCAGTATATAGTCTTCTGCTGCATCATCAGTTTTTTATAGAATCACAGAATCATTGAGGTCTGGAGAGATCCTCTTAGTTGCCCTTTTTTGGACTAGCTGCAGTGGGTCCATATCTCTTCAGTATGGGGGAGGCCAGACAGGACCCAGTACTCAGGTGTGGGTGCTGAGTAGAGAAGGATCAGCTTCCTCCACTTGCCAGCAAAGCTCCTCCTCGCACAGCTCGGGATGCTGCCGCCTTTCCTTCAAGGGCCCCTGGCTGGCATGTGGTCAGTTTTGTTGCCCATCAGGACTCCCGGGTCTATCTGTGCAAAGCTGCTTTCCCAGTAATCAGCTCCCAGCACGTGCTGGTGCTTATTCTAAACCAGATGCAGGAGTTTGCATCCCCTCTGTTGGACTTGGACAATGCTCCCATTGGCCTGTTTTTCCAGCCTGTCAAGGTCCCTCTGAAAGGCAGCACAACTCCATGGAGTTTAAGGTCAACAGGGTTATTGTATATACATGACTGAAGGATTTTTGTCCTTGTCACAACTGTATCTTGATTGGGAAACTAATAGTCAGTACTAATGGAAAAGAGAAGCATGATACATATTTGTGAGGTCTGCCAATGCTTCTACCACACGATTTATCAGACTACCCGCTCTGGTCTAAGGTTTATATACTTTAATTGGCCATATAGTTCACCGGTTGCTAACGGTAGGCTTACCACTAGATGTTTAATTCGTGGTAATGAGAACCTTTCATATGGCTTTTCTTGACTAGTTGTGTATGTTCAGCAGTTTAAAGATGTATTAAACATTGTTGAAAAGTATATATCACATGTGCCGTTTGGATTTATGCTAGGAATCCTCTTTTACTTCTAAAATGCCAGGATTTCCTATCCTCAGCAGTTATTAAAAAAATAACTTTTCTGTTCATGTTGGTGGTAGCAGCCATTTTCTATTTCATGTTGTCTTTTTCAGAAAATAGACTGATCCCCTACAATGAAATAGCTGCCAATTATGAAGTTCCTGCTTGCAAAATCAATTTAGAAAAAAGACTGTAATAAACATGATTGTATCTACTTTTAGGACTATAAAACCTACCTGGACTTTGTGCTTGCATTAGAAAACAGAAAGGAGCCTGCAGCTCTGCAATATATTTTCAAACTGCTTGATATAGAGAACAAAGGATACCTGAATGTCTTTTCCCTTAATTATTTCTTTAGGGTAAGTCTCTTTATACAGGTAGGCCATTTTCTGTGTTTATGGTGTTATAGCCTGTGTGCTTCTGCATGCAGATCTGCAGGAAATCACTTGAAATTGCCGGTGCCCACTGGGAGGCTAGTAACTACTTCTAAGAAGATTTAAAATATTAAAAAAAATATTCCAAAACTTGGAAAGAATTCAAAAGGTATTTTCAGCTATTTATCTGCAGCTGAAATTAACTGTTTTGTTTAGGAAAAACATTTTCTATTGATTTTTTTTTTCTTTTAAATTGAAATTGTCTTAAAATTGCCTAATGGTTATCTATTAAAATCTTCATGATGATTCTAATTGGTTATTGACCATGGTTTTAATTTCCAGTGTAATCCTGAAATTCAGTAGAAGAAATGAAAATAATGAATTGCAGTGATGGGCCTGTACAGCTGTGGGATTTTTCATTCAGTGTATTGATTGAAAAAAGCTTCTTGCATTTTTCATAGTCTATATTTTTTTCTGTTGTTCCCAGAATAGATTTTAAATAAGCTTAATTTTTTTTCAGTTGCTATTAAAAATTACCATAAGGCTTGTAAAGTCTTCCTCCAAATTGTGGTTTGCATGTGAATGGTTTTGGTTTTTTTTTCTTCTGGTTTGTGGTGCTTTTGGTTTGGGGGGGGGCAGATGTTTTGTTGTTTTGTCTTATTTTTTTTAATAGATATCTGAGGTGCCTTGGGAAGGTAAATGCCATGCCTTTTGCTGTGGATGGTTTAGGCTGAGTTATGTGGGATGCTTTTTTCATGGACAAGGTCCCTTCAGTGATATCTATTCAGACAAGGGACAAGCGCTTCCGTTTTCTTTATGTGGATCTTTGCATTATAACTGCCAAAATAAGCAGTGTCATTGCACTTAACCATACGCCCAAGGTATGATGAACAAGGTACATAGTTCATTCAGCTCACCAAGTAAAGCATTCAGGCCTGCTCAAGGCCTCAGTCTTTTGTCCACATTATTTCTATATTGTAGCCAGTTGAACATCAGCTTTGATAGTGACTACAACCATATCATTTTGTAAAAATAAGACCTATCTGGAAGACCTTTTCTAAAATGGAAAGGCTTTTTGTAAAAAACAAAAAAACAAAACACCAAAACAAAACAAAACTCCAAAAAACAACACCCCATAAAAAAAACCTACAACTTTTTTTTTTTTTTTTCATTTTAGTTCCTGGAAAACATCAAATAATTTAGTGTGGAATAGGCCTTTGGAAGTCACTTTGCTGATGCAGCTGTGCTGACAAGGCTCTGCCGTTTGTGCTAGCGAAACAATCCATTTTGTTCATAGCTGATATTTTCAAGCAGAGCTTTGGTGATGGAGCTGTTTAAATAGTACCACATTAAAAGAACTAACAGTAGGGAATACTATTTTGATCAAAACAAGAAATGCCCATTTACAGCTTGAACAAGGAGAACATGCATGGACAAATGCTCAAATAGACAAACATATTGTCTCCCTCACATTATTATTATTATTATTGTTTGACCAACCGGAATACAGGTTCTATTTTCAAAGTAATTGAAAGTGTGAGTATCCACACTGCTTTGTCTGTCTGCTGGTCAGTCTTTTCCCTTCTTTCTTTCCCTAGTCTGTATTTCACATTGTCAGAAAACCAAATCTTCTGGTTTGTGTGTATTACTGTCTTAAGCTTTGAGTGCTGAGCAATAATATTTGAGTGTCTGCGTATCCATCCCGTGTGCTGCGTGCTCAAACACTGGCCATAATGAAGTTGGACTGCTGTCATGCTGACTAAGAGCTGTGAACACAGAGATGCGTATGGCCGGTTATGCCTTAACTCACCCACCTCACTTGGGGAGGAATTGACTTCAAGCTGTACCGCAAATGCTTTGTCATGGGGCAGTACAACTTAAAATGCAGAAGCATTAAAAATGTTTCATACAGTGTCAGTATAATATTGCACTACCTGTTCCTAACTGTGCATTTGTTTCTAGGCCATTCAGGAGCAAATGAAAATCCATGGCCAAGAACCAGTTTCTTTTCAGGATGTCAAGGTTAGTTTTACTGAATGGAGTACTGCGTGAAATACTGGAATAGGCCTTGCATAGCTTACTTAGATTATAGTGTAGTTTCTAGGTTGCTGTGTATTTACTTGCAGTAGTAGTAGAGATGATCTGACTTGTCCTACTCAGAGGTTTGAACATGTTTTCTGTTCAGCAGTTGCTGTAAGAAACGTGGTACCCGCTGTTCTAGTACCTGCCTTACGGACAGACCGAGTACCTGATAAATACAGGTTGCTGTGCCTTGTGCTTGGAGATACTTGATGTGTCTGTTTTACAATTCAGGATCATCCCTTGGGGCAGGGGCTTGGGACTGGTGACTAAAAAATCCTGTCTAAAACTACTTTACATTTAGCATTTTTAGTACTTAAAAATAGTACAAGAGCTTTTATAAATTTAGGGGATACAAGTGAATGGAGTTTCATGTTGCCACTTTGAGGCCAAAGCTTCCCCAGAAAAGTGAGTTCTTACTTGAAATGTGGTTACTGAGTACAGTGCTCCTATCTGTGGCCAGTTATTGTGCTTTGTATCTTAACTGGTTTGGGATGTAACAGCTCTTTTTGTCAATTAGTGTGGCTGGCACTAATTGCCCAAAGATCATTCTGTATGTGGTATAAAGTAGCCATTATTTTGCTCATTAATGTGTGTTGGGGGGTGGGTGTGTCCCCAATTTTTACTTTTTTGTTTGTTTGCTTTTTTAGGATGAAATCTTTGATATGGTAAAGCCTAAGGATCCTTACAAAATCTCCCTTCAAGACTTAATCAATAGCAGTCAAGGAGACACTGTCACCAGCATTCTAATTGACCTGAATGGGTTCTGGACGTATGAGAACAGAGAGGTCCTTGTGGCGAGCGATAATGACAGCGCTGCTGATGCTGACGATACGTGACTTTGAACAGGAGCAGGCTGTATGTATCATAGAGATATCTCAGTCCCATGTACCATTTTTTAAAAAATAAATGCTTTGGACTTTTCAACTGTGTATCAAGTCCTATTCTTATTTGAGTACCCTATTCTGGAATGTGAATTTATCCTGGAAGTAAGGATGTGGTTCTTGGTATCTTCAGCGCTGGCCTGCATCCGCTCGGCTACCCCAGGTCTCCCACTGCATTCTCTATGGCTTCCTCTAAAAAGAACACTTGAACCTTCTAAAGGCAAAAGTCTTTAGTAAAAGGTAAAGAGCTTAGGCCTTTTTCTTCTATACGTGTCTAACAGAAAGGATAAGTAAATAATTATTGAACTGACTGAATATTTACCCATTTCTTAAGGGTTTCATTAACAGAAATAAAACTGCACTAGGTTCAGGTCTAGTTAAAACTAATCCAAAGATGAGGTTTTCACTAGCTTAACCTCCTGTCCAAGTATTTTATGTAATTTAGCTTAATTATACAGCTGTGCTACAGCAGTAGTTAAAGCTGTAAAACTCTCTTACTTTATAACAAAACTGTAGAAATGTTTAACTTTCAGATAAAATCACAGTAGCTCCAGTCCAGAGGTGGTTGTAGTCCTGCACTGGTTATTGGCATGAATACATCAAGCACCTTCCCAAGGACTACGTGAGCTTGTAAGGAAGAGTTTGGGGGTAGTTATGATATCTTGAATTTCAGGGCTGGAATGTCCCACCAGGGTGCGTGATTCCTTAGAAAACAGCACCCAGGCCCACACTGTTGTGTGCAGGCATCATTTTCAAGACTGAGCCCCTTTAAAGAAAAAGCCATAGCCAACTTCCAGTTCAAAAATTATATTAAATATAAAATAACCAGTTAATGCATTTACAGAAAAATTAAAATATTATGAAAGTAACCACTTCCCTAGAGTTTGCAAAAAACTGAAGGAAGAATTAAGTTAAGGCACAGTGAGTAATACAGTATTTTATACAAAGAAGTTTAAACCCAAGGCAGTGAGAGCGTTTCTTAAGCAACAGATAGTAGGGAGAGGAAAAAAAACCAACCCAACGCAACTGACAATTTCTTGGCAGAAAAGCAAAGTATCCTTCAGCCATAAAGGTTTTACCCTTGAGCTATGTGAGGCTTCCACCTTTGATAGTGTAAGAACTCCCAACAAGCTGGTTTTCTGCGTATTCCTCAGGTGTTGAACTAGGCTGAGGAATGATTTTACAGAGCTGTCAGCACCCTCTGTCTCACAAGTCAAAAGGAGGCAAAGAACAGAGCATCAAAAGGGATGGACTACAGCTGATGACTGAATCCCCCTCCGGAGATTTTCTGTCGGAGTGCTGCGGGCAGAGGAGAGAAGGAGTTTGTGCTCTACAGGCCACTGGCTCAGTTAGAGGCTGCTCTGAAGTACCTCAATACCTCGGGAAACCAACAGCCGAGATACCCGGCCTCTGATTGGGCTCCTTAGCTGGTAATGGAGGCCGTGGATGGACAATGACACCCAACACAGAATTGCACCAAAGACTATTTTTAAAAATCATCTTAGCAGTCTCGAGGACAGAAGTAAGGTTCCACATAGCAGGTAGTGCAGGTTCTCTGCTCCTTTAGCTACAACGGTTTGCTAGAGAAAGTGAGTGGGGATTGACATCCGATTGTCATGAAGTAAACCATTCACCTTTTGTAAGCTCCAAGTAGAATGACAATAATTGCAATAAAATAACCTTAATTGGAATTTAGGGTGACTTAAAAGCTCTGGAGCTACGTCCATTTCACTTAAGCAAAAATTACTGTTGTTGCAGTATCACAACAAAGTGTTTTGTTTATTTGAAAAGTCATAAATTTGGGGTTGTGATTTCTAGTTATTTATGTATTCTGTGCTAGAGGGGGAAAAAAAATCTGCCATGGCACATCCCTTACAGGTAATTAAACAAATAGTCTGTTTTGGTTAATCAAGTAACTGATTCAGGTAATCTATGTCCAAAAAAGTTTCCTAGAATGGTACCATACGCAGTGTCCAGTGCATACTGTATACTTTAGCAAGGCTTTAGTTTATTTCCCAGGACCACTAAGAGCATGTAAAGAAGTACCCAAGCAAGTGAGTCTTAATCCTTGGCCTTGGAGTGAGAACATCTTACGCTGATGCCTGTTCTGTACTTTGCTGCAGCGCTGAGCGGAGCAGCTGAGTGCTACTGGCCTCCGAGAGTGCTGGGACTTGTACGTTCTGAAGGGTGCTTACTGCCTCCTATAAAGTTTGGTGGTTGTTTTGTTTTTCAAAAAAAAGGCAGTGGACCCTTAAATCTAATTAACATTAAATCTAACATTACCTCTTGTGTTAAACAATAACATAAAAAAAAAATACATGCATACAATAGTGAATAAATAGGGGAAATCAGACACTTATAATGACTTGTGAGTTACAGGATATTGATTCCTATTAATCTATTCATAGAGAGCTGAGTTGCAAACAATGTGCAAGTCAGAAGAAGGTGTTCAGAAGTAGGAAGCAGCACTGCATCTGCAATCCACAGGTCTTAGAGACACAGCAAGTCAAAGAAAAGACATTTTTACTTGCTCTACACATAAATTAGCTCACACATTCAATTTGAGACCAAATGTTTGTAGTGCAATTTTCATTTTAACTGGAGTGCCACTTTGGCAGGATGCCGCAGCCTTTGTTAGGCCGACTGAACAGACAGCGCCCAGCTCTCTCCTGATCAATAAGAATGCTAGAAGTTGTATTTCACTGAACAGGTATAATCCTATTTTTCCTGCTTCTTACAGGCAGATTGCGACACCTGACATCTCCTATTTCCTACATTGTACAGAGCTTTACACTTGAGGAGGGACAGGAACTACATCCTGTTTATTTTCCCCAATGGACTGACAATCTCCCTCATCTTCAAAGTTTACATTCACGAATGAAGTGCATGCTGTTGCTTCAGGCTGGTCTGTCTGGACAGGAGCTTCAGCTTGTGCCTTGTTCTGCTGTTCCTGATGCTGTTTTTCTGCTGCTTCTGACATCTTGTTCTCCTGTTCCTCCTCTTCCTCCTAAAAATAGATAAGCAGATTCATAAGCTACTATTTACCATTTACCGCTTAAATTCACTTTCAGTCTTTCCGTAAGAGTACACCAGTTCCTATTGCAAGGCAAGGACATTTGTCCCACTAGAAAACAGCCATACGATCATAAGATGACATATATTCCAGAATTCTGATTGGGGGGGGGGGGGGAGTGAAGGATTAAACTGTGTCAAATAAACACAGAAAAAATGTCCTATGTCTAGATAAGCAGTTTTTAGTCCATAGCAGTAGTGACAAATCTACCTCCTCTAAAGCTTTTTCAACTCTTAATAATAGAGCTATCAAAAATAAGTAGTATTCCCATCTCTTCCAAATGAAGATTATTAAGAGTTTTGTTTTTTACACAAAGCACTGGCTACCTATCTGTCATTTCCAGTTATGGTTTAGAAAGAAATGGTAACATCATGTTAAATTTACTCTTGAGACTTTGTTGAACAAGTTTTAGAGTTGGAAAGTATATTCCTTGGAGCTGCCTCTTCACAGCGTCCAGTAACTGCTCCATCCTCTGGCTGGAAGACACATCGGGCCAGAGACAAACCGAGCAGGGGTTGGGACCCAGCCAGTTCTGGGTGACGAGGGTGACGAGCTGGTGAGAAAAGGCTGGTGGAGAAGCAAGCACTGATCAAACGCCAATGAACACTGACGGCAAGCTGAAACAAGAGGGTCTAACAGCTTTGTTTTAGTGCTGGAATACAAATTTAATTTTTTTAAAATACCAGGGTAGGCAAGCTAGGAGAAAAAGAGCACGAGAACCCTGTCTCACACACATACCTCTCTCTTCATTCTGTAATACTCGTCAATGGCATATTGGTATTTAGGTGTGCTTATTCCCAGAACAGATGCAATCTTTTCTCCAAGGAAATCACACACTAAAAAAATAGAGGTTTACATACGATTAGAATAAAATTTTTAAGCATAATTTCAAAAGGTATTACCTTTCCTGAATGACTTTCCATAGTCCTACCTCACTCCAAAGACAAAACCAAAATCTGCTAGGCTAATTAATCTACTTCTGTGTAATTATTAGCTCAATAATTGTTTTTTAAGACAAAGAATGAACAAAATGAGAAGAACAGGGAAATCAGTAAAAATCGAGATGGTGGTAGTATTTGTTTGAATTCTACTAAGTTTCAGCTTTGGATCTTGGTTTTGCGAGGCAATCGGTTAAACAATAAGCATTATAAAATAACTTTAACTGAAAATTAGGGTTAGGCAAAAATACACACCTACCAATTGCACTGGCACTTCAGTCTAATGGTAACAGCAAACTGGAGAGTTATTTATTGATATATGCATAGTTCAAGTCAGTAGCAGTTTTAACAATGTTCTGTGTTGCATACTAATGGACTCATAAAATATTTAGGTTTCAGCTGTCTCAGTTTTCAAGCCGGTGGCTACTACAGCACTGCTTTGCTAAGCCAGGGAGTGCACAGTCTGAGGTACGGAACAGGGGGTGCTTGTGTCAGTCACTCTCTTTACCGTGATGATGGCTACAGCCCTGGTTTTTGAGTAAAGGCAAGCAACAAGTCAAACACATTGCACCTCAAGTGGCAAATCTGCCCCCAGGATGAAAAATGAGTCAGTCATCTTCAGGGAAAACAGGTTAGAAGTCAGCAACTGAATATTCACAATCACTAGTTCTATAGATACCCTGGCATTCACGGCTCTGTGCAAAAGACCAATTCAAATTACAAATGGAAGAGGCAAAACTGAAGTGGGGAGAAGGAAGCACTGATCTTCAAGTACATAAAAGATTTCTGGAAAAAGGAAAGCACACCTTTGTATATGAAGAACAGATAAAACAAGGAATAGGATTACACTGTAGGTTAGAGAAAAAGTGTTTCTAAAAATAGTTAATTAATAGAGCAGACTGCCAGTAGCTTTTAAAAATACTCAAAATTAGGTGTACAATGGCAGAAACTCTGCAATATTTGTCAAAAAAAAATTAAGATACTTTATACTTTGGGAAGAACACTGGGAAGACTAGGACAAGCATTTTTAAAACTTTGCAAAATTTATGAGGTCCACAGGTCAAATAAACTTCTATGCAGTGAGTTTGACTTTTGACAAATAGTCTTATTTCTCTTTATTTTGTAACCTCAGAAGTCTGTTGTAAAGCACAAGACTAGGTGTGTTCTCAGGATAACTTCTAGTTGTCGCTTTCATAAAAACTGTCAGTTTAGTTACTCCAAACAGCATTCTTCTCAGATAACATCACACAAAATCGTTCCATACAAAACCTAGCAAAAAGCTGATGATACACTTCCTTGCCAACATCACCCTATCTGCCTTTGGAGAAAAAGGGGGAAAAAAAGAGTATTCTGCAAAAGGCTATTTTCTCTTCATTTTTCATTCAAGAGCTGCTGACGGAAAGTAAAGAAAAAGTGTCTAAGGCAAGGGATTAAGTCTTCACAGATAAAATACCGCTTCCTTCGTACTTCTGAAAAAATGGCCAGTAGCTCACCAAGATGATTTACAGTCTGTTAAAGCAACTTTCAATATTCCATTACTGGCTTAGTCAAAAATTAAATAAAGCGATACCTGATAAGGTTGATGTGGCAACTCGCAGCATGTGAAACCACAAGTAGGGTCCCCAGGTGAGTGTTGTCTGTAAGAGCAAGAGTAGTATAAATACATATGGCTGTATGTTCACGGCTCATAGTAATACGTGCAAAAGCTCTAACATTGAGAAGAAAGATCTCTTTCCTTTTTGACAGCTACCACAATAGTTTTGCTTTAAAATAAGTCTAGACCAGAGAGACATGAAGCAAGGTATCACCAGAAGATATAAATATAACCATGTTTTACATCTGGGAACATTGGTTTCACTGGTTTCTGTTTTCCACTCCCAAGCGTGGGAAATGACAAGCTTCCAGCTCAATCCCAAGGTAACTCCTGTAACTAGAAAGACCTTTCCATAGAGTTCTGAATTCCATCAGGCCAAGAAGAGAAGTGAGATAACCATGTAGTCACTTGTTATAATAATGAGAGAATGGCAAAAGACTTTAAAACCAAACCTTCAATGCGGTCCCTGAGCTGCAAGTATTTACAACCAGGTGGGAAATCTCATTTGGAATTACACCTGAAGAACAAAACCAGGAACCAGGAAACAGAGGGAGGGTTATGAGAGTTACAGCAGCTCTGAGGGAGCGATGGAGAGGCTGACAAGTGAAGCGCCTGGGGTGATGTGAACAACAAGGAACACAAAATTAACAAAACAGGGCTTATGTGGCATCACCTGAAGCATTAAAGGACAGGCTGAGGGAGCTGGGGTTGTTCAGCCTGGAGAAGAGGAGGCTCCGGGGAGATCTAATAGCGGCCTTCCAG
>JAOQGH010000040.1:37453857-37472712 GCA_025769975.1 Gallinago jamesoni | reverse complement strand
GACCGACCGACCGACCGGCCTCCTCCCCCGGCGGCCAGGCCCTGGCCCCCCCGCCACCCACTGCGGGGAACCGGCCCGCCCCGGGGCTCCCCCGCTCCCGCACCCCCGGGGGTTGGGGGACACAGGCCGCGGCTGCCGCCCCGGCCCCAGCTGCACCCCAGCATCGCCGCCCCCCCGCCACGGCGGCCCGAGGGGCCTCGCCCTTCCCCGGAAGCGGCCGGTCTCCTCCCGCGGCCCGGCCGGGCCCCGCTCACCTGCTCGGGCTCCATGGCGCAGGCGGCAGCCGCGGGGCCGGCGGCGGGCGCGCAGTAGAGGGTGATGGCGGACAGCCCCTGCTCCATCCTCCCGCCCGCCGCGGCGCCGGGGGAGGGCGGCAGCGGGCTCTGCCGCGGCCCAGGGAGGCGACCGAAGCGGAGCGGGCGGCACCGCCCGTCACACCGCCCGCCGGGGCGGCGCCTGCAGCCCACCGCGGCCTGAGGGGCCGCCGCCCGGGGCGTGGGTGCCCCAGAGGGGCCGGGCCCGCTCCTCGGCCCCGGTCCGCCCCGGAGAGGCGGCCGGTGGCTCCCCCCGGGAGCGGGGCCGAGCTGTTACCGGGCTCTTCTCCCGGCAGCGGCCGGAGGGAGACGGGGAAGAGAGTGAGGGCAGGCGGGCACAGCCATACTGCACCCGGGGGAGGTATAACCCCCCTGCAAGGGGGGGAATCATCGCCTTTTGGGAAAACGCTCGTGTCATCCCCCCAGAATATTGTAAAAATCTGCAAAATACCAGGAGGCTGTTCCGGGAAGTAGATGAAGTTACCGGGCAGTGCCGTGCAGCCCTGCTCCCTGGAGCAACCAGGCCAGCTCAGCCAGGGCTCAGGCAATTTGACACATTTTAAAGGGCGAAACCACAGAACACGAAAGAAACACAAAGCAAGGGTGTCCCCCAGGAGGCGCCTGGGTGATAAAATATCGTTCATGCCCAGGACTCAGGGAAGAGGGTGCTCAACTGTCCCCGGAGGGAGCTGGAGGCCTTGTCCTCTTTTTCCCCTTACTGCAGGTGAACAAGGGCCAGGGCTGACCTCGGCCAAAGGCACACTAACCCTTGCCCTGTAGTAGTGAAAACTGCTGGAGGGAGAAGCATTTGAAACATCCATTTTATGGGACTGAGTGAGTAATTTTGATTATTTTTTTTTTTTAAAGAAGAAGGCTAGAGCCAGGGGCTGTAACATGCACTTATTTACATAAGAAGAGACATCCTTCAATCCTGTATCATTAAGAATAGCTCCCAAAGAATCAGGCTGTAGCACAGGTGGGTTCTTTGGCACTTCCATAGTCACGTTACCAAAGCATCACCCAGGCCCCCTGGCACATTAAGGTTCCAGGCAGAGCAGAGACACACCAGATCTACAGTTATACTAGCACAAAGCAGAAAATGTTCCCCTCATGAACGGGCTGACACACAGAACATACCGGTGGAACGTACGATTACAGAAACACATGAATGAAAGATGATAGTACTATTTTAGGTACTTAGGTATTTAGGTACTAAGAGGACTGAGCATCTGCTTTGTATGTAAAAACAGAGATATTACTTAAAACTGGCTCTTTGTATGTGCTAGTAGTCAGCTGTGCAGCTCCTGTCACACAGCAATCTACTGACCATCATAATTGTTCCCTCATAGAAGCTCCTCAGCAGAGGCGCTTACAAATAGTTGCCATGAACTATGCCACCATGCATCCTTTGCTCTAGTTGCAACAAAAGGATATTTATATTTGAACTGCCAAGGTCCTCCTCTTTCTTAGGGAGTAAAAGAAATTCGATCAAAGCTGTTGTTCTAGCCCTACGGGTAGAATTTTCCTTAAATAGGCAGCAAATGATGAAGCATGCACCAACAGCATATGATTACCCCACCAGCTAGTGAAGGTCTCCCACTTTTACAGAATAACCACCGTTTTCCAAAATAGCAAACATGCAACAGACAATTGTTTGTATATAAGTGTGCTGGATGTCAAAGCTCATTAACAACTTGTAACCAAAGAAAAGGGTAACCGCAGGGTGTCACTGATTTTGGAAGAAGGGTGCGCTTCTAAAGCAGGTAGAGCTGAGCTCCTTCCGTACATCACTGTCTTATCCGGTGGCTCCCCCTAGTGGCCGTTCCTGGCCCTACACTTACCTACACCCACCATTACTCCGCGTTCCCAGCGCCGTTCCTTTGGCCGTGTGTCCAGGCACCAAACAACAGACAAACTTTTCCAAGCAGCAGCAACAGCTTTCACTAACATAGACACAGAAAGACAGACCTCAGACTTCTAAGTGTTCCCAGCGAAGTCTGTTTGCCTCTAACTTTTCTTTTGCCAGACAAAACTTCGCGGAACACAGCGAGACCCTGCTGATGAGTACAGGCAGCCTCACGCAAAGCCATAGTGCTGGGGAGTTGTTCCTCATGGCACTCCCTGGCTGTGCTATAGATGGCCTCTCCTGGCTTGATACAATTAAGACTCCCAACTCAGAATGCGAAACTGAGAGAACATACAGAACATTATGGATTTTGTTCTCTTGCAGCAACTTTAGTATTTTCTTCTACACATTGTGCTCTGCAGGATCCACAAACATAAATAAAAATAAAATGTTGCCCCCATTCCCTAAAACTGTTTTTATCCTGTAAAGCTGAAAGAGAATTTTAGCAGTTTAACTGTATAGAAGCACTTATGAGTGCCTCCAACATGTACCTATATTTAAAAAAAAACCAAAAAAAACAACACCACAAACTAACCAACCAAACCAAACCAACAACAACAGACATCTTCAGGCAATTACTCCAAACAGGCTCCACAGTCTTTTCTGCCTGGCACATTAAGAGCGATACGCTGTTAGTTTGCTCCAGCAGATACCTTAGAAATAACAAACACCACATCTTAGAGGAAACGCTTTCTGAACTTGCCCTTGCCTCTTGCCGTCACAGCTCCTCACAGCTCCCTTCCTATCTGGCAGCAGTGGCCATAGTTCGGAAATGGTGAACTAAAGACTAAAACTAAACGTATAATGAATTAAGAATAGAAAGAGTTAATTGTTGGTAACTTGACTGCCTGACTGAGCCTGTCTAGAAGCACAGTGCTTCACTGTTCATCCTCAATATGCCTATTCATGTTTGATTTCCTTCAAAAGCATTCAACTTAACTATCCACTCTCCCCTACCAACTGTGCTCCAAACCAAGATTTATTTGCTATTCTTTGCTGCACAGTTTTGTATATTGCATTGGTTTGTACCACTCGAGAACTAAAAATACTGTTAAAAAAAAAAAAGATAAACCACTTTAGTAAACATACACCACTTCAGCAGCTGGGGACAGCTCCCCCACAAGCTGGTGACAGCCAAGGACTCATTCTTTCATTATATGTGAAATACTAAGATTCAACTTAACTGATCCTTTTATAAACTAACGCTATGGATAAAAATGCAATGACATACCTCAAGATTTTTCTTGATACACATACCACCAATCATGCAGAAGATACTTTTACATTATAAACTGTTACAGCATACTCTACATTTTATTAGCAAGAAAGCCTAATTACCTATAGAAGCTATTCACTGTCAGCAGCGTTAGCTGCCACTTTCTCAAAGAACTGACTGACAGATGGACACACTTATTTTAACGACTGCATTTAATTTTTATCTAAGCAACTGATATTGTTGCTTAGATTAGGTCAATAAGCCTGTCCATTTATAACCCAAGCACTCTGCAGCATATTAAAATAGATTCATAATATAGCCTCTTACCTTAAGATTACGGTAAAAAGATCTTGCCATATTTGCTAAGACGTACGGTGGATTTCAAGGTTTATCTGATCTACCCAGTTTCTGAAGTTTGCCTGTAGATTCTACCCTTTTGAGGGCAACTTCCTTCTTTAAGTATAGGGAAAGAACAATGAAATTCTGGAGAACAAAGTTTTGTACAAACCTGAGCACAGCACATCCACCTTCTAAAAATGCTCCAAGAAAACCTGAGCATCAACAGCACTTTTCAGATACTGTATTATTCTTATGGTATCTATGCCAAACATGAGTTACAAGTCATTAGAAAGCACTCAACCTAAGGAAATAATCTCATTACATACTGATATAAGGACAGTTATGAAAGAACTGAAGAAACAGGCCGTTTCCTTATTTATAACCACTTAAATTTTATTTTACAGTATATTTGTGACATTTTATGTTCCTATAACCAAAGATCAGGGTTGCTTACAAATATAATGGCTGCCATTTGATGTAAACAATTAAAAAGTGTCTCTAAATATTAAAATTTTACATCATGATTTTGTTTTATTAAATTGAATTACTCTTTGTGCCATCAGGTATTAGTGGAGAGGAACTAATTTAAGCAAAAATAGTTTTCAGAAATTAGATGTAGAAACTGAGAAGCCTGAATAAGATTTCAAAAGACCACTCCCCCCATCACTGTAAAAAGGAAGAAAGCAAACTCTTTTACTGAAGTTGCAACGAAGGGTCAACCAAGTCCATTTTTATTAAGGCTTCTTTACATGTTATTGAATCCCATCATGCCTTTCATATTCCCAGCAGCACCTTGTTGAAATTGTCTCATCATTGACTGCAATCCTGCCATGCCACCTGCAGAAAATAAGTGAGAACACTGATGTGTTAATTGATTCTGAAGCACAGCTATCTTGCTTCTGAGGCCTCATTACAGCACACACACTATTTCAGTAATATACAAATGCAAAAGCCCAAGACTGTCAAGCCAGGTTTTAATAGGCATCGAAAATGGACAACTGAGCGAGTAATTACAGAAAGGTCTGCGAAACACCAGGCTTAAAGCAGGTTTTAAAGATATGTGCATTAGTATCTAGACAAAAGAAAAAATGACCATTATCAGTTAGTAAGCTTCCAGTCTTTATTTTAAGCTGCTCTTGTCAAATCTAATTATTTCAGACAAAGCTTAGAAGAAAAGATGGGAAGTTTAGATTTGCTTTACCACAGTCATGCCTCAAGTCATTGTTTTGCTATTTCAGACACCACTCCAATTATTCATTTTGAGAGCTGAATCCAAATGAAGTGACTAGATTAAGCATTGGTAAGTACAAAGCATTCATAACATATGGACTAAACTTTCTGATTCTTGTTAAAAAACCTAGAAATATTTAGTACTGATATGTATGCACACATTCTCACATCACCTTCCCCACTTCTGTATTTCAAATACTCCACTGTAATTGCTAGCCCTCTCCTGAAGGTGTAAAAAGCCAACACATACCCATATGATGGAGAACTCTTGGATCCATCATCTTTGCCATCTGTTGATTCAGTTTGGCCAGCTGAGATGGGTTTACATTCTTTGACATATCGCCACCTAAAAAAAAAAGGAAGGATTCATAAGAAAGTGGATTAATGCATAGAGCTAGAAATAAAATACATTAGAATTTTACTTCCTAATTCTAGATTCAAATCCATTCAAGTCTATGATCAAAAGTTACTACATCATCCACTTAAACATATTTTAGAAAGCAACAATCCCTGCGCCCCACATAACAGACTGAAGTTTCAGTAGTGTAGTAGCAATAAAGTCTGTGCTCTTACCAGTCACAGGAAAGAGCTTTTAAACATCATGAAAAGAAGGGAGCTACCACTCACTGTCTCCTCTCCCAACACCTAATCAACATTTTCATATTTCCACTGTGTTCATACATCAAGTGACTTCTGCACTGAGTTAATAAATATGGTTTTCATTTTTTTTATTACCTTTGAAAAGCCCTTTAATGCCTCCCATCTTTTTCACCATCTGTGCAAACTTAGTGTACTGCGTCAAAAGCTCCTGAACATCTCTGGTAGAAACACCTGAACCTCTTGCTACTCTTTGGATTCTTCCTGGCTGTTTACTGAAAACTTTGGCACCGTCTGTACTGTCAAGTTCTGCAATTACAGTGTGAGAAAGAAAAATCCATTCAGTTACTGACATTAAAATCTGTTACAGCTGGTAGCAAACTTACTCTCATGATTGCCGAGTAGTTTTGAGCCAGATAAAAAAAACCCCTACTTTTAGAAGTGACAATGCAGAATTTTACATAAGTAATTGTAGCACGATATTCTAGGGAATAGTACTAAAAGCAGCAGTTATGTTCCTATGTTAATCACAATAGAAAAAGTCACCTGAATAAATTATGCTCTCAACATACTTGGTCTCATAAGGCACATTAATGGGTTTAGCACAAAGCTTAGAGCAAAATTCTCCTGCAAGAGTTATGAGTGGATTAGAAACAGCACACTTTGAATTTGAGAGACCAGGCTACATCACCAAGTAAATTTGAGGGCGGGTAGGAAGAAAGACAGCAACAATAGATTAAAGATGACTGTAGCTTTTTAATTTGCAAGTATAGCATAAATAATTTAAGAAGCAGTTAGAGTATGAAAAATAAAAATACATTCATTTCTAACAGAATTCTTCAAAAAACCCACATCTATTCTACACAACACAGAGCAGCAACAAGCAATTACCAAAGTATCTCTCTAATTTTTAGACTTATTCTGAAACTTTGAGACACATAGGTACTCTTTCACATTCCTAAGAGTGATAAATGTTCCTTATTATTTTCTGCCACTGTAGATGCTGCCTTATGTCCAATTTGTTTCCAAGAAGATCTCTGTAAATAAGATTGTTCAACAATGGAGTAAAAAATAATGAGTGAAGTTTGGTTTACCTTGGTCATTCATACTGTCCATTATGGTCATCAGTTTCTTTAGCCTTGCCATCGACTCCTGTTCATTACCTTTACTCATGAAGTCAGTTCCAAAACCAGGGATCATACCCTTGTTTTAAAAATGGAAAACAAAACTGTGTCAATTAAAATAAGCTTTGTTTATTCTAGGCAGCCAGAATTATAGGCAGCAAGTTTTAGCTCAGTACTTATGTATTGCAGTAGGCAAACCATTTTGCATCTTTGAAAAACATGAAGCACAGACTCTAACGTCAGTTCCAATTAACAGTTTTAAGTTTTTACAGCAGAAGTTTGTCAAATATAGATGAAAAACTGACAAAATAAAATGATTCTTGGGATAACTTACCAAGATCTGACTGAATGGTCCCATTTTCATGATGTTTTGGAATTGTTCATACATATCTCTTAATGTAAATTGACCTGATGTACAGAAAAAAAATATTAGCAAAAGTCACCATTCCTCACTATGCACATGAAACAAGTTACTTGTCTCTACACAAAAGTAACACAAAGTAAGTCAGTGGTCTACATCTCTGAGAGAATGTGTCATAATTAGGTCATGGTAATGCACCTGCTATTCAGGCATTGGGAAAAACTCACCATGTTTGAGCTTTTCTATGAGTGCTTCATTGTCATCCAACTTTAACTCGTTTACTTTATCTATTAATCCTTCAATATCACCCATACCTGGGGAAAAAAAAAAAAAAGAAACAGAAACCCAACCCCAAAGTTAGCACACACACAAAAAAAAAATTACACTTTGACTTTCTATTACCTAATTCAAAGTGCCTTTTAAGTGCAGCTGTACATAGTACATACCAAGAAGTTTGCTGATGAAAGGCTGAGTTTTGAAGGGTTCAAAGTCATCTATGTGTTCGCCAGTTCCAATGAAAATAATAGGACTCTTCGTGGCAGCAACTCTGCAATAAAATATGCTTTTCTAAACAGCCTCTCAAAAATGACCCATCTTTTGTACCACCTATCAACATAATCAGCTAGGCACCATCAACGCAGTGCATCCTCTCTGAGGATGCATCCTCCTCAAACTATTATGCAAAACCATGCAGCATTTAGGATGGGCAGCTAGGAGTAAATGACAAGATGTTTCTCTAATTAGTACTTTGCAAAATGCAAACTCTACTTTGAAAAATCATCAACAGAAATAGAGGTTGCTAATTTGCATTGCTGAATTTAAGAAGCCTGAGAGGAAATAAAGAAAAATAAGTCATCTCCTTTTTAGCCTAATATTGGGAGGTCACATGAGACAGGCATTGATTACTTTTTCTTCAACTACTCCTACAACAGACATCAATTTTATTTTTCACACAGGAAAAAAAGCTTAGACTTAAGAAAAATCAGAACATTTTCACCAATCAATTGGTCAATCAATGACTAGCTTATGTAGCTTCCAGTCTACATACACAGCAGACAATGTGTAACAAGCACGTAACAACTGGAACAAGCTTTTTGGTGGTTTCATTTTGCTCATAAGTTTATTCTTCCATCATTATGTATTTTGCTGTTATTTATAACATATGGCAGTTTAAGAACTCTAGCACTTAAGATCAAAGTCAGTGATTCAGTACGTTGGTGTCAGTTAACTTTTTAACAAATCATCTCAGCTCCATACAAGCTGCATCATCAGAACAGGAATGGAGATTAGTCTGACATGCCATGATATAAGGCTGAAGATAAAACGTAACATTTGCTAGTCAACAGAGTCTGTCATGATACAGCACACGGGAAGTCCAACGAGAATGGAATTTAGGAAAGTATGACAGCAGACTAATTTTTTTAACAAATTGCTGGACACTGGCAATCCAGAAGTTTGATCTGCATTACACTTTTAAAGCCATTAGATACAACTAGCTACGAGTTTTTCCCCTTTTGGAAATATTCTTGGGCATTAAAAGAGAAGCAACATTTCAAGTAAACCATATCTATTAAGTCCAAATTTATATTTTTGGTAAAAACCAATAAGCAAGATGCAATAAATGTAACTGCTGTTTTCAAAAGGCAGAAGTCTGACACGTGACAATATACACTATTGCACTGGAAGTACATCATAATCCCCGATTCTGACTGATGTTAAATATCCACAAGTGATCCTATTCACCAGAAGTAGGGTAAGAACTGACTTAAAACTCAGACTCTGTGCAGTGTGACAGTGACACTTTCACAGGACAGGTTTCTGAGACACTAACACATTCCATGGTTGTCCGTGCATGGCCAGATGTTGGACACTTATGACAATACTTACGCGCTAAGGGCTCCACCTCCTTTTGCATGTCCATCGAGCTTAGTAACAATAACAGAAGCTACATCTACTTTGTCTTTGAAAGCTTTAGCTTGAGCTTCACAAGCTTGGCCAATGGAAGCATCCATCACATAAACAATGTTATCTGGTTGCTAGGAGAGATGAGAGACACACAAAATAATTATTTCCTGTTTTCTTTAACAGTGTTCATGTGTTACATTCAGTAGCAGAAATTACATGCTGCAATAACAGCACCTAAGGTCTGTGAAGTTTAAAACAAAAGGGCAACTGTTTCATTAAAAATATTGCCCGAGGACCATTTGAAAACACTGATGCTGTATTACTATGTGAAACACTTATCTACAACACCACATATTAACATTTAATAGGTTTATAGTTATTACTTATATTTTGAATTATTTTAGCCACTATCTGAGCCAATGAGCTAATTAGTATCTACAAGCAATTAATGGCTAACAACATGGTCCATTTGGTAACTTTATGACATCCATTCCTCTAAAACCAAGTTAGCCAGTAGCTGGAGTTGTGTGGGAAGTGTCATATCATCATGCAAGATCACAGGATCAAAAAAATAGCTTAACTTTTAAAACCCATACAAGAAACACAGCTTCATTATCCACACATTCAGTTATCCAATCATCTGCTCTGTTTCAGGGCAATTATTCATGACAATCACAGAAAATTTAGTACACATAGCTCCAGGAAATCAGATCAGACTGGTTCTTTAAACTAGTTTCTCAATGCAAAGATCCTGAAAAGGAAAAGTTAAAGCAGGAGCAGTAGTCTAATTATGTGCAAGCATCTTTGAATTACAGATACAAAAATTAAAACTGACACAGAAGTACCACGCACTGATCATCTAACCCTTGTTTATTCATATCCATTTGTACTCTCCAATATAACCTAGGAGTTAAAGCACAGATGCATATCAGAGGAGCAAAATCCACGTAGAACATTAGGAGATAAACATAAACAAATTGCAGTCAAGTTACTGTAACAGAAGTTATTGTATTTCCTGAAACTACTCACTATGGCATTAGCAACTTGTAACATCTCTTCAAACAAAGAGTCTTCCTGTTTGTGACGTCCACTTGTATCAACAATGATTATTTCAAAGTTTTCATTCTTAAATTTCTCAACACCTTCTGAAGCAATAATTACAGGATCCATTTCTGTATAACTGATCACAAAGAAAAACATCTATATATACACCATTCTTTGTTCCCAAGTAAACACATTCAAACTTCATCACTTGACTGTAAACCTATCTGGATTTCAAGAGGGACCTTCTCTTATGTAAAGCAAAAATTTATTAAAAATATTCCTTCCTAAGCCATTTGCCCTTACAGTCCTTTGTGCTTCAGCTCACTGAGTAATCTCGCCTGCTGAGGACTGCACTAAGTTCTACTAAGCCTTCTCTGAATTAAGAGTTAAGTGAGTTAAGACAGTACACCTACAGTAAATCTTACGGGAAAATGACTTACAGCTTTATAAAAGTTATTTTATGCCCACTGCTGGACCTACCCAGCAGTGATACATGTATCCATTGATCTGTAAAGATACTGAATGAAAATCTGAATGTGTCTGGTAAAGGCCTAGAAACTGCTATACACTGAGAGAACATTCTATGGAGTTATCCCTAGGTGCCTAATCTCTTCTTACACTATCCCTCTCCCTGCTACTTGTAGCAGACGGTATACTGAACTAGGCAGAATTTTCATGTTCCCAGCAAATATTATAATAAAATTTAAGTAATTAGGCAACAATGACTGAGGCTTAGTTTGAGATGTTCAATAATGAACATTGTTGGAGTTGAATCATTCTCCAAACTGATTCTGAAAGATGCTTACCTCCCATAAAATGGAATTCTTGCTTTTGTGGCGTTCTGCTTTAACTGGTCAAAAGCACCTGTAAGACAGGTATAGACAAGGCACTATTTAAAAAAAATAATCTGTAAGTACTAGAGATAAAGAATCACATTATTGAAGACTGTGTTACCTGCTCTGTATGTATCTGCACATATTAAACATGTCTTCCAACCTTTCCTCTGATAGAAGTATGCTAACTGTGAAAAGAAATCAAGAACAAGTAGTTGGACAGAAATCCCACTAGAAAGCATGACGTTTAGCAGCTTATAAATCACTGGAGTACACACAGAGTACACAAAGTCAAGCCAGCCTTTCCATAACTGAGGCCACTTAATAACACTGTATGAGTATCAAATGTTAACATCTCTGTTACTTAGAAAAAAGCATGTTATACAAATCATTAATGGCAAGATGAAAACAACTGCTTGGCTCTGCTTATTATTTCAGTTTCCTAAGCTAGGAATGACTACAAAGAATTCCAGTTGCCATTTTACTAACTCCTAGATACTGCTCACTGTTAACATGGCAGACAGGACTAGGTTTTAGAAACTATTAAGTACTAGTTACTTCAGAAAGCAGGAAGTACTTCAGTATTAAGTACTGTAATGGCTACAGCTTGTACAGCTCTGTTTCATTGATACTTCCAGAGAACAAAGGTATTTCCATTGCAAAGACATGTTTTAAAGTGACGGACGGAATCATTAATTTCTTGTAACAGCTTCACTGGTACAATGTACACTCACAGAACATTTGATTGACCACACACAAACTTCCAAAATATAGTCTACCTACAGAAGCATGAGGAAAATCTTATGAAACCAGAGCAGTGATATATTCAGTATAGCCTATGTATGAATCTCAGAAGCAGATGATTAAAAAAAGTAACAAAGGTGCATCAGTCTTTTTCCATAGAATACTTTTTCCTCCCAACAATCATCATATATAGGTTAAGCATTGATTCAGAGCCTTCTTTTTGTTTTTTTGCCTTAAAAAATACAAATCCAAATTTCCTCAATGAATTTGGGGCCAGAAGAGGTTTTACACCACCCACTCACAACTGAGATCTAAAACAGAGGCCAACTTCCACTGGTTCCCTTAAATAGGCAATGGAATGAGATAGGTTCCATTCACAGTGCTAGTCTTAAACCCAGAAAGCGAGCAATAGAAAGCAGCTTTGTTATCCATATATAGTATTGTTCCACCAAGAGTTTGGTTTAAAAAAAAAATTTCTTGAAGGAAGTCCTATATGCCATAAATCGCCACAAAAGCAGAAACCCCTCTGCAATAATACCTCTACGTTGTAATCAGTTAGTACTTTCCTAGTAACAGAAGTAGCACAGATCACAAACAAATCCTACCAAAAAAGTCAATGACCACCACACACCAAGAGAAAAAAAAAAAACCACGCTAAAACACACAAAGGGATCCAGTGCAAGTTACCTTTGAACAGGTTGTTGTTTTACCACTTCCTTGCAAACCAACAAACATTATAATATTCTGTTTTCCTTTGGTAGGTGTCCATGCTTTGACTCCAGGATCTACAAGCTAAAGAACAAAGTAAATTATGTATTACAGACTGAAATTTCAGAAGCACATAACAGTCAGTGTTACAGTCATGCTAGGTGCCTGGTTTAATATTCAACAAAACAAATATGTTTTTGCCTATTCTAATCCTACTTTGTCTTAGGTGCTTACTGATTTACAGTGAACAGCAACAGCCTGTGAAAGATATCTACAGTATACAGTGTTATGCATAATAATTCTGTAACAGTAACTGTTTCTTTCTAATGCCAAGCACCAAAGTCAGGATGGCCTGCATACACGGCACAAGTATAACATCCAACGCAGAAATATCACCTCTACCCCCCCATCACTGCTCAAGATGGACATCTTCTGGTGAGAATCCTACACTACAGAAAACTTTTTAGGGTCGCTGCTTCACTTCTTGAACTAGTACAAGGTACATGCACTCCAGAGAGCCATCATACGGGTGGGCAGAAGACTACAGAAGAACAAAAGACTATACTATTACCTGGCAAGAGGACAGACTACTGATACCCAGGTGCTGATTTGACCAAGCAGGCGGATTAAAGACAAACATTGCCATGAACTGTTGGGTTGTTACTTAACACTTTTTCAAAGGTTTATAAGTACTTTAAAGAAATCTTCATTAGGGTAGCAAAGGTGTATTTCTGGGACAACTAAATACAGTCCACAAGCAAATAGTACTTAACCCTTATTTTGTCTTTACATTTCAACTGAAGAGTAAGAATAGCTGAACTTGAAGCTTAAATTGAAGTTAGCCAGAGAGATGCCCAGGAAAGTTTCAATCGAGTTACTGTTTGTAATTGTAAGAAGCCTTACAACAGAAAACATACATGTACGGTACCACACAGTAACCATAAAGCTTGGCTTACTACTGCATTGCTTCCATAGCCCAGGTTGTACAAGAAAAGTGATCTTACAGACAATTTTGAAGTCCTACCTTAACAAGTTCCTTAAAGACAGCATGCTGAATCATTTTTCTTTTGTTAAGGCCAGATGCCATTTCTTCAAGATCGATTGCAGACCTGGGTTTAAGAAAACCACAAAACACTAGCATAACTTAAATCATCACTTTAACCTAGTAATAACAAAGTCTTTACAATTGGAACAGCACTCTGATTTGCCTTGAGTTTTCAGGCGTTTAACAAGAGACACGCATTGGAGACATTACTTCCGTGTACAGGACAAAAACAGGTTTCTAGAATACTTGCATCTTTCAGACTTGTATCTACTTGAATTATGTATCTGAAAATAGCCAAGGTAACAGTACCGGTCATATACACAGATATATTTATATCAGCACAGACCATGTGAAGATGAGCCGTCTAGGAAGTAACAAAGAACTTGTTTATTATGCCACTCAACTGATGACAGCAACAGTTTTTTGGAACAAGACTCTAACAGCAATAACTGGCTAAACTTGATGAAGATTCTTTTGATGGAGCTGGCTAGACATTTAGTTCAAACTGTATTTTGCTGTTAAAGGTAAACTGGGTATGTCTAAGAAAACCATATAAAGTTAGAAGTTCGTTATTCTTCTGTAACCTCAAATGACAACTTTTACAAACATTACAAGTTAAATGCTTTTTTATTATTTCACTTACTTGACATTTTCTCTGAGTTGCTTCACAAGTTTAATATTAACATCAGCTTCCAGTAATGCCGTACATACTTCTTTTAACATAGCATTTAAAACCTTTGGAATATAAGAGAAAAATAGTATTACAGTACACAGTAGATCAGAATTAGTTCAAAATAAGAATATGAAAATGTATTTATGATATAACCAAGGTTTTTAGAAATTAAATATATTCAGACTTATCATTATATTGACTACCACAAGAAGTTTATGCATTTGTTCCTATGTAAATGCACTTTAAATTTGAAAGGGTAATACTGGAGAAAAAGGGTCCCCAATTTGTAATAAGCACACTATAACAAAGCAGCACAGAACACCTCCTGTTGCATTAAGGACAACATCAGCTCCTACAGTAGCAAGGCTTCCTGAACTTCCCTATGGGTAACTTCTTAGAGACAGCTAACAGAAAGCCACAAAAAAACCCTCTTATAACAACACAACTTCTGTAAATAAAAGCATTCCTTACATACAAGATGGTCACACTGGTACCTGCATTCTCAGCAGACACTGGACTGCTGCTCTGGGTTATGCCTCTTAGGCAAACAGGTGCCTCAGCGAGGAACCCACTTTAGTAGTTCTAAGATTTTTTTGAAAAGTAACACCTGCATAAATGGCTTGAGTTCTTGGAGGAGGAAAATTCCTACTGCTGAAAAAAAATTAATGGGGCTATATCTGATTCAGTTAAGGATTTGTTGTCTCCCAGCTGAAGATTTGTTACCACCTTTCCTCTATACACAAGTTTCAACCGTACAACCCTCTCTAAACTTACCTCTTATTTACTCTAAGCCACCTGTCTGCCTACCTGAAAAGAGTTTCTAGAAATTTATTTACTTAGAAGCACTTTTAAACCATCACATCAGTTAGTTTTCCATCTTGCTTTTCAGTCTGTGTAACAGCAAACATTTTTTTCTTAATTAGGAGTTTGAAATTATAAAAGAGAAACTATACCGAGTCAAACCGCTTTCAGAACCACACACGAATTGGCTTGAATGTAAAGGCAGCAAACAGAACATAATTCTCACATTTCAGACAGCAGAGTTTAGACTGCAAGCTATTTGTTCTTCCACACTTCAGATTCCAGCAGCCCCGTACACATCTCCCCATCTAGCTGCACGTATAAATCAGAACACTCTATGTAATCTCACAGCTTACCTCCAACCCAGACTTACACACATATTGCCTCCTCCAGCATCACCTCCTGGGAACAGCCTCCAAGCTCAAGGACCCTTTGACTGTGGGACCCACTATGTCTGAAGTGATTAATTACATCTAAATCTTGTTGAAAGTTTTGGCAGTACTGTCAGGGTTAAAGCCTCTAGCTAGAAATTTTACTTGAAGGAAGAGCCTCAGGATAAGATACACATACTTCAAGCTTCTCATTAGCCTTTGAGAACTCTTCTCAGAGCTTTACTTTCTAAATGTTAGTTCCGTCACATATGCAGTACTACATACCTCTTCGTTGATAATCGTAGCATTGCTCAGCGAGCGTAATGCTGAGGTTATTTTTCTTCCAAGATCTGCTAGAACCATTTTGGCGGCTTCAAGTGCAACTCAGAAGAATCTGGAAAACAATTAAAAATTGAATTGAAAACTAGTTGAAGCTATGCTTTTGCAAATTAATTACTCCGGTACCTTTTGGGTTAAGAAACCTGATTTGCATTCCAGAATGTGCAAAAATTTTACTTTTTTAGAGTTATTTTTAGGAAATACTGGCCTGAAGTTAATTTTAGGCTACCCTGATGGCCTACTTAAAAATAGAGATACCACACTGTGATTAGGAAGCATTTCACTGTCTGGAATATTTTTGCATTGAATTCACCATGAAAAGCCAGTCCAGACAAGACTTCCAGAAAGATTGCTAACTACTTTTTATCTTCTTATCAGCAATATGCTAAGTGACAGGATAAAATAAAGCAGAATAGCCTAGAAGCTCTACATCCTGCAAAGACATTATGATCAGCAGCAAAATATTTACTAGCAGAATTGAATGTTATTTAGTGGTTCTATTTTACCTATCATACACTAAATCAAACTGAATTTCCCATTTCAGTAGCCCTACAAACATATTTGCATTTTAATATGCAGAATTCAGTGTATTTTTGAACAGCTTTATTGGAAAGCCAGACTACTTTTGTTCATGACAGACACAAGCCTTACATATTAGCCTAAAGCATGCTGTATCTTATAGTTAGGAAACCATAAGAAGTTAATTTCCAAAGGTTGTGTATATTCTCATCAACACACTAAACCACTCCACCTCTTATATAAGACAGCAAGATATTCAGGAGAACACATGGCAGAAACAGCAATTTAAAATTCTGAAAAAGGGCAAAACAAAGTTTGTCTAAAGAGCAAAAAAAGTTGCAACCCCATAGTTACTAATAGAGCACTCTAGACATTTCTTGTTTATCTTCCAATTTCACCACTGGTTTCTCATACCCAACTGATACTACTCCCTTGCTGACAGCTGAATTCAGAATCTCACATCCGAGTTCCTCCTTTCAGAGTTGAAAGCAAGCTTCCAAATCTCTACAGCCTCTGTAATCAAAGCAGCTGAAAGTTTTCAAGATTTTAGGGACTTTCTCCCTTCCCCCCTCAAGCGAATAGAGAAGAAAACAGACAAGAAAGGCCGGTCTGATTAATGAAACGAAGAATACATCATTAGTTACATTCCTGTTTTATTTTAGAGAGAGGGCTCAAACCTAGGTACAACAAAAAGAATCTCATTATCTATGAACACTGATATTTTGGGGTACAAGCCCCAAAAAACGAAGGCTTACAGTGATACATTTGAAAGTACATAAAACAAGTCACCAGTGTAAGCCAACCTCCTGACCGCTTTGCCTAAGTAAGAGTTAATATTGTCACAAAGTTAGCAAGTTAAAAAAAGAAAAAAATATATGAAGTAACAACTACCAGTCTACCCCCTCTGATACCGAGGCCACAATGCAGAACAAAGTCTCCAGCAGTTTCAAAAAAAGTAGGATAAATAAATTCAGTCTAAATATAAGCTTCAGGTGTAGCAAATGATGCAAACAAATATATTTACACATTTTAGATTTAACGTACATTTTACGTACAGCAATTCCAAAGTGACAAACATTACCATTCCATCTCAATATTTCATTAAAAAAATTAGTTTCTGCTTCCTAAAGAACTCTGCCTGTGAAATATTTGCAGATAAGTCCACTAACAGATACACGTGTCCATCTTTTTACTTTGCTGGAATAGGACTTCTACATGATATCAGATCAAGATTACTTTCCAGAATCCTACAGATCTCAAAGTACAAAAAGTTAATTATGTCCGAACAAGGTAGTGTTTCTACTGCAGAACTCCAAAAGCTTTTTTCAACAGCCTTACAATAAGAATCATGCCCATACTGTGCTAAGTGGATGAGTTTTAAGCATTTTAATATTGAATGTTTTCTGTAGCACGTTAACAATTTATAAGCCATCAGAATTACTAAGTGATGCCTACTACAGAAATTAATATATCTTTTCCCATACATTCCTTCCAAGTTGTGAGCCATGCTACAGACAAAAAGATGTATAAGCTGTCTTCGCAGGTAGCCAACTTGGGTTGGCAGGTAGCCAGAAGGGCATTAGCAGTGACTGCAGTGCAGAATGCTCTATTCAGAGCATCTGTAGTTCTGGAAGAGCTTTCTAGCTTTGATATAGTGCTCCACAAACACATTGAACAGGTTTCAATCTGGCAAGACACCACAGTAAACAAGCCAGGCTGTATCAAGCAGGCCTTGTGCTGAGCAAGGCCATGAGGTTCAGCAGCAGCCTGGGCACCTCCGCATTGAGTTCCCAGGTCAACATTCTACTGCAGAGTCCCAAGGCCTCTTCACTTGCTGCTGAAAAACAGGCATTTCAGAAATAAAGGGGCAGCAGAAGTAGCAGCGTTTTTATTAAGCCATAGCAAAACAGCAATGAAACTACTCTGAAGAAACAGACTGCCTACCCTTCTGGTATAAACGACTAACCAAAATACGTCTACCTAAACTAGCAGTGCTCTTTAATGCACAGAATTTTAAAAGATACAGCTTTAACAGATAACAGTTGTTTCAAAACCTGTTTTAGAAGATAACAGCTGTTTAAAAAATAGCAAGCAAAAGGGATACTTACTTGATGTCTGTATAATAAAGTTATGCTAAATACATACATGCATAGGTTAAGATCCACTGAAAGCATAATACTGTAACAGGGGAAAAAAAGGCTGATTCATAGGTGGAAAAAACTTTAGCTACCGCAGCGACACTCAACCCTGACTTACTAGTTTCCACCTTCTAAAATTATCTGACAGAGGGACAGGAAGGTATTTCCAGGGCAGCAGCAGGGACTGGCTATCCTGCTTACGTCCTAATGCCCTCATTTTCAAAGAAAAAGAAAAAACAGGTGAAAGCACGGCTTCAAGTACATGCCCGGCCCCTGCCTCTCGGACACAGCCAACGACCAGGACCCGGCTGGGCGACTGACAGCAGAGAGTCGGGGCTCCGCTTGTTCAAGGCCAGGGAGACACAGGCCAAGCAGCGGTTCAACAGACCGGAGGGCCCGCGCCCGGGCCACCGGAGGACAGCCACGCCACGCCACCCCTTCCCCGGGGCCAAGAGAGCCCAGTGCTCGCCCTCCCCACCGCGGCAGGGCCAAGGGCCCCCACCTCGCCCCGAGAAACCACTGCCAGTCGTCGCTCCCGGCTTGGCGTCAGTAGCGGCGGCGGCCCAAGCACTCACCAGGAGGGCGGCGCAGGGCCTGCGGGCGGACCCCAGGCCAGGCGAGGCCGCCCAGCGCTCCACAGCCGCCGCC
>JAOQGH010000040.1:37413625-37453757 GCA_025769975.1 Gallinago jamesoni | reverse complement strand
CCGCTGCCCGCCGACCAGGGAAACGTCACCACTCGCCCTCACCCTGCCGCTCGCTTCCGCTTCCGGGGGGGCGCGCGCTCGCCCCCTACCTCCTTAAGGCGGTCCCAGGAGGTAAAACGGCCGGGCGGAGCCCAGCGGCGCCGCCAGGAACTACCCCCGTGGCAGCTTAAGGGGCGGGGAAAGGGCAGGGCCTCCCCATGGGCGTGGGCGCCGAGCGGGGAGGCGGGGCCTGGCTGCCTGGGTGGGCAAGAAGGTGGGAGGGCCCGCGGCTCGCGCATGCGCAAAGGGGGGCGCCGTTTAACCACCTTACTGGGCACGCGCGGCGGACCCCTCCCTTGTGAGTGGTGGCGCCTTTCCGCATGCGCGCGGGCGGCGGAAGGAAGGCGGAAGGCGCCCCCCCGCGGCGGCGGCCTGATGGAGCTGGAGGCGGCGCGGCGGGCGGTGCTGGCCGCCGTGCGGGGCACGTGCGCTGCCGACCTGCCCCGCCTGCTGTACTGGATGCGCAACACCAGTAAGCGCGGCCCGGCCCGGCTCGGCGCCGCCGTCCGGCAGCAGGCCCCGGTGGCGGGAGGAGGCCTAGTGGGGGTAGCGGGCCTAAGCCGTGCCCCGGCCGAGCGAGCCGCTCTCGCCAGGCGCAGCGGCCTGGCTGCCCCCCTCTGGTACCGGGCCAGTGGCGGGGGGGATGGCGGGACGCCCTTGGGCTGAGGGGAGGCCCGCTCCTTGGGCCGGCGTTTGGCTCAAAGGCTGACAGGGCCCGCTGAGGCGGGTACCGGCCGGCACCCCCCCGCCAGAGGCCGACCGTTGCGGGGCCGCTTTGCCGGGGCGAGGGGGCTGCCCGGGCGCGGGGGAGCCGGCAGCGGAGTCGCCGTGGGTTGCGGTGTCGGGGAGGCAGGGCAGCCCGCCTGATGCCGCCCGCCCTCCCCGGCTCCGAGCAGGGTTCGCCGTGCCTGCAGCTGTCCCCTTCCCGGCCGCCGCAGTCGGCGGGCTGGCGCGTCGGTATGAACCGGGGCTGGTGGGGCGCCAGGGGTTGCGAAGTTGGCGGCTGAGGTACAGGCGGAGGTACAGGTGGTTCTGCCGGCTGTGCTGTAGACGGGCGCTCCCGGCAGAAGAGCAGGACAGCCGGCGGAGGCGGGCGGCAGGGGGTAATCTCTTTTAAACTCTCCAGCGTGCGCCGTCGGAGGTCGCAGGGAGGCACTGTGCGCCTGGCGCGTCTCCGGATTTTTTAGACGTTAGTCTTGTCATGTACAACTTCACACGTGATCATAGAAAATAGTGGTTTGCGCTAGTTTGTAAACACTGCTTTCCCAGTTAGTGTCATCTTAGGTTAACGTCGCTTTTTGTTTACTCTCTTGTTTGTGCCTCGGTGTAATTTCATCAACATGCTGCAATCAAGTGTCTTATGACAAATGAAGAAAGGAAATGTGGGTCAGTGCACACGCTGGCCATTTGCAACTGACCAAAAAGATAACAGGGAGGCTCTGAATGCACGCAGTGCACTGAAGCGGTGGGCGCATAGTGCCATGCTGAATAAACTGTCTAAACACTGCTTGGTCTGTGGGAATATTTGCATTTGGCTGTTGCAGATATGGATCTTGGAAGACCCTCCAAATACTTTAGTCCAGTTTCAAGCAGCCAATAAATCTGTGTCCTGTTTATTAATCATTGCCTGCTGAGACGGTAAACCCACTGCCTGATGACTGTGCATTGGGTGGGAAAAAATTATCATACAGTACATCCCCAGGTCATGCCCCGTTGTCCCAGGGTTATTCTCGTTCACATCTTTTGCTCCACCATCTTGGCTTTAGGGTGGAAACATCTTCATAAGCAAACACATAGGGACTTGAACAGAGGCCATGACACCTAGGGGTTGTCCAGCTGTCCAGGCACTCAGAACTGCAGACTCATGGCATCTCTGTGGTTTGCAGCTCCCACGTCCACTCAGATGCAGAGGCAGGAAAGATCCTTCTCTGGCTGAGCAGGCCCTCTGCTGGCATTGCTGGAAAGGAACCAGCTGGGAACGCAGGCGTGCCCTCCTCGGTGGACACGCAGCCCTCCCGCCCTAACAGATTTTTCCCTAGGAAAGACATCACCAGATGTTTCAGAGCATCTGCGAGTCGGCCTGTACAATTAGAGCAGAGATGGGGCTCCCCAATACTTGGAGGCTGAAGTTCGATGGATGTAGTTAGCGTCAATTATAACTAAGCAGTCTTATTTTCACTGTGTGTCTGTATGTACACACATGTAGATACACATGCATATGTCTACACATGTGTGTATAGACATAACGATAGAGCGTTCTGCTATAAGCAGTATTTCATCCCTTCCTTTTTGAGACCTTGTCTGGATGCAGTAGCATGTTCCGCTTGCTAAACGGTGTTTGGGTCACTGTAGATAATCTTGTTAGAAGTGGTTTTCTTCCATCCAATATGCTCTAATTTAAAAATCTCATTGAATTTCATATGCAATCATTCACAGTGCTTGTTCACTTAACATAAATCATTACAGCTCTTTCTACACTATGTTAGTTTGTGTGGTGTGCATATATGGCTTTCTCAGCTTCCTGACTCCTTTACAAATCCAGAAAAGCACATGGGAACTTACTAGTCAAACTTGAAGATGCTTAACTGTTTCAGCTAGAAAATACCTACTGTTTTCTCTACTTTGATTCTATGATCGTGCTTTAGCTCTACTGTAGGAATTTTTAGCCAATGGCATAGTTTATGTAGACTTGCAAAAACCCTTTGTCAATGAGTAACTTTTATAATTTTTCTTTTTATGCTACAGCTTCCAAGAATTCTCAAACAGATAGTTTCTGTGAAAGACAAGTATGCTATGGTTCCTAACCTTTATTAGATTATGATCTTTCAGATATTTTTCTCTGAATTTTAATGATCTAGAGCTGTGCATAGGTTCTTTCAGTGAAATAAAATATATTTTCTTGCTTCATATTAAGTCTTTGTAGTTAAGATGAAAACTGAAGTGTAGATCAGGTTCCAAATTTTGAACTCTTGTTCCAAATTTTGAGCTCTTGGTACATCTGAGCAATCTGTGTCCTACTATTTTTATATTGTATTCATCAATGCTGATTGCTGCTGTTACACTATGTACATAATCTTAAAACTAACATAATTAGCTTTGTAGTTGCCTTTTTAGTGGCTTTTTAGCTCATATGCTGCAGATCAGAGGACAGAAGTTGCACTTTGGGCATCCGGGTCTTTGTGGGCATCTTACAGTTTGTGATTGTATTTTGCCAAGTACTGGTGCAGTATAAAGCTATAGGTAACTCTTTGTTCCCAGATTTGTCATTTGGGACATGTGTGACTTAGGCTAATTTTATTTCCCAGATTGCCACATTTGCAGAGAAATTTAGAGCCTATAGAATTTGGTCTCATGCTACTGCTTGTAGAAGTTACCAGTTTCCAAATCTGTTGATTATGATGTTTTAAGTTAAAGTATTAATGTTTGGCTGATTTTTGTGCTTTCATGAGGTGCTGCAGTCTCCCTCTCTAAGGCACATATATGTGTACATGTAGGTGTACAGCAGAGGAGAGAGAATTAGAAAGCTTTGTGCCTATCTTTAAGAGCTTTTCATTGTTACCTGATTAAGACATCTCTGATTGCCTCTTTGGGCCATTAACCTGTTCATGTTTTTCTACTCTCCTTTTTCTGAATGGCTGTGTCCTTCTGGTTTATCTCCAGTTTTCTTTTTCTCCACCCTGAGCTAAGTACAGGACTGGCCTAAAAGAGAGATATCTCTTTCTTACACTGGTTTTCTTTTCCTGCAGCATTGAACAGTAAGTAAGCAGAGGCATTTGTCCAGCAGGTCACGTTCCTTTACCCTTTTTGCAATTTCCCTGGAGTTGCAAATATTTTGCGTGATGTCCCCAACACAACGCTGTTGATGACACTTCTCTGTACTTTTTTTCTGAGCTGCTTCTGTAGCTGCATACTGACAGGAGCTTTTACTGTGTTGATTTTCCCCTCAGTGTTGCATTTGAGTCATTATAGTGCCCATTGTAACACCTAGATAATGCTGTAGTACTGGTTGGATGAAGGATAGTGAGGAGCTGGTGCCTAGGGTTCTGCTGCTGCACCCTTAATACTGCCAAGGAATTTGGGGTTCTCTCTGCACAGAGAGAAAACAGTGTTACAGGAGATGCTAAAAAAGTTACTGGATCTCTGTAGTGCACACACAAATAAAAGCCCAGTCTTTGCAATACTAGGGAAGAAATATTAGTAGGAAAGAAACTAATAGGATACTAGTGCAATACTAGGAGGAAAGAAACAAGCTTCTGATGAGCAATATAAAAAAAAGTTGTAGGGATGGGGAGAGAATATTCTGAATGAAAAAACTCTAAGCAAACAAGGATAGGATAAATGGAAACAAAAATGGCATCCTCGCAGACAAGTTGTTTTTCTGTGGTGTGTGGGTTTCCACCCCCCCCTCCTACTGCCATCCTATTCCTGTTTCTGTCAAGATGTTGAGCTTTTAGCTCCAGCTGAAGAGGACTGGGCACGATTCCACTGTTAGCTATAGTCCCTCATGCTTCTCTCTCAAGTGTACACGCAGCCTTAGATTAAAACCCTGCATAAAGTGGTTGCCCTTTAGGATTAGTGTTGTCGCAAAGACAGCCTTATTTATTAATTTAACTTGTTTGTTGTTTTCTGACTCCCATGCTGTATGCATGGAATGCTACTGAGAAACTTTTCCATGGAAGAGCCAAATTACTTTATAGTGAAGCAAGTTATCTTATCTAAAGTAAAGACTCTTAAGTATTTTGAACTGAGTGAACGTTGAACAGCTTCTCACTCTAATGATTTCTGACTAATCTTCCTTAGCAATTATGGGAATGTAAGCGTATGCAAGATGCTATTCATTTTCTTCTTTGTATGAATAAAAAAAACAGTCATCCCTTTTTTTTTTTTTGGGGGGGGGGGGTATTGTGAATCTTAGAAATTCCAAATCTTTACGTATGAATGAAGAAGACGTTACTGTTCTAAGGCAGCTGCTTAGCAACACTGCTTTGCTGTTTCGCAACCAGCCAGTTCTTCCCACACACTGCAGTGAAACGTACGTCATTTCACGGTGACTTGCATTCCTGCTTTTCTTTTTAGTTAGTCTTAGATCTCAAAGAAAATGAAATAATAAGAGTTGGAAAGAATAACAGGAACCCTTGGTGTCTTAACTGAACTTTTTTATAATAGGATGATTAATGCTTTAATATCCTTCTGCAATAATCATGGTTCCAGAAGTTCTGGCTAAAAAAACTTGGGTGAAGCCCAAGAGCTAATTCGAACCACTTGGGGAAACCCCCCTGAAGATCCCCTCCCAGTTGGGTCCCAGCATTTGATGTATAGCTTCTATATAAATGTGTGCATTTATATAGGGCATATTCCCTCTCTCTCCTCCACTGCTCTAACTCTTAAGAATTTTCAGTAGCGGGAGAGAATGCATTTGGTAAGAATGGGTGCCGGAGTGGGTAAGCAGTGAAATCAGAATTTATCAAGCTATCTCTATACATGAACAAAAGAAACAGAGGAAGTAAATACAAGAATCCTAATTTCAAGTTTGAAGTGGAAGTCACCAAGCCACTCAATTTACTGGCAACTACTGAACGCTTTTGCTGTACTTAGAGCTTTAATGTTGATTACAAAAGTCTGTCTCTTAGTTCATGTCAGTGATGAAGCACAGATAAGGTGATAAAAAGACCTTTTCTGGTTTTTCATGTACTGTTGCGGGGTCTAAGGTAGATAAAAAAATAATTTTTTCATCAGGGCTAAAACTGATTGTTCTAATACTAGCTTTTACATTTTTTTTCAGGCATATAATAGTAAAATAAAACAATCATACATTTATTTTTTTTCCATTCTGTGTAATTTATTAGAAACATTTAAATCTAAAGCTAAGAATTCAAAGAGATGTACTGGTCTGAAGTGCTAATTGTTCATACAGTGATGTATTGCTCAAAACAACCATTGAATAATAAACCGTTGCAAATCCTATAAGGTTAAACAACATATAATTAAGTACAAATTAATTTTTTTCTTGTGGATTCACTTGTACTGGGAGCAAACTAGGTTTTTAAGAGGTTGGTGTCGGATTTAGTCTTGTGACTTCAAAGTTAAGGGCAGTCAGTGCTGCAAGTTCAGGCCTTTAACAGGCAGCGAGGGAGGGGGATCTGACAAAATTAACTTAACCGGCCCATGGTAGACGTGCTGCTTTTGTACTGTGTTCTGCATATGGAGAAGAAACTTAGGAACAGACAAAGTTTGTCCAGCTTTTTTCTATTATGCATTGTATATTTCTGTTACGTATTCAATTATGTATTGTGTCCCCGGACCTGATAGTTAAAATTATCAGATGATTATTTTCACAAGACAAGAATAGTAAATAGTATAAGAAAAAACTCTTTTACAGGAAGTGTTCTTTAATGTTTCCTTTCAGTACTATTGTCACTGCAGGTGGAACTGGAGTGGAATGAGTCTCTTTGAAAGGATGAAAACATGGGTTTCTGCAATGTAACAAGTATAGTATTTTTTTGTGTGTGTATGAAAAAGCAGTTTAGTACAAGGCTTCATACCCAAGTTGTTAGAAGTGATTTATCCAAGTAAAATATCCTTTCAGAAGAGATCAAAATAGCATTGCAAAACCACATTAACTGGAATGCATTTATTTGTTAAAATTATGCCATACCAAAAATCTTTTCCACTTCTCTGTTGTTTGGTAAACTAAAAGGGGATGTGACCTTTAATTTTACAAATGACCACCTTTGGGAATTAGCATTAATTTCCTTTGTTGTGACAAATGGTACTGCTGCAAGAGAGGTCTCAAGAATATTAAGTACTTCTGAGTTGTTAGATGCTGAAACTTCATAATGGTGGGGAAAAGTAGTGATTGTAAAATAGATATGTGACTTACTTTGTTTAAAATTTAACTTTGAAGCTTCTTTCAATTTATGAATATAAAAGACTTAAAGAACTAATAAAATAAGCCCTGGTTACGTTCCTGTTGGAAAAAAAAACTGATTATTTTGTACCAATAGCTAAGTATGCTTAAGGATGGAAAGAGTATTTTGAGTTCCTGAAGAAGTTGATATACTGAGGTCACAGATAGCATCTCAAATTGTTCAGTCAAAAAAGGAGACAGTAATGTTTTAGAGATATGAGACTTCCTCCTTGACCTGTTTGTTCAGTATCAGAATGATGAAATTAACCTTTGTTGTTAATTGTTGTTAATATTTGCTTTTTACTTCTGTGAGTCTGAATATATATCTGGAAAAGTGGAAGATGCTTGCTGTTACGGTTCCCTCTGCTAAATCCTCTTCTTTCCACGTGACATGTAATTTTCTGTTGTAATTCGGAAATTATACATTACTTGTCTTCAGTCATGTATTTCGCAGTGCCAGGATGTTTAGATGTTGGTGTAGCGGTGCTCTCTGTCCGGTGTGAGGCTTTGTGATGCTTTCTTAGTTTGTGTTACATTTGCCGTAGAAAGGCTGAGGAGCACCAGGGTGTTAATTACGCTTTTTGCAATGTGTTAATTAAATTTTATAAATGCATGTTCAGTAGATCCAGTGGAACCGGTTTTTGAAGTAAAATACAAACACTGTGCACTCAGACTTCCTCCATAAACAAATGATTGTGATTCATCTTGCCGTACTTCATGATCTGTAGGGTTCTTTCCTGGTTAGTTGTCTGTTCAATGAACACAGGGGTTGGCTCGCACACTCTCCATTTCATATATATAACAGGGACTGAAATGGTATCACAAACAGTTTTCTATTTTTGTTTCTTCTTTGAAGATCCTTTGTAAGGTGATACTGAGATTCTCAAGAGCGGGCAATTTGTTAAACACAAGGGTGGAGTTGATAAAACTGCACGGGTCTGAGGCAAGATGTCTATTTTCATATTTGGCACCTGTGTTCCATACTTGATGGCAATCTATAAATATTTACATACTGCAAAAGTAAATGAGTTATTGTGGTGGCTGTTGCTGTTTCTTGCTTTGACAGGAATGAGGGGACTCTCAGCGTCTGAGTTCAGTCCCAGGCTACACACGCAGGCGCAGAGCGTCGCTTCCACAGCTTCTGCTGTCCCCTCGGAAGGAGTCTGTCCAAACCTCCTTCTCTTTTTCTGTTCCTGCATGCTTATGCTATGTTATGAACATCCCAGAGGCAGTGAGTGACTTTTCTGATCAGCTCAGGGAAGATTTCTATGGATGTGACACAGCACAGAAGCAAACCCAGAGATTATGGGAAGAGAAGGTGGACAGATTTAACTGTTGTTTAACTGGGACTTTCACTGCATTAACTGGTAGTTGGGAAGGAGCATTTTCAGTATCAGTGTTTTCGTTTGAGCTGCGTATGTCTTGTAAGATTTTTCCTGAGGACCTGTTCCATACAGAGCCTCCACAAGAGCTCTTCTGTGTCGTACTTGGTTTCATCAGAAAAGCTCAGAGGGCCCCATGGGAGATGGTCAGTGTTGTGACAAGTGGGAGTCACGGCAGGGTCAGGGTGTTCTGGATTAGAGGAAGATGGGACAGGGAAACCTGTCCCCCACAGAAAGTGTCCATTTCCCTACCGCAGGGGTGGGCACTGAACAGCCTAGAGAGCTGCTACCACTAATGGTGGCCAGAAAAGGTCCCCCAGGCCATGAGGGAGCAGATCCTATTGACGCACCAGCTCTGGGAGAAAGTGAGCCCAAGTTCTGCATTTGCAGTGTGATGTGGCTGGCCTGGTGGTCTATGAACACTTCCTGCATTTCATTAAATGCTATATATGAATTTGATACTCTTAACAGGCAGTATAACAGCTGGATGAGCTCTCTTGCATAGTAATAGTATTGTTTTAAAGCATGTGCCAGATGTAGGGGCTTATTGCCCACAGGCACTGGTCTGTACAGCTGCTAATATCAGCTTTCTACTCTCTCATTCTGTCTGTAGCACGATTTTTCTCCTCACTTCTTCAGACGTTACCCACCTCAGCAAACTCTGGCTCCTTTGCACTCTGAGGGCCTGTTGTGGGGCTGATGGTCCCAGATAAGCAACAGGTCCTCAGGAAAAACCTTACAAGACATACGCAGCTCAAACGAAAACACTGATACTGAAAATGCTCCTTCCCAACTACCAGTTAATGCAGTGAAAGTCCCAGTTAAACAACAGTTAAATCTGTCCACCTTCTCTTCCCATAATCTCTGGGTTTACTTCTGTGCTGTGTCACATCCATAGAAACCTTCCCTGAGCTGATCAGAAAAGTCACTTGCTGCCTCTGAGATGTTCATAACAAATCTAGAAGTTGCTGGATGGACCATGAGATTAACAGGAGATGGGTGCTCATTGGAGGTTTCAAATTAAAATGCTGATGAGCTGGAGCTGCTGCATTGCACCTGTTGTGCTGTTCCTGCTGCTGCTGCTGCAGCTGCTGCCCCTGTCCCTTCTGTGTTCCTCAGTGCAGAGGCTGCGTTTGTAGGAGCTGAGGTTCTTGAGAGCTTAACTGGGAGCTCTTTGGAACAGCAAGTTGTCTTCCTGTCATACAACTGCCAGTGGCATTGTGCCCATCAGGGCCTTGGAGCGTTACTGCTATGCATTTAATAAATAATAAACCAAATATATGTTAAGGGAATCCAGGTGATTTAAAGTTTCTGAAGCTTACTACGGGGGATTCAGGATTATCTGTTGGAGTCAGTTTGGGAACATGTTGCAAGAAACATTTACGTTTACACTCTAAGAACAGGGTGTCTTGCACTAATGAATGAGGGTTTCTTTAATCATATTTTTTCTCACTACAGTGCTTACCCAAAAAGCATTTCAGAAGCATTTCATAGTTTAGCTGGTCTCTGTTTCTTATACTAGCCTTAAAAATTCTCAATTTCTAGCATTGCCTGTGTTCCACTGGAAAGATTAAGTATATTAGCATAGAGAAACTTGTAGCATATAGATTTATTTTGAACCTCCTTGCCGTCAAGCTTGCCTATACTAATTTTCCTACCTGGGACAGTAAGGCTAACAAACATTAACTGTTTTTTAACACTTCCAAAAGCTGTCAGATCTTCTTTTGGTGAGTGATATATGTGAAAGACACACTCCCTGCCCAGTATAGTGGCAGTCTAAAGAAACCAAGAAACAAACCAGAAGGGGTAGGAAAGAGACAACAAACATCACTATTTTTAGAAAAGAATCAATGGGTTTGGTATATTTTTCAGGATTAGTTTTGTGGGGGGTTTTTTTGTGTGTTTTTTGTTTCTTTTACAGGTATGTAGTTTTGACCTGAGATGTACCTTTGTTCAGAACCAGCTCAGTGTCCTCAGAGCAGTGAGATGTCCAAACAAAAAGGAATTTCCTCCATTTGAGGAAAATGTAACAGAAAAGGAACAGAGTACAGGCATTATAGCAGATCTCATGCAGAACATCAATTAGGACAGAAAAAATGCAAGAAAAGTTTGGATAAGCGGATCTGGTTTCTTCTGGAAAAGAAGACTGATGGGACACATAAATCTTTAAAGAAGTAAAAAGTTGCTATAAACAGGAGAAGAACAAACTTTTCTGTTTCCATTGCAAGTGGGACAGAGTACTGAGTTTAAATTGTGGCAGGGGAAATCTAGATCAGTTATTAAGAAAAGTATTCCTTTCTAATAGTAAGTGTAGTCAAACACGTGAATAGATTTCTATTCAAAAGGGAGGTTGTGGAGTCTCCAGCATTAACAGTCTTTTTTAATAGAACAGATTTAATAGAGTAGTGACACTATTGATTCAGCCATTGAAGGAGGAAGGATTGGTGACTACCGAAGGTTCCCTCAATCTTTTTGCTCTAGATGTCTTAAAAAAATAAGAGTGTTAAAGTAATGCAAGAATATGCTGGAAACATAACAAGAATTTACAGCGTGGCTTTGCAAAAGCAGACTGGTTTACATCCATTCCTATTTTCTTTCACCTTTGAAACATTTTGATAGTTTTAAGTTGTGTAAAATGTATTGTAAGTTGAACTGTTGAACTGTGCGTTATCCCTGATTTTTTGTAAACCACTTTATTAGAAAGATGGTATGTATAAAAAGAAACTTGTATAAAAAAAAAAAGCCTGCATTCAGGCAACTATGAGTTTTGTCATTTCTCCAATAGTTCAAAAACATCTTTGATGTTTTTATATCTTAAGCTGAAACAGTATCACTTTGGTGGCAGCCCAGACCATCATATGTGAGTTATAAGTTTATAAATATGAAAATAATTTGAGATTTCAAAAAAGCGCTACGTTTATTTTAAGTGGCAAAGTTATTACAATCCAAATCTGTCATTGGCTGGAAAAGCTAACAAAGGCTGAAAAATGCATTTCAAATAAAAACCTTATCCATCTGGTATTGTTTATGTCTAACAACTGTATTGTACTGGTCATCACTCAGTCCACATGATCTGCATATGATTGTTCAGGGGTTTTTGTTTGTCTTGATTTATAGATGACTTTGATGAGCTTGTGGTGACTAACAATGATGTTGTGCTCAAAAATATCGCTGAAGATTTGCGGAATCATTTACCCATCGAGGCAATGTTTAATTCGGAACATCAAGCTGTTCAGAAAGTAAGCTAATTGTTATGGTCTCGTTTTGCTGAACTGTATAATTTATTTGGGGACTGACCATGCTGACTTTAGTTTTAGTAGTAGTTCATAACAAAGAATGAACATTGGATTGAGGTACAGGAAATCGCAGTTTGGTTCTCAGGTCTGTTGCTGCATCATTGTGTTGTTTGGCTTAGCTTTCATTCTGTGTGGTATGGCACCTGTCACAGTGATTCTTTAATGCTAGCTCCAGAACAGACTCTAACAGCCCCCTGAAAGAAAATAGAAATACAGGGCCAGTGTTTTGCTGTTGCCATAATGTGGGCAGCCCAGAAATGATTTCCAGCTCTTTTCAGATTCTGATGGCTCAGAAAGAGGTGGGCTGTGAGTCCTGTGGGAGGGGAGAGCACCTTTTCTACTTGAGCTGTCAGTATAGGTGGAAAGTTAATGCATTTCCCAGAAAAGTAGTGTGTGGCTCTTAAACAGGAAAAGTTGATTGGCCACATGCAGCAAGCCTGGGAGAGGGAGGAAAGAGGAGTAGGAGGATGAAGATTATACCCCTTGAAATGATGAGAAGGCAAGCATCCCAACTGGTATGCTTTTGATTGAAAATGACACCTATGTTAATCAGGGGTGTTTCTAGATTGAAGCATAAGGCATGAAGATGAAAATATTCAGACAGTTGAAGTTGAAAAGCAAAATTGCCCCTTCTTCTAAATTTAAGTTACATTCTCGTCATTAAAGTGGCAGAGAAAAAGCTTCCTTTACCCTCTACCTCCTTTATAGCCAGGCAAACGCTAAGGAGACAAAATTCACAGCAGGTCTCCTACTCCTACTGTTGAAACCAGATTGCTTTCCTTTGTCAGCTTCCACTTACTGGTTATTTCAGTGAACTTTGATGATCCAGTTTGCGTGCAGGTTTACTATTGTTTAATTTTGATTTGTAACTTCTGAGTAGGGAAAAACTTGGATCTCAGGGATTTTGGGAAAGGTAGGAGGGTGGGACAATGAACTTGCTTATGCCTTTCTTAGGTTTTGTTCCTCTTCTCAGATACACCAGCATCCACTGCCCATGATTCATGTTGATGCATTCCTTTATGATGATGATTTTGTTGATTCATTGTGTGAGGAGGGGAAAATGAGTAGGAGCTATTGCACAGAGTGTGGCTCATACAAGACTGCATCTTTAGGTAAGTGCTCTTTTGGAAACATGAAAAACAAATTCAGTTTAACTGAACTGGTTTGTGCAGTGACTCAGCCGGACAACATAACATCGAGCTGATGGAGAACTTTGTCCAGGCTGGTGTAGGGTACAAGCCAGAATTATTTCCTATAACCAGTGGAAGGAGACTTCTACACACGTAAGTTGAATTAATTTGCAGTGTATGAGTGACCCTAGTTGCCCACAAAAACTGACCAGGGAAGAGACAGGGCTATGTACCACTGAGAAGCAGGATGCAACAGGAAGATGGTACTGTTGAGTCCATGCAGTAGCCTCAGTCTCCTCTCAGGCTGAAAAGCCCTAGGAAGCCCCATCTGTCCTAACGCTTGTGTGTAATGTGGTGCAGATCAGTGCTGTCACCTGTATAGCACAGGCATTGAAGGGGGAATGTTTTATAGGGAGAACATTCCGTTCCTTAAAACCTTGGAGTTGAAATGCAAGCTCTTAATAAAAACTTTGGCATTAATTGTGTTGAGCCTTAGGTACCATGTTTCCTTTTTCACTTAAACAATTTCAGGTTACTGGTCTTTGTATTCTTTAATATGTGTCACAGTGCAGAAAAAGGTAATTCAGTTTCATGAAGGATTTCAAAATTTGCCATGTAAGGGAAGGAATCCCCAGACTCGAGACAGACTGCTTGGCAGGCTACCTCCAATCTGCAAACCCTGGTTTTCCAGGGTCCCCAGTGCTAGTTCAGGCAGGAGTCCATACAGGTTTTCAGTGACGATAACTCTTCAGATTAGTATTTCATTGGTTAATAACACCGTAGCTAGTACTGCCCACCCAACACCTTTGTTCTGTTCTTATTTCCCAGAGTTTATTTCGCATTCCTTTTCCCTCATGGAACTGAAGTTTCTTTATCACCATGTACTGCCTGACCTGACAGGAAAGGTAGTGGTTGACGTTGGCTCCAGGCTTGGTGCAGTGCTATTTGCGGTAACTTCCAGCACAGGAATTCATATTTTATTACTGTTGCAAACGTTTTCCCTCTTCTCTGACTGCCTACTCTCGTAACTCCATCTTGGATGGGTCATTCTGAGAGGCACCTCTGGTCTGGCTCTCTGAACAATATAAGGTGCTGTTTAGTAGCAATTTCAGTTCTTGTTCTGTTCCTCACAAGAGGGAATACAAAAGATCTTGCTTTTGGAGAGGAAAAGTTTGTTGTCCAACAGAGTAGCATATTGCTGTCACACAAGCTGCTCTTTTGCTAGTTCCTGCTCTCTCTCTCCTCCGTAAGTAAGTTTGTCCTCTATGTCTTGACCATGTCTATATATAGATTAGTTATGTTGAATTCCTTTATGAAGCTGACAAACTGTTAAATTATACAAAGGAAGACTTTGATATGAATTTGTCTCCAAAAACATATTGTCCTGCTCTGCATTTTAAAATGCACATAAAATACTTCATTGAGAAACTTGAGTGCAATTTTGATTGCTTTTGGCATGGGTGGTGCAACATATGGCCAACAGCAATGCAAAACACACATTACAACTTTCTTACAAAAGTCAATGGCTGTTTAGGGCTCAATCTTGGAAACGCTTGAGCATGTTATTTTACTCATCTGAATAATCTAATTTTGGGACTACTCAAATGAGGAAAGTTGCTCCCATTTGTAAATATTTGCAGCATCGGGTCCTTAAATGGTAACACTTCTGCTAGCCCAAATTTGTTTTAAAGTACTTAGATGCTTGTATTGTTATAGTAGAAGATAGTCTCAAGATAAAGCAGGGAAAACTTTTTAAAAAAAGATTTCTCCTTTTTAACCATATTCTTGGCTTGTGTTGGAGGAGAGGTGACTTCACCTTCACAGGTTGCTTTTCTACTCCCTCAGCTGAATGGTTTCAGAAAACTTTAATAATTAGGTTGTAGTACATAGATACCTCAAATGTTCTGTATCTTTAGCATTGTTTGTTTGTCTTTGCCATTGTTGGCAAAGTGTAATTATGGTGTCAATGGAGACAATTGCACTGACAGCACTGTCTTCACTAGGACTCTTTAGGCTTAAGTATTTGTCCTTTTTTTTTTCCTAACATCTCCAACAACTTCCCAAAATCTCAGTCTGAAACCAAACCATTATTTTGGGCTTATTATTAAGAGATAATTTATCTTTTTTTCAAATATACCTGTATGAAGCACCTGTGAAAATGGCAATAATACAATACTTAGAGGTGCTGACAAAGACTCTGTGCCAAAAATATCCCATTATAATACTAGTACATTGTCCTCCATTTTGAGTCACTTTGACTATGTGTACGTCTCATGTCTGGTTTTTTTCCTTGCTATTTTCTTCTTCCATTCTCCCAAGAAACAAAAATCTGCAGTCTTTTCCTTTCACAATATTTTTGTAACTTGGTTTATACTGCTTGTTTCCTTCTTAGACAATTTTCCATCTATTTTGCAATTGAAGTGAACTTGCAGCTTTCCTTTCCTTTTTATTATTTTGATGAATCATTTTGGATCTCTCGCTAAAATTGGTGAGATGTAAGCGGGAATAGCGAAATCAGGGGCTTACCTCTGAAAAATGTCACATCCACTGAAAGACATTTCTCAACTTGCTGTTTTAAAATGCTTTTTTAACCTTAACCTATGTTTTGTTTTTTCCATTTTAATTGAAATTTCTGAACTTGTTTTAAAGGCATCACAGTTACTAAATTTCCTTTTCCCAATGTAGGGTTATCTTTATAGCTCAGCATCCCAACTGTACGGAGTAGAAATGAATGCAGACTTTTGCCAGTTGCAAGAAATGATGGTTACAAAATACCAGTTCATTGACAGAATAAAGGTAACTAAATATATGGTTTAGCATATATAATTTTAACCACTGTGTACTAGGTATCCTGTTTATGCAAGTGGCTGGCAAATCAACATTGAGAAGTTGTTTCTGCTTTTTTTTTGTTTTGGTCCTAAACAAAGGCTTTGCATTAGGGGAAAAAAATATAGCAGAGAGGAAGAGAAAAATTATCAAATATGATAACATCTGTTTAATCATTTAGCCTTTTTCCTGAATGGATTTACCTACTGGCTTATGTAAAGCAGATATATCTTAGCTGTTTCTCCCAGTGAAATCAATGACATTGCCATTAACTCTTGTGAAACTGAGTGTATAAAGAGTTTCTGTGATGAGCAGCAAAACTAAATGCCTGTATTCATTAACCCTTAACAGAAAGATGTTTGTAGGATTTGCAGATTTGCATCTAAGAACACCTAAAGGATTTATTGGTATTTCCTTTCGTGGAATATCAGTGCATTGGTACCTTCCACAAACAAAATGGGCTTCAAACAATGTGTTATCATTATGGAAACCATTTCCCTAGTCTCATTATGGAAATAACTACTATTATTTTAATTAGAAAAAAAATATTTTTTCCTTTCTGGGGAATACCAGTTTTTTTGTTACCAGCAAAATTTAGTAAGTAGAATATGACAGGTAGAATACTGACTTCAGTCATGTGTTGTATGTATATGGTCTTGAATGGAGTCACACAACCTGCTGGGTGTAGTAGTTTCTTGGGAATTAAAATAACCAATTATAAACTGGAAAGAAATAATAGACATGAAATGTTTAATACAGGGTAAGCAGTATCATTGAGTTGCCCGGTTCAGTCCCAGTTGCTGCCAGTTTATCCATAACCTTTGGTTTTTGCATATGTTTTGTGTTCCTAACACCTTATTGTGACAAAACTGAAAGTGCAGTTAGGAGCTTTGTCAAGTTACTTCGGTGGAGCTGGAGATCTATATGCATGCTTTTCAGTCTTGTATATTCTTTAGCATTAGCTTTTTTGTTTTTCCTTCACACCTTGTAATTCTGCTGAAGTAGTCATTTTAGAGCATAAAGATAAGAAGATAATACATTTTCAAAGCAGTGCCTGAGGACTTAGCTATTTGAGTCTCATTAGATGCTAATTTAGTCATGTGACTTGTGTTATAACACCACTTTGAACATTTCAATCTTAGATTTTTTTATTTCACCCCCAAATGGATCCTCTCGAGAGATACATACCAGCTTGAAAAATAGTCAGAATCCAGTTGCTGATAATTTATGACACAATTCTGAAAAACTTTTAAGACACCCATCTTAAATAACGATTGTTTTTTCAGGGCATTCTGAATTTTTGTTAGAGTACATTCCCAAAGGACAGTGGGGTGAAATTATATCTTTAGTGACTAAATCTCTGAGTGAACCTTTTGTTTCTTTTCTACATTTGGTTTGTTAAAGTACGTAGAAAGTTGCTCAGCATCTTTTGCCATTTGAGCAAACACTTGGATGCTGGGAGGAAAGTAAACAGTTCAGCAGATCTTAGAAAACTTGTGATCTCAATTCAGAAATTGCCTGTAATCATGAAAGGCTTGGTGTGTGTTCCATTGGGCAACAGGGCTGTTTTAAAATCAGTTGCTGCCCCCTCTCTTGTGCCAGCACACAGCCAAGTGGGACAGGGAACTGGTCCAGCTGAAGAAGAATCAAGCCAAAAAGGTGTTTTGGCTGGAGCAATACCTGGGTCTGGCTCGTGGTGCAGCCACACGTGGTAATGTGGTCCTGCGTTCACCAGCAGGAATAAGGATGTGTTTGGGGAGGATGGGGTGCTTAGGTCTCTTTAGGCAGCACGGTCACCTATGCTGTAAATGCAGGCTAATTTTAAGTTTAGGTTTAGGTGTTACTCAAGGAAACATCAACATGTGTTCAAAAGTTTCCCAGAAGTTTGCTTACACCTTTCTGAATTGAGGCTTAAAATACTAGGACTGCCATTAGTAGGACATTAAGAAAGTATGCTAATTAGGACTTCTTGTGTTGCAAGAAGTCAACTGATGGAGCAGTCCCCCAGTCACTCGTGTTGAATTAAAGGACTGCTGCTTAGGGGTTTTGTACAGAAATTCTGAGGGTTTGTTATTTTTTCCCCCTGAAAATAAGAGAGTAAAGTAAAATGTCTGTTTAGCCTCAGGAACAGCCTAGTAGAGTCTAGGTAAATCTGGGTTCCAATATATGAGTTCTGGCAGATATAGCAGGGGCATGTTTTGCCCCTTGCTGTCTGTCCTGCCCCACTGCAGGAGGCTGTTGCCTGTGTAAGAGTGCAGCAGGCAAGCCTCTATACATAATATCTCTGCCACCCCAGTTTATGGTCTTTCATTTTAACCTACGGTTAGTGGCACCTTTATGCAGAGGACATGAGTTGACAGCCAGGACCTACTGTACTTAGGGCTGCTGCTGGTGGCCTGACTGGTCTGTCTTCTTCCTCTGCTGCCCAAATGCTTGAACTTCTTAATCAGCTCCTGCTACAGTTTACAGTGCACTGTTTTAAGATAAATTATCATCAATCATAATGGTCCAAAGAGCTCTAAGTTTCATGAACTAGTGGATAAATAGTTCAGATGTCCACACACTCGAGGTGAAAGTAGGAATTTGACCAGTCATTCCGACAACTGGACTGTCCCTGTTTCTCAACATGATAGAGCCTTCAAATACTAACCTGCCCTTCCTGGGTAATGTAAAAGAACACAGTTTTGCTTCCTTTGCACTCACCACAGGCAGTGGTGAACAATTTGGCATGGTAATGTCTTTAAGGATAAAGCTGTTTGTTTTTCTGATTTGGAGCACTTGCAGAGAACCTGCGGAATACAGCTCTCACAGATGAAATGCTGTGATGCCTGGCTGTTTATGAACTGTAGAGTTTTCCTTGTGTTGTTATCACTGATAATGAAATACTTGGCTATAATTGCAATTGCTGTAATGCATTCTGGTAGCATGAACCAACGTCATAAACTGTGCAACTCGACATCTTTTCCTCACTTGAACCCTTACAAGTTGCAGGGGTGGTAGTATCTGTTTCCTCTGTCAATCAGAACAGCATGCTTTGCGTGTTTGTTAGGAGGAATACATAATTTACCCTCCCACAAGTATTGATATATTAAGTGGGCAAAACATTTTTCAACAGATAAGTGTTTTAATCTTCCATACTTTTCTGTCAGAATTAAGAATTCCTTTTTACATCTGTCCAATATTGGAAGGATTTGACAAAATGTGAAATGTTGAATCCATCAGGTTAGTATATTTCCAGTACAATCTAGTAATAGATCACACAGGGAAGAAAAGAAGTTGTTCAGATTTTCTGTCCATTTCGAACATATAGAGATGCACTTTCAAAAAAAATTGTGGAATGCAAGTAATATTCAGATTGGTTTTCTTTCGCTTATCTCTTCAAAAGATGTTCCAATTTGTTTCCTCTCAGATTTAGGATGTGATGTATTTCTCCGTGTTTAAGAGGAAATCAAACACATTTTGTCAGAGTGTTAATGAGCATCTATATTCTCCTGTCACTATAATCTCACCTGTTTGAAAGTGACATGATGTGCTAATATCCTTTTTGGTAGGTGAAGGTAGATGACATCAAACCAGCTCCTGTGATGACTGGAGAGGCAGTTATTTAGTAAAGCAAAGTACTTGCTGTCCTCCAGTGCCACTGAGCATCCTGCCTTTCCAGCATTTCCAGTCCCAATATATGTCATGAGAATGCAGCTGTCAAACCTGGATCTGTAGTGTCTTTTCTAGCTATAACCCTTTAGTAACCCACTGAGCCTGAAAGATGCCATTTAATATCCTCAAAAAAAGTTTTAGCCAGCTTAGCTCCTTTCCTGAAATCAATGAGCATTTGTGATAAAATGTAGGTAAGTCAAATGTAGCAGCCATTGCGTACATCATCTCCTCTTTTACAGCACACAGTGTTCTAAACCAAAAGTCAGGTGTAGTTTATTCACTTAATGTAATGAATCGAGTATTTTAATTAGAGAAGATAAATCTAATTTTTTTTTTTTCATTTTATAAAGCCTATTCTGGTTATTTATTTCAGTTTTAGCTACTCTGAAGCCAGTGAAATACCCAGTTTTGTCACTGGTTCAAAATGGTGGTAGCAGATGCTGTATTAGGTTGACAGGCTTCATGGCTACTTGAAAGCTGTATTTGTCTCTTAAATTAATTTATGCCTTGTGAAATTTTTCTCCTTCAGGTGGTTCACGCAGACATCTGTACTGAGGCTTCACTTCTTCAAAAGGCTGATGTTGTTGTAATGAATAATGTCTTTGAATATTTTCTTGACAGACAGGAACAGGCCAGGTAAGCTATGTGTCCAAACAAGTCATCTATTTCTTTGGCAATGTCTGTGTAACCTTGTGAGTTATGGAAAACCTTAAGGTTGTGCTTTTTGAAGTCGCATACATAAATTACATAAGGAAATTGTTTTAAACTGCCTACACTTAATTGTTATACTTAACTGCTAAGGTGTTATGGCAGTTGTTTGTTGTTAAACCCACTAAACACTGCTGCATTGTTTACCCAAACCTTGCCCTGAATTGTTGCACTGATCTGTTAAAATAGTATCTTGCTGTTAAATGATCTGAAATTATTATATCAGCATAAAGCTTAATCTTCAGAAAGAAGACAGGTCACTGACTTGTGGATGTCTGAGCTTTAATACAGATGCACTGCAAAATATGGTTTTTAAAGATATTTCTAATATATCTTCATAAGGATGTGGTAGCAAACAAACATGTGGCTAAGGTTCTTCTCTTTCAGGTACAAGACACGGATGAGCTTTTGCTAATCCAGCAGTATCAGTTTAAAACTTAAATAACTTTACTATCCAAAGTTACTGTGTCTTTAGAACAGGCAGTCAAAAAGAAAGTGTGCCTGTGTCTCCACCATCCCAGGCAACTACCTGACAATGGCAAGTAGTTTCAGCAAAGCCTTATCCTGCTGCCCTTGATACCAGGTGGTGATGTCAACCAGAGAGGCACAGAGGGGATGGGTGAAGGGTAGTGGGTGTTTCAAATCACCAGGAGATTTGTTTCTAGGCACATGACTCATTTGATTCTTCAGGAACTCAGGGATAGTGGTTTAATGTTGCATTAGTAACAAGAAGACAAATGATATTTGAAGAATGCTGGAAATTAAATTCTTTTTAGGCTGAGTTGCCGTGCTGTGAGAAATGATCTGACTTGCAAAATTGGCAAAAAGGAATGCTGGGGGCTATATTTCAATACCGTGATTGCTAATGCCTTAAGTATTTTGTCACGACTGCAAAGTATGTATGTAAAGAGTAGCTTGTTGTTAAGCTTAATAAAACAGTGCTCAGAGACTGGATTTTCTTCAAAACCCAAAGTTTAAAGGGGCAAGATGTCAATGTTTAGTCCTAGTCCAAAGTGATGATGTTGGCAGTACAAAATGACATGCATGTATCAGAGTTAAAGAGTTACAAAATCTAACTTTGTAAGACCATATATGCCCTCCATTTTTAATATGAAGCTTGAATTTGTTCATACAAAGATACTTACTTAGATATTAAGTGACTGATAAGCATATATAGCAAGTCTTTAAGCTTAGTCTACTTCTGGGCACTAAACTGTAAAAGTGTTAGATTCAGTTTGTATCAAATGAAGTTTTTTTTCTAAAAAATGGTGACCTGCTTTTAAATATGTTTCAGAGCTTGGGAATTTATTGCTTGTAATGTAAGAAAAAGAGGATCCTTTTTAGTGACAGTTCCAAGCCTTAAAGAATCACTCTCAAAGCTCCAGGTAAGTTCCTTCAGCCGGTTTTAGCCAACACATTTTGTCACTTTTGTGAAAGTGGCAGTTCTGTAGTTTGGGGTAGCTGCTTGGGAGTGTTTCTATGAGGAAGGATACGCAATTTTGTGCGTAGATTAAAAGATGTAGGACTCTGGATTCTATTCCCACCAACGCATCTTCCTGTACTTCGATTATCCCCACCTGTAAAATGGAAATGAATCATTGTATTAGAATGTCTATTATTAACAATACCTTAGTTGTGAGGTTAAAAAAAACCCACAGAACATTATCAAAGCCAGATTATGGTGTAAGTTTTGTGATAATCTTATCTATATCCATCAGACTTCTTCCAGGTAAAGGGGCAGAACCTCAGAAGTACAGACATATTTATAAACTTCTAAAGGCAGAACCTTGAAATGTTTTCTCTGTTTAGCTCTACGTTTGCACATGGCCTTGAAACACAACAAACTGTTTTGTTAAGCCAGTGGAAGAAAGGGACATATTAAAGAAGAACCATCCCTGAGGATACCTGTGTCTTCTGAACTGTTGTCAGCATAGAAAATGACTCATAATATGGCAGTATGAGCTGTTAGAAGTACAGATTAGGGAGAGATGTGGTCTCCTAATGAGCCAAGTGATTGCTGTCAGGCGTCTTGGATCAGTGACCTAGCTTTAAATTGCAGTTGGCAACAAACACAACAACCTTGCAACTTTCAAAGATATTGAACACCCTGTGCTGCTGTTCCTTGAGTAGTAACCACTTCCAATGGACTGGCCTCTGCTCTCTGTCCATCTGCCCTAGGTCATTGGTAGATTACAGTTGTTAATGTGTTTGATGCCTAAACAAATTATGTGGCTGCCTTTAGTTAGGAAAACAAAACACTGATCATAGGTGACAAAGTTATTTACAAAGTGGCTTGCCCGCCACAGCAGTCTGCTTTAGAGAAATGGAATCGCTTGTTGCCTGTATGCTGATGAGTGAAATAGATCCTCAGCCCCAGGAGCAGCAATGGTGTCATTTGACCTTTTCTTGGAGGAGGCAGAAGTTAACAGAGCAGCTGAGAAGCCCTTAGTAGCCTTAATACAATACTCCCTGGGTGTAAAACAAGAAAGTACCTATGGTTCTTCCATGGTACAGTTGGCTGCTCCTTCAACGCTTCTGTCAGTGTCATCCTCTGATCAGGATGCTGAGGCTTACAGAAATGCATATAGAGAAGCAGTTGTAACATGCTAGCAAAATATCTAGACTATCAACTGAGATAATTTTTAAAAGTTAACTTTATTCTCTCTTATTTAAGTTAAATGGCATTTCCAGAAATTAATTTATTGTTGCTGTGTAATTTGGAATGTCTAATCTCTCTTATTATATCTTGCCGCCTTAACGTTGTGCTGACCTCGAAACTTCTGTTACATTTCTCAACATTGTATTAATTTAAGGATCTGCTTTCTTTGTTTCAGACAGACATTCAGCTCAACCAATGGGTCGAAGAGATGCAGCTCGACTATGATGTGTATACGGAAAAGGATGTTGACAGAGAAGCACTTGAACAAATACATTTATACAAGATTCTCTAGTACCTAGAAAAAATTTACTAGTATCTTTGTAATAACATGTATTTTGGGTCTAAAGTGAATTTGAATTGATTTGTGTGAATAAATCAGGTCAAAATTCTTATTGTGATTCATCTGAGTCGTATCTGTGGTTTATAATGAAAAAGAATCTTTTGAAACAGGTTTTCTTACAGAAACTCTCTGTCTCAACAGAGCCTATTGACTGTTAACTAGGAGATATCCTTATGGTTTAATTTTTGCAGAAATATTAAAAAGAGTGGCTACATACTGATGCTAAAAGAATTTTTGTTCACTAGCATTGTGATCTGCTAATTTTTGCTAAATATATAAAATCTAAGAATAGTGAATCATTGTTAATGTGAATGAAAAAGCGTTTGACATAATGTTACTTAAAAGCTGCAGTACATTAGAGTTTGCTGTTTTGTTTTGGTACAGACCATTTATTATTATCAGTAATAATATTTACTATTAGCAGTATTATTTTTAATGTTCCTCGTGTGGAATTTGTAGGTTTTCCTCCTAAGGTCTGCTTGATAACTAGAGTATCTACTGGCATCAGTTGTGAGAAGCAAGTCCTTCCATTTAGTTAGTTGGCCTTAAGTTGGCTATTAATGTAAAATACCGAAAGTCACCAAGGAGCCATTGAGAATTAATGCAGCAAGTCTGGGACAACAGGACTCTGTTCCACTTCCTGCATTTCTGCTGGGGATGGTAGGATGTGTAATAAGGGGTTAAGAAGCTGAAAATTCTGAACAGGTGTCACGGCTTAGCAGAGGCTTGGTGGTGGCGTAAAACATTGGAAATTCGTAACAGAGCCTCCTCAGAGAGAAAAGATGCACATACGCCCACCACATTTATATTTAGATTTTACGTTCTAAGGATGTGAAGCTTTTAGTCAGCTGAAGAATGTTTTGGTTTTTAGCAAACATTAACAATCGAAGTGCAAAAATATTAACTTCAGGAGTTTCGGACTAAGTGGGCTGTGAATTTAGAAGCATTGTTAGTGTCTAAAGGTTTGCTACACAACTTACATCTAGTGCAAATGGGAAAACTTTAAATTGAATTTCAGTCTTCAAATTGTTTATAGGTCAGTGAACCTGTTAATAGATGCTGTAAGCAAAAAGGAGCAGTGGCCATTAGGCACTCACTAACATAGTAAGTAAACGGTACTGTAGAAAGAATAGTGAGTTTTAAGAAATCTTATTTTTTATGGTCTGTTTGGAGTGAAGGAGGATGTTTTAACTTGAGTGGTACTGACGTGCTGCCCAGATACTGTGTGGAATCTATTCTTCATGCATTTAAAAATTAACAAAGATGGAGAGCTTTTCTTAAAATGTTTATTTTATTTAAGTACAATAACTTAACTGTTGACTACTTTGTTGTCAATGAGACAAATGCCCCTAGAAAGAGAACCTAGGGGAGGCTAGGAGTAGAGGTAGTACAAGGCTAATAGATCTAACAAGGAGAGAATAAAAAATGAGACAAGAAATGCATGTGCAATTCAGAATGAGGAAATGAGCACTGTAGTAATCAGTACAGCACAGTGGAAGCTGTGACTGAATTTGGAGTGTATAAATAGGCTGCTATAACAGGAAACCTGAGTGTGTCTTAAAAAGCTACTTCATAACCCTACTATCATGTGAGAAGAAAACACCATTTTGGAACATTGCTTACTTCTTCCAGGGGTCCTGCAAGATCTCCTGAATCATTTGTCAGGACTTTTGGCTCACAGTACTAGTTATAATCTGTGCCCTGCACCTTCTTTTGGTAATATGGTAACTGTAGCTTTCATTGCAGTTGTTTCCCCTCTTCATGCTGAGTCTTCAAATACTTTTTTTGGGTGTTGATCTCAGATAAAAAAAATTTCAATAGACTGGAGCAGATCACCAGCATATTTAATGACATCTGTATCCTCTGACTGGAAATAGCATGCACGCATCTGGAGCTCATATGCATCAGAGAGTGCAATAGGGAAGCTCCCCTTGTCTTTTTTAGACATCAGGAGAAACTCAAGAGGTGAGTTCAAGCTGCTGAAACTTCTGTCTTCTTTTCCTGCCCTTATCAGGTCCTTGATTTAAGCCTACACCCCAAGACGTTCATGGAGAAGTGGTGGTGGTAATTCCATTTTGGTTTGTTAAACTGATACTCAGAAATACAACTTCTCTGTCCCTTTAGACATCTCTTCGTAACCTGGCTGCCTATGGGGCTGGAGCTCATGGGGCCATTCCTGAGGATGTTATAAGCTGCTTAACTCATCTACTGAAGAGATAGAAACAACTAGTGTGAGAGAGAAGGTATTTATTTAATTTTTCCCTTTTCCAGATTTAACTTTTGTTATTTGGCCCCTGTTAGTCCTGTTATAGATTCCTATGCACAAGGGTTGCAAAAGTGAGGTGTGGGGAGGTTTTCAAGGCCCTGTGTGAAAGTGGGAAAATCAGTCCTTCTGTACTCTCTCAGATGGCCTCAGACGTCAGCTGAAGTCCTCATGAGGGTGTGTATTGCCCCAGCTCAGGTTTTGCTTCTTCGGCTCGAGGGAGCTGCCAAGAGAATATCCAGCGTCCCGAGTCCCGGTTCTCAGTTCTGCTGCTGCTGTATTCTGCGGTATTTGGCAGATGACTGAACTTTTCTCTGCCTCAGTGTCTACAGTGAAAATGGGCATTACAAATCCAAAATCAGAGCAAGGTTGTGAATTAATATCAGTTGCTTTGAGATTGTTGTACAGGAAGTGCTAAACAGCCAAGCTCCGCTTTGTAAACTGACCTAGTCTGAAAGACCTGAAAGGCAAAGAATGTATCAGTACCTCTCTGAAGTAAACTTTCTGGCCCTTTTCGTCACAAGACAGCATTGAAAAGGATGCCTGGATTAACCACGCTACAGTGCTGAAAATGCAGAAATAATTATTTCCTAGTGCCCTCAGTTTTTGCACTCCCCTTGCTGTTAGATGGCCACTGGTGCTGGGAGGAAGGGTGAGGGAAGAAACAAACCCCCGCTGGTGCCCAGATTTTGGGGTGTGCATGCATGGCAGCTCTGTGACAGCTATGGCAGACAGCAGGGTAGCTGTTGGGACCTGCCAGCCCCTGAGCTGCTGCCTTGACCAGCCCTTGGGATGTACAGCTGCTGTGCCACCTCTTTCCATGCAGGACAGCTCCGTGTATGACCCAGTGGAGGTCCTAACCCCGGCTGTGACCCACCAAAACCTGGTGGTCACGAACAACTCGTAAATCATGACATTTTACATTTGTGGGCCTGAATTAGAACAAATTAATCGGAGAGAGCTGCACATCTGCAGTGCTTTTTGTAATCACCAGGAGTTTCTGGCACACACGGAAAGCAGCTCTGCTCTTCCCCAGCAGCATAACTTTTCAAGTAGTTCTCTGGCTTCTGCAGAATGAGCTATCTGAAATTTAAATCCATCAAGAACTACTTCTGTAAACCAAAGAAGACTTTTTGGATCCACTTAATAGCACAAAAACTGTCAAGCCATAAGAATGACAGATGAACTTTGCAGACAGGAAACGCTGCAAATATTTTTGCTTGAGATTGCATTTTCAAAAAATCATCAAATGCCTGGTGTGAGCAGCCTGGCTGTCAAAGGTGAGTCATTTTCCATGCGTCTTTTTCCCAGTAAGTAGTACTGGGAGGGTCTAATGACCCATGCTTGGGAAAACTTGACAATGGGGCAAACTTGAAAAAAAAAAACAAATCCAGCTGCTTCATTCCTCACGATCTGTGTCCTCCTCTCCTCCTCTTTCCCAGGTTTCTCCCCTCTCTTGTCTCTCTTCAGCCATCTTCCCTCTTCCTGCTCCCAGTGCCAGGATCCCATGGTGCAGCAGGAGGCTCGGAGAAGTTCCACCTTAGCGAGGCTGCAGCCTGCTAAGGTTGTGTTCTCTGTTACTGGAAGACAATAATAGCAAAAGTAGCTGGTAACTATAGCTGAGCAACTTCTAGGGGTCAGTGCTGAGTGGAGTAACTGTGGAAATGTTTTTCAGGGGCTGCTTTGCACTCTCCAGGAATTCTTGGTAGGGACTTCAGAGAAATGGGCAGAACCAGCTCCATCTCATCTTTGAGGCTTCTTGACAGACCCAGTCCCCAGCACCCCCGTCCCCAGTAAAGTGGGAACTGGGCATGCACAGTGCCACTGCTCGTTCCAGCCCTTTAACAAATGGCCTCTCAAAATTTGTCCTTGGGCTGTCAGAAGCGCCCTGCAGTAGAGGGGTTCGTATTTGTAGAAGTAAGTGGAGGAGGAGGCAATGCTGCTTGGCCAACACATGTATGTTATATGCTCTTTCTAGAAATGTCTATACTTCTACTCATTGTTTGAGAGCAGATTAATGTGGCACAGGGTTTTGAAGTAGGAAGAGATGGAACATCATGCTTAAAGATATATAGATATTTTAATTCCTGCAACTCAATGCAGCTTGCCACATTTAAAAAATGAAATGCCTGTGTGGCGCTAGGGATGAGTCTTTTCCAACAGGAAGAAGGTCGCAGTACACTTGAAGGCTTGGAGCTGATCACCTCCAGAGTCTCTTGTACCTTGTAACACAGGAGTCCCCTGCGTGAACATATGCTGGTGTCATTCCCCATTTCTCTCTTTCAGGAATGCCAACAGATAGATCTTAAAAACCCAAACCCAGAAGTTCCCTGTTGCTTGCACGTCTTTTCTACTAAGCATTTTGCATCCCCCTCCTTTTTCCTGCAGATTGACCTGCATGACATTCCAGCCCCTCCTGCAGCTGGGGTACTTCTTTACCTGTAGACCTATCTCAAAGATTTCTGGATTTGTTCTTGGGAGGTTCCTCTCCTTCCATTTGAGGGACAGGAATAAGAGGAAAGCAGTTTTCATTTGTCATCTCAGGGTAAAGCAGAGTTCTTCTGGGCTCTTCCTTTCTGTGTGAAAATGTTTGGGAAGGCTCCCTCTTCCATCCCCTGCCCCAAGCCCCACCAAAGGCCTGCGGGTCAGGGGCAGAGGGTTGGCTCTGCCTCTCTTCTCCTGCCTCTCTGCTCAGCTGTGCTTCCCCAGATTTGCCCAAACGTGGAAACATGCCAGTCAAAATTCTCAGCCTGGGATGGAATAAGCAAGGATAGGGAAAGTCAGCAGGAGATTTCATGCCAAAATTTGAAGCAGAGTATTTTACCGGAGTTGCTGGTTGCAGAGATCAGGCCCCAATTGTCTGCGGTATTGTGTGAGCGTGTGCATTGTGTATGTGTATATATATCCACCCACGCAATGAGACTCTGCTTATCCTCAAGAGCTTACTACGTACATGGACAAAGGTAGAAGAAAGGAAATATTATTTCCTGTCTTCCAGATGAGGCATTGAATTTTGTGTCGTTATTGTGATTGTGTAAATGAGGTAATTGCACGCACTGGCTCTGCTGTAGGATCAGGGAGTGCACTTCTTGTGGTCAATATATGCAGGGACTTAGAATTGTTAGCATGAAAATGTACACATAGCTGTTAAAGTTAAATAGTCTCTATTTTTAAAATGACATTAAGAAGATAAATAGTGGACAATTTACTGGGGAGGGAGAAGGGGAACATCACTGACAGCTTCCTGGCAAAACGTTTAAGACACTAGAATACAGGCACCAAGCCGACACACAGATAAACATTGCAAGGGCACTAGTGTAATGAAAAAAAGAATTTGGGTGGAGCCGCCTGCTTCCAACTGCTTTAACAAAGAAACAAACAAAGGAAAAAATTAACAATTTTAGTAGTAAGTTAAACGGAAAGCTAACAAAACATGAGGCTTAGTGTCTTAATGATGTTGCAAAAGCACTTGCCAGCTAACTGGGGCTGGGTGCTGGGAAGCAGTATTGTGTGCTAGAGATAATAGATGCCTGCATGTTTTCTTTCAGTCCTGCGTTAAGGTGTGCGAGCTGAGCATGTGCGTGAACTGGTAAGTCTTGGTAATTTTGAAAGCATTTTGAATAGTAAGTACATTGCAGTTAGGAACCGTGAGAATTAGGGAAAATGATTACTTGAACTTACTAGTAATCTTCCAAGTAATCTTTAACTACTGTGCTAAGTATCTGTACTAGAGGTTTCGCTCAGAAGTCTGGACAGGAGCATCTCAGACCTTCTCACTGATCCTTTGCCACTTGGGCATGACTGGACTGATGACTGGTAGGTCACTGTCAGAGCTCCCTTCCTACCGGGGCAATGACCCAGGAGGTCATTGGCAAAAAAATCCAAACCAGAGCCAGGCAGTGAGTGAGACAAAGTGAGCATACAAAGATTTTATAATCAAAACTACTGCATGTGTAAGTACAACATGTGGTGTGAATCTGTAATACTGTGAGTCTGTAATTCTAATGCAGTTACTGGAATTAGCAAGGACCTCCACTGCCTTGTTAAAGCCTGTGCTTTGTAGGCTGACTCTCTATTTCAGTGTCATCAAGGTGTCAGCCAAAATTCTGAAGCTGCATTAAGATTCGCTGAGGAAGAGAAGACTCCAAAATATGTACGGCTTTTGGCCTTGTTTCAGGAAGGGACTGATTGTGGAGTACAGTACATGTTGTTGGGCTGTTTTTATTTTTTAATGACTCATGTTTTGGACCTTATTCCTGTTTGTCTTTCAACGCCAAACAGAAATTGCTATTTAGGTCAAACTGCTGTTTTGGTACTAATAGAAGCAGACATCAGTTTTGTCTGTGGAGTTCACAGCCATGCTTTTTTTCAGAGTGAAATTCCCTCTTTAGGCTACTACTGACATTTAGCTGTGGCGGTGTTACACCAGCTTTAATGCTACCTCTGCCGCGTTACTTGTGCGCACACAGTTGTGGGACAGAGCTGGGGAGCTGCCTTTCACATGTAGCTATATTTTTGTTCATGCAGGCTCCAAGTACAGCATCTTCTCCTCCCAGCTCCTGCTTTCAGGCCACCTCCTGCTGCTGCCACTGTGCTGTCCTGGCTCTTACCTTCTCAGCTCTCCTTACCCACTGGTGTCATTCTGCCTCTTGTCCCATCCCTGGCTGCTGCCAGCTCCTCCGTGTCCTGCCTCTCTGCAGGGCTCTTTCCTAAGCCCAGTTCCCCAGGCTCTTGCTTACTGCTCCCCATGAGTGCCAGCTTCAGAGAGGAAACTCGGCTCGCACCCCGCAGAGGTTTTTAGCCTGTGTTCTGCTCCGTGCCTCGTCTCGGATGCTGGTGTGCCTCAGTGGGGAGGCACGCTGCGCTGCATCCCTGGAACCAGTGCCGCAGAGGCACATACAGGAACAAGGGATCTGCTGCTCCAGCATCAGAAGAAGTTTGTCACCAGCACAGGGTTTGCTACAGGCCACTCATGCCTTCCCTTCAGGTAACCGAGCGAGTTGAAGCATCTCTGTGCAGCACAAAGTCTGCACAATTTAAGTGTCTTCCCTCTACAAGAGCGGCCGTGACCTGTCAGATGGTGCTGAGCACAGGAATTGTTAGATAACAGTAAAGGGGAGCGTGCTGCTTGGGGTGCCTGGTGGGGTAACTCCAGGTGTGCAAGGCTTCAGTGAATTTCCTTTGGTTCTTATCAGCTGAATATCTGGTTCTGCACCTTTAACTCCGGGCACCGAGGCTTCTGAAGATGGATCTTTAAACGTACTTATGCACAGATACTTGGATCCTGAGCTACAGCCAAAGGTGTGGGCTGAGGGAGAGAATACAAAAATGGCTTTAAGCTACTTTTGAAGTTCTTCAATATCTGTATTCTTTTTCTTGCTCTGATTTAAAAAAAAACACCACACACAAACAAAAAAAAACCCACAACAAACCCAACAAAACCTAGTGCTTTCACTTGCAGAATAGCTAGATATGAGCTGATTAGTGGTTACCTCAGGGTCTCTACTACCAGCTAAGGTCTAGAAGGCCAAAAGCACCTCTTAAAGGCTACTATTTTCTTCCTTTGCACCTTCCTTAGGCTTTCCTTGAGATAAAAGGAACCTTAAAATGACTTGTTTTGTTGTTCTGTTCTGAAGGGGCTTCGCTCACAGAACAGCACGACTGAGCACATCATGAGAATTGGATTCAGTTTTTACTTGCATAGATAACAAGATGGTTTCTGTGAAATTTTCCAATCCCTTTTGAATTGATCCTCTTTTACAATGTATGTATGTCATAAAATCCAACACCACGTTTCATTTCTCTGAGCCACTGTGGTCTGCCTCACTTGTTTTTCTCTTTTGGATTTGTGTTTGATTTTGTCTGGTGGTTTTTTTCTGGTGAACTATTTTGCCCAGACTTTGTATTCAGAACAGTTGATGCCACCCTGGAACTCACTGGTAACAGAAGGATGTTCTTACGTGTTTTACTATTTTTTCTCTTACCACCTATCAGTTTGAGTTGATACTTATGCTCTGAATTAACAGAAGTTAGTTGCAGCACCCACATTTCATCATATCTGTACATATGGTTTAGCTCTCACAAATAACAGGGAGGAGTTTTTATTTAGTAGCTAGAAAGAGGTATTTTACTGAGACTTAGAAGCAGACCATTCAACCCAGGCCTTTCAGTTATATGCATTTATGATTTTTTTACTGTCTTGTAACTAGAGCGTTATGGTATCCAGACTTGGGATTATTCCTCTGTCCTTCCTGGAGGTGGCTGCAAAGGCGTGAAGGGAGTGGAAAAGACACACAGCTGGTTAGAAACCAATTCCCCCTTCCCCATGCAGGCCTTAATGGTGGTGAACAACCCTGGCAGAGAGGAGAGCAGATGACATCCACGCTCACAGCCTGGGCCTGGGTTACCTAGCAGAGCTATCTAGGCTCCAAAGCAGGTATTTCCAGCCCATGGGAATGGACTCACCTCACTGCTTTGATCACAGCACAGGAGAAACAAGGTACAGACTTCTCAGCATCCCCAGAGCAGCAAACACTGATGGTCGTCTGGTGGGGAAAGTAGCAATATACTGCTCGCTGCCTTGGAAAGAAGTAAAGCCTACAACTTTGATGACCAAGCCTAGGGATGAGTCCCGTTGAGTGCTCTACCATAGCCAACCCCTTTCTACCATCTGCAGCCCTGACCAGCCAAACCCGCTGCTGCTGCAGCAGCCACTGGGTGTGCTAAGTCAGGACCTCTCCCCACGGGCCAGCTTCCCACTTTGCTTCTTGCATGATCCAGCCAGTTTTCTCTCCCCTGCCTTCCAGAACCACCCCACCTCTCCCAGTCATCTCCTTTACTCTTCCTACAGTGTTTTCAGAAATCTGTGTGGGCCGTCCCACTAGCCCTCACCTCAGTAAGGGGAGTTGGAGGAGGAGGTCAACAGACTGGGATAGCTTTCTGCCTGAACTGGTTCACCAGCCTCCCTGAGAGGTGAGAGAGGGGCAAAGCAAGAAGGAGAAGCAGGAGAAATCAGAAGCGGCAAGACTTGTTCTGAAGAATTAGGGAAAACTGCTCCGGGCAGGCTGGTGTGTGCGGGCTGTGGTTTCTGCCTCTGTTCCCCAGGAGCTGGGGTGATGCACAGCTGGCGGATGGACAGCATTCCCTTCCTCCTCTGGGTGCTCCCTGTTCCCAGGGCAGTTCTGAGGTACTGGACATCCAGTGTGGAGGAGGTGGGATTAGGGGGAAGAGGGGCCAAACCAGTTGGAAGAGGAGGGCTCTGCCAATGGAGGACTTCAGCGCCTGGCAGCACCTAACATGGATGCAGCATGGGGTGGCAGCCAGCACTCCTCCTTCTGCTGGGATCAGCCCTCTTGGAAGTTTTCTCCTGCTGCTGCTCTGCTTGTTGGTCTTCATCTGTAACCTTTGTTTTCCACAAAAAACTTGCTTGTTCCAGGCTTGGTATCAAGAAGGCTCCTTCCCATCTCCCCTGCCCTCAGACCCCAGTGGCTGCAGGAGCTCTCCCTGCAAAGCCTGGGCTCAGCCTAACGCTTTTAATCACCCCTAAAGCCAGTGTATTTTTCAGAAGCTGTCTTTATGGCCACATATAAATTAGATACAGATTGCTTAATTTGCATAGGTGCCAGACAGAGAGATGCGCGGGGCTTGGCAGGTAGGCCCGGAGGCAGGTGGGTGGGCGTTGCGGGTGGGAGGAGGCCGTGCCTGTGGTGGTGTTCCTGAGGGATGGCTGCTGCCAGGGCAAAGGGGCTTTGCTGGCACCCAACACCTTTCAGATCAAAGCCGTGAAAGGACTTTTACATCCACCCTGCTCTCTGCCTGCACTGCACCAGCGCTCTCTTATGCTTTGCTTTAAGCAAAAACTTTCACTGTGGTCAAATTATTATGCTTGTGGAGAGGCTGCCAGCGTGAGGCAGCTACGGAAGGTTTCAGCAAATCAGCAGAGTGAGAGACATCATGGTTGGACTCTGTCAGGTGTAGCCGTGATGGCCACATGTTGCCTACCACTCTCGCCCCGCTGCCAGGGGGCACTGCCCCCATGCTGGTGGTGGCACACTGTGGTGGCCAAACCCAGGGCTCGCTGCCTCAGCCCCCACAGTCTCCAGGCCAGACCGGCCTGATACCGCCCTCATCAGCATCTGCTCTTGTTTCCCTGCTGCTGGGACAGACGGCACTGGGAGAGGGTTATACCAGGCATGGAGGAGGTAAAGCGTTAAAAGATTGCTGCTGTTCAATCCAACACAGCCCATCTGTCACGGCTCCTGAAATGCATTCGGTCCCAAGATGGAGGTTTCCGCGTTACAAATGAAGTGGCTTTGGTTTGATGCTGTTCAGTGGGATCTGCTTGTAAGAAACGGAATCCCTGGACAGGCCCCCTCTGCCATGTCCTGCCAGGCAGTTTAATCCTGACACATAGCCATCGTGCTGCTCTTCCCCCAGTGCAGAGCAGGAGGGTACCACACCTCGCCCCCCCTGCCCGATCACAGCCCAGTGTTTCGGCTTAAGCCACTAACAAAGGTGAGCTTGTGCTAGGGCACCAAGCTGTAAATGAAGATGTCCCTCAGAAGTGCTTGAATCCTGCTCGGCTGCATGGCAAAAGGGAGAGTAACTTTTCATGACTGTGGTATTTTAAATCATTTTCAATTAAGGTGACATCCAGAAGGGGAGATCCATCAGAGCTGAACAAGAGGATCTACATAGGGTTTAAGGTCTCTTAAATAGTTCACATCATCTTCGTGCTTTTAGCTGATTCATCTTGAGTTTTTCAGCTGGAGATGTGGCAGAAAATTGCTAAAAAGCCAATGGAAATTTTGCCTTTAGGCAAGAAGGCCAACTACGAGTAATTATTGTGAAGGCACCTGTTAACAAGTGAGGTTACTTACATCCTCTTTGTTTTCATCACTTCTCTTTGAGAAGCAGAAGGCACATCGGAAATTCTGCTGTCTGAGGATGACAGTAGATTGGGGATGTGGTTATCTGCCTCCACTTGCTACACTCAACACTCCCTCTCAGGGGCTGAGTGGGATGGCTAGAAAATAGGGAGGATGTGGTTTCTGAATTCTAAATCATGACAGTTTTCCCCCAATACTCTTATCTGTAGTAATTAAAAAATTCCAGCTTAGTAATTAGACTGTAGCTGGTCTCAGGCCCTGTAGGCCTCAACACTAGCTTCTTAAATTTCAGGACTAACCAGAGTAATCAAATTAAGCTTTTTTTTTTAATTAACAGTTCCACTAAACTGATACTCAATTGGAAGCCAAGCTGAGCAACAGCATTTTAGAAGTCATTCTGTTATTTCCACTCCTGTTTTCATTTCTTCCCTGGGGAGCTGTAAGTCCCACACTAATTCTTTCTGTAAAACCTTGTAGTGCAGTCAGACACAGGCTGCACACTAGAAACAGATAACATCAGTGAAGATATTCTGGCAATTTGATCTTTTCTGTTTCAATGTGCCTTAAGATGGAGGATGGATTAGATGACCTTCAGAGATCCCTTCCAGCCCTATTTTTTCCAGTCTTCACAATACCTACAGGAACACAATGATCAAAACGAGGTGGGTGCCTCTTGCTTCCAAAGATTTATTTCCAACTGGTAAACAAATTAACTACTTGTTAAGTTAAAAAAAAAGGGGGGGGCAAAAAACCAAGACAACCCATAAAAACCTTAGGAGGCTTCCAGAACCTTAAATATGTACCTCAGAATAGCTGAGCTCTATTTTAGACAGCAGAGATGTGATTACTAATTCTTTTCAGGTCAGGCTAGAGCACTTGGAAGGGAACTTGCGGTAGTTTGTCAGTTTTGACCCTAGTTCTGCCTGGCCGTGGGTTTCAGCTGGTGCTTGGGTCCCTACCCTCCTGAGACTGGGAAACGGTGGGTGAATAAAGCAGCAAGTGATTAACGCTGGCTCCTGCAGAACCCTTTGGAGATCTTTCAGCAGATTTCAGTTCTGTCTGGTAACAGGATTATCTTGGTCCCTGATCAAGGCCAAATAGGCATGTACCCCATCCCCCAGGTATCACCTGTGAGAACTTGTGCATAAAGTCTGAAGTTCTGCTGTGCTAAGCACTAACTCCAGTACTATGTACAGGATCAGATGCTGCTGTAATACCTGATCCTATATGTAGTTTGACACCAAACTCAAATTCATTCATATATTTGAGCTTCACTTGGTTTAATGATGACCTCGTAGAGTTTTGTCTCAAGTTAAAGATTAACTGACATGTATGAACTGGTAGTTACTGTAATATTAACATTTTTCCTGGCTACTGCTCAGCTTGACCCTGAAATTCATCTTCAGGCTTTGGGTGCCCTTACCCTAAAAGCCAAGCAATACTAAAACAACACAACAGTGTCAAATACTGTCACAGCACATCTTAAACTGCCTACACCTCATGGAAAAATCTGACAGATGCCTTACTTAGAAACGCTTTGGTTTGGGTATGTCATTCTATTTTGTTTCCTTAATACGTTTCTATGAAAAACAGGGTTACGGTTTAGGATTTAATCTTTTGTGTATTCCTGACTTCAGTCATAATCTCCATCCACATCAAAATTAGGTGGGACATCATCTTCACAGCACACACCAGATTTGAAAATGATCTTTTCATCATTTTTTTTCCTGTAAAGATCTAAAACCTAAGCAGAAAAATAATGAAAAGAGCCTACCTTCATTTCACCGATGTGTCATGCTTGAAGTTTTCTCATCCTTTTAAAATTATTCTTAGTGTGAATTGGTTCTGCAATATTGATTCTAGGAATACTGATGTAAGCAGTTATGTTTTGTGCAATATATTAAATACTAAAAAAGGATCTGGGATAGATGTATTTATAAAAGATAGAATAATTCTTTTATACATATAACACATACACATAGATAAATATATACACATAACCACAGAAATTAAATCAATCAAGAGGCAGTGCTGGTTACAATACTGTACTTATGTTTCAAGTCTATGTTCTCACTAGAAAAGATGATAATGACACTCCAGTTGTCTTGTCCAGTGCAGAACAGCATATACATTTGAAACTTACTGGAAAGAAACACCCCATGAATTTACACAAGTAGGTGAAAAGCTGAGTATCAAAACCAGTGAAAGATGCATTGTAACAACACACAGAATAAAAAACCTAGCAGTTTATACCTAAAGTTACATATTCACTTTGGGAAAGCGGATTTAAATTCAATGTCAGAATGCTGTCACCTGCTCTAGCTGAAACGGTGCCTTATGTTGGTTTTAAGGAGGTTGTATTCAAGCTACTAAAGAAAGAATCCCAAAAATAAGCAAACCCACTCTTTCCTTGGAAAGTTGCTCATTGTTCCTTGCTTCAAAAGGATCCAGGAAGTGGTGGATGTATATTTACTGCAAATCAAAGACAAGAGGGTGATTAATAGGCTACCTGACCTTTCCCAGGGAGAGACAGCAGGGAGGGCTGGAGAGGGCCAGCATGGGGAAGAAGGGCTGCGCAGCTCCACGGGGCTCTCTGTGAGTCAGGGCAAGGACTGCATTTATGCAACTTTCCAGAATAATTTCTGAACCACGTATTCTCCAGTCTTTTATGAGTTGTCTGCTAATGCTTAAGGGTTCATCTACATGCTGGTTTTGGGTTTGATTTAACTGCAGATCAGTGCAGAAAGAGGTAGCCATATGGGTAGAAGCTACAGAGATAGAAGCACCGTTAGCCCAGTATAACTGCATCCACTTTAACTGGGCGTGAAGTAATTTTAATTATATTTGTAAGTTAAAAACATGACAAAAAATATGTTCAAATCATCCTTGAGAGAAAAGATAACATATGAGTGAGCTGTATTGCAAGAACTGGTTGGAATACTTTAGTCTTAATAGTGCTAGTGTCGGTACTTTAGAATAATCTCTATTATAACTTTAAAACAATTGGGTACATCTTTCAATTTATTTTATTTGTGACTAGTTTGTCTTCAGCTCCCTTGTCAGTGCATGACTGCTTAACAATAATTAAGGCTGAACCTTATGAAATGCATTTATCCAAAATGGTTTCTTAGAAATCTTAGCTTCCCATCAATTGCTTTAGCGCACTTGGTGTGGCAGGATGAGGTTCATCTGCCTTGTCAGGGTAAAGAGAACAATTATTTCAATCATTTCACTTGAGGTCTTGGTTAGCAATTTTTACCACCGTGAAATGCTCTAAGAATTAAAGGATGACAGAAAACTCCCCCAAATCACATTTTAAAAAGCATTTTCCAAAAGTGACTATGTTAGTAGACTTTATTGTCACCAGAAAGCTTCTGTTAATCTTACAAAGCATCTGCAATGAATAATCTTCCCCTCCCCCATTCTTATTTGCTGCCAGAAACAGCTTATAAATGCTCAGTTGAAAACTCTGCCAAATTTTGCTTTTAGGCACACTGTTGCAAATAGAGAATATTTCTACTGATTTTGGTAGAATTACTCCAGATTTACGCAGATGCAAGTGAAAGCCAAATTTCACCAGGGTCTTTCCTCACTAGCTGCCATTTGTTGCCCTGGTCAGCACCAGAACAGCCACCTCCGGTGTCAATGGAAGGCAAGTGCTTGAGCCAAGTCTGCCCATCGTTTGACAAATTATTATAAACAGATTTGAACAAATATTTCTTTACAAAACAAACTGGTCAGCAGGCTCCAGGCTCTATTCTCCTGATGCATTTTACAGGAAATAATATCAAGTTAGCTATTATGAAACTACCCCCTCCTCACACACACGTAATTGCTTCCAGCTTGCTGATTATTACCCTTTCCTTAACTGATAGAGTGAGAAGAGAAATAAAAATATCTCCATACAGTGGGCCAAATCCTCATCTGGTATAAATCGACATAGCTCCATCAAAGTCAATAAAACCACGTTGATTTACACCAGTTGAGGAGCTGATGCACTATAATTTTTTTACTTGCTTTTAAAAATAAAACCTTATGTGATTGTGTAACCAACATTGCAACAGAAACCAGCATTTTCTTTTGTGAAGTCAAACATGTGCCCTCCCTTTGACTTTCAAACTTTTTCACTTATATAGTCCTTCTACAGCTTTTTTTTTCATCACCTTCTGGTAGAATGCTCCTGCCATCCTTTTTACTGGGCCAGCATCATGAGCAAGGTACAAACTGGGCTGAATGATGATCAGACACAAAATAATAATTCTATGGATTAATGAGGATAAGGAACAAAAAGGAACAAAATGCTACCAACTATTCTTTTGCACAAAAGAGGAAAAAAAGGCTAAGCAAAGCAAAAGATAAGAAAATTAGTTCTCTACTGACGTTGTCTTTGATCTCCACAACACTTTCCAGTTAGCTAAGATATATTAATGGCACCAAGCAATTAGCAATTCCTACCTAGGAATGACAGCACTGTAAACAACTATTATAGATTAAGTTTCTTAAATATAATCTTTAAATAATAAGATGAGACTTATTACAAGGTTTACCAAAGCTGATAGAAACTATGTGCTCTGCCTGGACAAATTCGGGTTTCTAAACTCTTTCTTCAGTCTTCACTAAGGGCTGTCAAACACATGGGGAAATTTTTGGGAATAGTCTTTGTCTCTTGTTCTGATCAAGAGCACAGAGAGATGTTCCACAGCAAAGCTTTTAGACCCATTGCAGGGGTTCAAGGCATTTCAGTGTGCTATTTTGTCAAAGAAATTTCTGATCTTTCCCAAAGCCCTCATTTTTTGGACTAGTTGTTTTGGACTAGTTGTTGATCTATATTCAGAAGTTCATGATAATCTCAATAGCAATCTGAACAATTTTATTTTTAATGCTGACACGGTTTTGTAATGGTTCAGCAAAAACTTTTAAGAATACTTTTATTTTTAATTTTTTAAAAAAAATAATTTATTCTTGGTATTTAGCAGCCCCTAATAGCATGCTGGTAGTTTTATTAAAGTTAATGGTGATAGGTGCAGGATTTGCATGGATTTTTTGCCTTTCATTTCCAATAGCTTTTTTTGAATACTGTTACAGATTAAGGTGTAATAAAAAATTGCAATAGCACGCATTTCCAAATGATTTTGTGCAAAATCTGGGCAAGATTAAGCTCACTTTAAAATACATATTCCATTGCTTTGAATAACGTGATGAAAATCATTCTGTGATGTCTGGAATTCAGTTGCAAGGACTGAATCAGAATTCAGTCACACATTCTGGTCTCTGTTTTAATATACATTTTTTAATTCACAGACCAGTCTGAAACACATTCAGAATTGAATAGAAAAATTTTGTAGTAAGACTTGAAAATTTCTTTGTCGTATTTGGTAGTTACTACTGCAGTGCTTATTCTGACTTGGAAAAGATTGTTTATTTCTATTAAACCGTGAACCCTTTTGTTTTGGGATCCTGCCTTTACTACAACCATCATTTTGGATTGCAGCCTTTATTTCATAATGACAGTTTGCCACCTGGTTGAATGAATGACTGAGATGTTGATGCAGAGAAATCCAACTCAGATCCTTCATCACCTGTCTGTTTCCATGGCAAGATATAACTTGAAAACACGATCTAGTCCCTGGAGAAAACAGTGGTTCCCCAAGCACCCTCTAAGCAGGTATTTATAGGCAGGCACTCTCCAGATCTGTGCAGAGGAAATTAAAATAAAACACAAATTGGCAAACACTTTCCATTCAGGCAGGATTGAAAGAGTGTAAAGAAAGTTGGTGGTAGATCCCGCCAAAAAGTTCTGTTACATGTAGGGTAGAACAGCCTTGCATAACACGGGCAAGAAGTGTCAAGTCCTGTTGGGGACAAACAAAAGTTATTCGAAAAGTCAGTTTGTCCCCGGTACTGACAGAGATAAACAAATCATTACAAAATGAAACTGCACTAAAAGACAAAGAATCAAAAAGGAGGAGAGGCTGAGAGAGCTGGGACTCTTTAGTCTGGAGAAGAGAAGGCTGAGGGGCGACCTTATTAATGCCTATAA
>JAOQGH010000040.1:37400333-37413525 GCA_025769975.1 Gallinago jamesoni | reverse complement strand
TGGCAGGGGAGTTGGACTAGATGATCTCTATGGTCCCTTCCAACTCCAAAAAAAAAATTCAGTGAAATTCAGTGAAAAGGGTTTTACTTAGCTAGAAAGTGCAGTCCTTCACAGGGCTGCAGTTCAGGCTTGCTGACGCTCTTGGGAGGAGGTTTCTGGGGCTTTCAAGCTGCCAGTTTAACAACCCAGAGCAACCAAGAGGCTGCTGTCTACGAACCTGACCCTGTCTCTTTCATGATAGCAAGAGCAGCAGTCACTTGCCAACGTCCACACTTGCAAGGCCTGAACTATTCCTGGAAAAAAGTCACAAATTGCTCTTTGAGGAAGTTGTGTCAGCCAGTATCAAGATGGATAATTTGGATGCTGCATCCACAGACCATTTGCCAGTGGGTCAGAGACCAGAGACCTGTCTGGTGCAGTTCCCCGTTTTGGGGAGCTAGGCTTCAGCTCTGATTGCTGAAAGTTCATCAAAGCAGGGTGATTCCAATGAAATGCTTCAAGCTTAGAGCTTGTTTCAGCAGAAAAAGCAAATCTAACCAGCTCCAACCCAAAGTTCCTTCCTCCCAGCATAAATCATATATGAAGAGGTGTAGAAGATTTAGGTAATGTCTCAGACATGCTCTTCTTTTTATCTACAGCAAAACTTTTATTTTATTCCAAGGTATGGCAACAAAGATCGGGAAAAAAAAGCACAGCACTGCCTTGCCTTAAGCATGCTGAAGCTTTGTGGCATCTTTAGACTGGATTCTTGGCTTTGGAGACTAGAGAAACCTGAAAGTGTACTGGATATGAAGTCAAAACAGCTTGTTTCCCAACCTGCTTTCTTTCACAGAGTATTAAAATATTAAGAACACAGGCAAATAACGCTTGGATACAACTCCCTTTGTTTGTGTTGAGTTGCATTTGTTTGTCTGAAGCCAAACTGGGTGGATAATTTTCCATTCTTTATCTTAGCGGTGAATTGTGTGGTTCTGAAATTTGAATAAGATAAGATCACAAACAAGTAAAAACATGTGTAGGCTGAAAAATCAATATGTTTCAAAGGAACAGTTGAAAAACTAATTATTCCTATACTAATATGCTGAAAACTAGGTTTAGGGATTCTGTTAGGGCTGATAGTATTGCTAACAGCTAAACCAGTATTATAAGGAGTTTGAGGTGCCTCCATAGAGATGTTAGATGTTAGATATTAATCACGCCATCACCTAGAAAAAAGGTACCCAAAAGGCTGATAATGGTAAACTGCAACATTAGGGATTTTTTAAGCTTCTCAATCTTTGTGTAATAATTAGACCTTAACAGCTGTAGTTCTTTTTAATCACTCATGCTGAGGTCTGCTCTTTCCATTTATCCTTAAATTTTCTAATAGTTTAGTTGAATTATTCAGAATAGCTACTCTCTTGCGGAGATGTTCCTGTTTTTCAGTTCAGGACTCAACGTCATTGTCACCGAAGAGTGGCAGAATTCCTGCTAACTTAATCACATTCAGACTTATACCGTGCCTAACATCAGAAAGCCATTAATAACTAGCTTATACCAACCAAAGTCTGTTCTGTTGGTGATGACACATCTTAAAAATAGTTTCCTCTGAATGAAATCTACATTTCTGTACTGAATTATTATTTGCAGGGAGTCACTCTTTCGGTAACCCTTTTGTTTTGCTGAAACAAAACACTTGTTGCCCTTGAGAAACACCTGAATAAGCCATGCCTAATATGATACAATTCAAGAATAATTAAAGGCAATAACTGAAAACTGTAAGCTAGCAGTATTAGAAAGATTTCCTTTGTTACCGGAATCTGAATTTTCTTCTTCAGCCCGTGCTTCGCTCAGGGCATTTAGGAATGGTGTAGGACTCAAACATTTGACTTTTCAAAAATAATCCTCAGAATCCCCAGTCTCTGTGTCTGGTACATAATTCATGAGGCCAGAACTAAACATCCCCTGTTTATATTTTTCTCTATATGCTGAAGTCTCCCGAGTGCTGGCTTTGTCTACAAGTAAGCCATATATGTACTGTAAACATCTGTTTATTCATAGCACACAATTCCCCAAATTCTCATCACCTCACCAGATGACTGACTTTTTTTAAAAAGTTATGCATGCAATAGCAGTCTCATCTTCTCTGCAGGTATTTGTTTGGTCAATGGCATTCTTTAGAGAAATGCTATGTTGACGGGAAAAGGGACAGGCTGTTGAGTTCTGAGGCTGTGGAGGGATTGTGGTAGGTAGGACTCGGCAGCTAGGAACAGAGCAGTAAACGAAGACGGGTGTCAATTCAGTCCTTCAACAAAGTCAGAGTGACTCAAGTAGCGTATTGAGGCACACCACGCGAGACTTATCTGCTTAGTTCTACATACAAGTATTAAAAAGTCAAGGAAAAAAAAAACAAAAGGAACAAAGAAAATACCCACTCAGAAATCAGCAGAATCAGCAGAACTACATCTTCCCAGTGAGGATCATACTAACAGTGCTTAAGATGGAGTTTGGACCAGATGCCTCAACTCAGAACATGCAAGAAGCTCCCAGTCCAGTTTCTTTGGTTTTCATGAGATGGGAGAGAAGTGCTGATTAAGGCAGCTTAACTTAAAAAAGGAAAATCCCCACAAATGATGTTAAATGGTAGAGGAAAGAAAAGAAATAAAAGAAGAATGACCTACTTTTTAACCTATTTCACAATAACTGTAAATGTTTTTATCTAGATGCCCCTGAAGTTCCATTTTCTTGGAAGTTTTTAAACAACTGTGAAATCACCTGTTACTTGCCAATTACAGTACAACTTTGCATAATCAATAACCGCAGCCATTCTGGAAGAAGAAAAGCAAACTGGCAGCTGAGCGTGTTAAAAGGGATGTTTATGACTGGATGATTAAGAGCGGCAGTTGGGAGGGATGAGGGCTGGAAGCAGAGGCAAGGCCAGAGACAGTACGTGGGACTGGGGCGTACAGGACAGAAATGTCTTGTTTGAAAGAAGGTAAAAACTCTTGCAATAGTGCAAGGAGCCTCACACGTGTAGTGTGAAAAGCCACCGTCATTTCCAAGGGAATGCAGCTTTCTAGCCTGGAGAAGCCTGAGTGAAACATTAAACCTGGTCAAATTTGGCAATTTTTGTTATAATGTGGCCTGGTCCTACTCTAGGAAGACTTGTGGTGTTGTGAATTGATCCTGTCACTTACAGGTTAGTAATTCCTAACTCTGTCTTTCCAGTGCATTGCCAACTGTTAGCTCCACATCTGGGATCCTTCTGGAGCAGTGGGAGCTTGCTTAGATCCCAGAACTGGTATCCCAGCCCTTCTGAGTCCCTCTTGCTCCCATAACCCAAGCCAGGATGTGCTGTAGCTGTCTCCCTGTTTGCTGGGGCAGTGATCCACAACCAGGTACCCTGGGGGAAGAGAACGCACTCCTGGGAAGAGGCTGTGTAGTAGAGGTGGGAGGAGGTAGCCTCCTGCCAAAGGGAGAAAGGGGCCAGCACCTGGAAGAGCAGGTATCTCACTCGTGGGCTGCTTGCCCAAGCCATTCAAAGGTTAGTCCTGTTGTAACAAGTCCATTTTCTACCCCATGGTAACACCATTCAGCATGTGCCATCAATATCTGTCTTGGAGCTTTAAACGTAATCCACTGAAGTCCATCCTGGGTTATACTACCAAATTGATGGTAGTTTAGTGGGGCTAAAAACCCCACTTAAGAGCTGTATTCAGAACAAAAATCAAAATACAATGTGGCAATAACAAGATCCAAATGGAATTCATACAGTAATACAGACATGGTCTTTATTTTTTCTACATAGTTAAATGTGGCCCTAGCTTGAAACATACCATCATATGCATTACATGGTATGAATAAGAAAACCACTTATGACAGAGTACCCAATGGCATCTGCCATTACAAGTTACTTAAAAGCATTCTTAAATACTATAAATATCCCAGGGAACTGTGACTTCTTTCTCTCCGAAAAACTTCTTATAACATCAGCGCCAACTAACTTTTGATGTACACTCCTGCTGTAAAACTGGATATGACAGTCCAACACCGAGCTGTGGTTCTGATTGATAAGGATGCACTTAAAGTAATAGTAGCAACTTATTTTTCCTGATGGTCTAAATTATTCTGGAACTAGAAATTAAAAAGAAACAACAAAAAAACAACAAAAAACCAAGAAGCTGAAAAGGGCAACATTAACTGAAATGCTATAAATGTAATATTTTTAAATTGGGGGGCAGTGAAAAGCAAGGTGAAATTCACCTTGTACAAATAACATTTATATACCACTTCCCTTGAAAAGTGTCAGAATAGCAAGTCAGCTGAATCATTTGGTGCATAATCTTTTTCTTATCTTTTCATGAGACAAAGTTCACATGAAGCGATAAAGAAATGGAGCAAATTAGGAGAAGGTGAGTGCTCTAATGATGAAAAGGCTACTTTCAAACAGGTAACTATGTTGCCTTTTAATTTTTTGGCTGCCGTGTTTTCATCACTGTTGCTGCTTGACCTTCCGAAATACGGTACAGATGAAAATCCTTCTTTGAATCAGGGTTTCATGCACCTGCCAGAATGGAGGACAGGATGTGATAATAACTTATACCACTGAGGCACCTTTAAACTGGCTGAAATCAGCATCTTTCTCAGGTGTCCTTATTCTGATCCCTTCTCAGTCCAACCTGGAAAGACACCAGCCTGCGTTTGGAGAACCTTAGCTGTCATTTCATTTTGCTAAGCAGGCGCTGCAAGCTTACGGTGTCTCTAGATAAGGTTTTTTATCTGTTACCTACTACACTTTAAAGGACTATAAACCTATCTCTGCACTATTTAGGCTGCTTACTGTACTGGCAACCAAACTAGTTTAGTTTGAGGGTGTGAAGTTCTCTTTCCTTCATAACTGGCATCACCTATCTCTTAGATGCACATTGAGCGTTCCTCCCACTAAACATCTGATCTTCATAAAAGGGGAAAATAACATTTTCTTCCTGGCTTTAGAAGTTATTATTGGAGTCTTTGAATTAGCGTGTCTATCAGGAGGACAAAGGGGTAGTACCAGCTCTAGCCCTTCCTCTAAAGTCTTTGTAAATAAACAGAGAGTAAGCAATATCTTGTTCCCAAATCCTGTGCTTGCCCTCAGGCCCATTCAGTGCCCCAGAGGGCTCGTTCTCTCTCTTTTCCTTCTTCATCCTTCTCACACAGTGTAATACCCAGTCAGCCCCAGGATCTGTAGCTAGTTGTAAAAGGGCAAAGGTTTTACATGACTCCAGGCAACAGGAACACAAAAACAAAATTTCTGTCCCCTTGCTCAAGGCAACTGCTAGACAGAGGGTTGGTTTTTTGTTCTGCTTTGTTTGGGGGTTGTTGTTTGGGTTTTTGTTTTTTTTTGCTCCTGGAGGCAGTGCCTTTGCTCTTAATTTATTCACATCAGCCTGGGAAAATCACATGTACTGCCTGGACTACTACTTGCTCAGGCCTTTAGGTTCAACCCAGTGCTTTGGATAGCTGCTACCTCAGTGTCTCCAGTTATCCCTGTACAAAGCCACTATCTTGGAGCACCCTCCAGTTAGCTTGGAAGAAGAGCCAGTAGGGCAGCAAGCTGTATAAATCACCTGTACAGTTGTCAACAGATTAAAGGCTTTTGATGTTGATTATTAACAGTTTTCAACATTGTAAGATGTTGACTCTTTTTTATTACTCCACAAAGTCTCATTACTTCCTCACCAGACAGAAGCTTGAGAGCGTATTTGTATAAAACAAGCAACAGGAACTCTAAAATGATACCTGGGCTGATTCACTAGACCAAGGAAAAGCAAACATGCCTGAACCCTACCAGTTGACATTAAAAAAATAATAGTTTCTCAATGCTGATTCTATCCTCTCTCCAAAGATGAAGAATTAAGAAAAAAAAAAAAAGGAGAATAAAATAGGAACTATACAGTGAGCATTTTGTTTAAATATCTTGGGGCTTGTTTTGTTGTTTAACAAATCAATCAGCTGGTCCTAGCCCAGGGGGAGCGTTCCCGGGCAGAGAGACACTGCCGAGAAGGTACACGCTGCCCATGCCCTTTGCTTCTGTGCGGATGTTCTGGGAGTCAGAGTTCAGAAGCAGGGGAGTGTAGGCTGTCTCGGTGGGTCTATGGCCTGCAGAGCTGTTCCTGCAGAAGTGAAAATAGTTATGGCTGGGGCAGTTAAGCCGGCTCTAGACGTGTTTTGAACCCTTGGAGTAGTGCCAAAGACCTGGCTCAACCGATAGATTTTGTTTTCGAGTTGCGTAAGCGCAAGTAACCCGCAAGACTTGATTATTTTTTTGCTACAATGGTTAAGTTCAGATAGGATTATTTAAGTAGCAACTACGATAGGATCCATCTAAGCATTTTTCACTTTACCTTGATTGTCCTCCCAGGCGCTGCATCCTTGCTTCTAGGCCTTTGGCTCCCCATCTTAAAGCTACTCAAGTGTTTTGACGTATTGAACACCACTGGACCTTTAAAGATCCTGCCCACAAGGGGTTTGTGTGTGTGTGTGTGTGTGCGCGTTCACTTTATCCTTCAGAAAAACTGCAGATCATATTAATCCATATTACTTTTATTAGGAAAAAACAATCAAGTTTCATAATGAACTGAAGAGTAATTTCAGTGTGATTGAACTCGTGGGGGTAACATTCCCTTCTTTTGGATATGGTTTCATCTTACTGCTCAGTTTAACTTTTTTTGAAGTTCAGGCACACTAATGAGCTTTTCCTCTCACAGACCATTTGCAAAGGCTTTGAAACACACTTGTATGGGGAAAATACTTGTGTCTTGAAATACATGACTGTCACTATCTAAAAAGAATTAATAAATTGCATTTAAGTGTAAAGAAAATAGTGTATAAGCCAGTTGATAGGGCTGGATTTCTAGCTTTACTAATACCATAGGAGGGAAGCATATTATATCATGTATTTCAGTCACTTCAAGGCAAAATTTCCCTTTGGTGGGACAAACATGTACATACACCAGTCAGCTGATACAGAATTAGGCAGAATTCCTACACAGGCAAACTCCAGACAAAAGGAACTTAATTCCAAGTAACACTAAAGCTAGTCTATGCACAAAGCTCTCACTGGCTCACCTAGATCACTTTTTATGCCTACCTAATTAAATATCTTTAAAACCCTGTGTTAATGTGTTAATATAACATTTACACCTTGTTTCTCAGTGTTTCAACTTGACAGTTCACACGACAGCAGCTAGACTGATGCCAAAATAACTCTAGTTAAACTAGTTCATGGTCTGGTCTTCATGCAAAGCTCACGATACAGCAAAGAGTAGGATTTAGGAGTAGGGCCATGTTTAAAAAAAAAAAGAGGAGTTGGGAAAGTTCCCCCCTGCATTCCCTAACACTGTGAAACTGTAACAATTTACAGGGGCTTTTATCCTTCCCTAAATCCTTATGAATTGATAGTTTATGAAATAAAGGGGCAGATGGAACAGACCTTAATTTTACAAAAAAAGGATGGTCACATGCATAAGTTCTATACACCATGGAAATACGAGCCCAGTTATATAGATTAATTCTGGTTTAACTGAAGAAACAAAGTCCATATTATTCCCAGCAGCATTTTGTTGTTCAACCCCCACTGGAACTGATTACATTTTATGACTCTCAGCAGAAGGACCTCTTAATTTCGGAGAGGTTTTATATACACACCGCACACTGATTCCGAGTGCGGGACATGATCCGGCTGGTGCATGAGGAACCGTGCCGCTTCTTCACCATCAACCAAGGGGGCGGCCAAACCCGCTGCCCAAAACCCACACGCTCCAAAGCTCTCCCAGGGCTTAGAACCAGAAGACACTTCCAGCCCAATTTTGGCAAAGGTGTACAAGGAGGAGAGGGCTGTGGGCCTCCTTTGGGCAGGGGGTCGCCATCTTCATGGTGGGCCACTGGTGCACAACTGTTGCACCGGGGCCAGTGCCAGCCCTGGTGGCTGCTGAGGTTCCCAGCCTGCCATTTGGAGACAGATGCCGATGCCTGCAGCAGGTCGAGGTGGCCTTTACGCAGCAGCCATGGCCCCGAGTCTTCCTCCTCGGGCTGCCGCCTGGGGAAGGGCAGCTTTCACCCCCCCTGGAAGCCGGGTGGGACAAACCGCGAGGGCTTTCCCTGGAATGCCGCGTCCCGCCTCCTCGGCCTGCTGGGGTTAAGCTTTAACCAGCCGCCTTATCAACAGGCGAGCGTGCGGTCGAGGCCGCCCCAAACCATCGCCTGGTGAAGGAGCTTCGCCGTGCGGCCGCCATTTCCCCACGCGGAAACCCCGCAGCGGGACCCCCCGCCCGCCCCCGCCGCCGCCAGGGGGCGCCCCCGCCGGGCCACCTCGCCCCCGGCCCCGGCTCCAGGCCCGGCCCCGCCCCGGCTGGCAGCGCCGGCGAAGGGGGTGCTGGCAGGGCTGGTGCCCAAGAGGCTAAGAGCCTCCGCCGGCGGCTTGCCCGGCCAGCCTGGCCTCCTCCCTGCTGCCTGACTGAGGGGCTCGAGGCCCCGTGGTGGGTGGATGTCCCCGTCCCCACAGCAAGGCCGAACCTCTCAGGCTGCGGGCAGTGGTGAAGCTGCGAGGAGGGGCATGGAAACAGCCAGGTGCCCGGGCCTTCCTCGGGGAAGCCGGGAGCCGTGCATGGAGGTTGTAGCGAGGTGGGGGTCAGTCTCTTCTCCCAAGTAACAGGTGACAGGACAAGAGGAAACGGCCTCAAGTTGAGCCAGGGCAGGTTTAGGATGGATATTAGGAAACATGTCTTCACCAAAAGGGTTACCAAGCATTGGAACAGGCTGCCCAGGGAAGTGGTTGAGGCACCATCCCTGGAGGTATTTAAAAGCCATGTAGATGTGCTAAGGGACGTGTTTTGGTGGTAACATGGCAGTGCTAAGTTAACTGTTGGAGTTGATCTTAAAGGTCTCTTCCAACCTAAAGGATTCTATGAAGCTCCTGCCATCGCCCGGGCACTGCAGCAGAGCCACGGCTGCTAAAAACCAGCTGGTGTCGGAGCGGCTCCGGCCTCCTCCTCACTCATCACAAAACGCATAGTTCCCAGAAGGGTTTTTTTCCCAGATCCCACAGTTAGCACCAAACTCTGCCAAACCCCACTGATGGGCCTGGCCGCAGAGCTGGTGCCTGCTGGGGTGGCAGCATCAGCCTAAACGAAGAAACAAATCGACAGCAGCGAGTAAAGACTCCTCTGGCAGCATTTACTGATTCACACAGTCAGACCAGGCTTTGCCAGCCGGCAGATCACCGCTTCTCTTTGCTTCTGCAAAGTCATTTGGAAAGTCACAACTGCTTGTAACCAGGTTTTATGTGAACGTTAAGAAGAATTCATGTGTGTTGGCCTTAGAGACGGGCTGTAGTCACGGGCTGTGGTGGAACTCGTTGAGAACCTGACCATCGGCGCAGACCCAAGCTGTGTTTCCTGGCATACCTTTCCCTTTCCCTTTCCTCCTCCCAGTTTTTATGACAAATTGTCCTCCTGCCAGGATATTCCTTCAGACTGTGTGAATGAAGTATTATTTGGGGAGGGGGGGAAGTGTTTTATTTCAATTTATGTCAGCTGTTAAACATTTTTATCCAAGCATGTGCACATGCAATATGCACAACTATTAGATAATGCTGAGGTTGTAACTCCTTTTTGCTGCTAAACACTCAAGTTGCACAACAGGCAAGAAATGGAGAATTGAGGTCATGTGTATGCCTTGCATGATTAAAAACCTATCTACAAAGCAGGAAATTCTCTCACTTGAACTTTAGTTTTGTCACAGAGGCACAACACACCCACTCACAGACATAAGAAAACTAAAATCAAGGTAGTTCAGAGCAGTGATGGGAAGGCATGGGCATTTTTAAACCTGATCTGACCTTTTAGACCTTTTTCAGTGGTACTGACTTTAGTGGGGGTACTTACCAAGATAAGGTATACAAGAACTGTCTTGCACACTTTCTCCTTTTTCTTGTTATTAGCTGCATTTCTGTCACTGGACCTCAGATGAGTCAGTGGTATTGAGTGTAACTGAAAGCTGTTTTTGAAGGAGGGATCTAACTCTTTGCATCCATTAGGGACTAGGCAGAGCTGTAGGCAACCTTTTGTTTTGCCCTAAAGGAGGCTTGCTCTTAAAAGTAATTTTCTGATTTCTGGGGAACAATGGGAGGGCAGGTATGCTGTTTTAAGTATTACTATCTCTGTAAACATACACATTTTTTATGACATTCTGTAATTATGATAATTAGGGTGCAAACCTTTTAAGAAATGTAGAAATTCCATCAGTATCTCACTTTCTCTTGGGTGTGAGGCCCCAACATGGGCATGATAGGACAGTGGTGCCCACCTAATACGTGCCTGACCCTGGATCTGTGGAAGGAGAGGGAATTACCATGTAGGCTGTGTCTCAGGAGCTCTCCTTTTAGAGGGCCTCCCTTAGGTACGGTGTTCCCCTAAGGATACAGTCTGTGGCCATGATGTAGTATGGTGGGCTCCCCTCCAGCTTTAGGACTCAGCACGTCAGGCTCAGATCACTCTGCGGGCACCCTGTTAATACAAGCAGTTATGGAAAAGCAGCGTCCTGCAAAAGCTTGAGATCAAAACTGCAGCTTATTTTGTACCCAGGGCAAGCTTCTGCTTTACTCCAGCCCTCGTCTGCCTGGGCTGAAGTGGTGGCCAGGGGCTAAGCACATGCAGGGGCAGCAGTGGTGGGGCTGTTCCACCCTCACACCGTGACTCACCTGTGTGCTGTCAAGTGGGGAGACATCCAGAGTCTCCGCTGAGCCAAGCTGAGGCTCCAGCAACTACTGGGTTCTTCAACTCTGCTCTTACTTGGCATTTGCTGTTGGAATAGTGCTTAGATGACAGTTAATCTTTTTGCCTCATCCTTCCTAAAGCCCTCTATGAGAGCTGAGTAGCAAGACAGAAGAAAATAAGGTGGGGGCCAAAGGAGTCTTATATTAAATGGATAAATAAGTCTGAATGCTAGTCACCGTTGTGAGTCATCACATTTGTCAAATGAATGACTCTATGAAAATCCCACATGGTCTGTATTTGAGCAGAACTGTGTGTTCTACCTTGGCTCATCACTGTAATCTTTGACTAAATAAGCCACATCAGCTACTGGGCCAGCTTCTCTTCATGTGCTCCTCCAGAGAAACTGCACTGCATGGCATCTCTTTCAATATGCAAACAGGTTTGTCTAGTCTCAGTATTACTAAAAAAAAAAAAAAAAAAAAAGTTGGGACTGTATAGTCATATAAAAAAATCATAAAGTAGCATCCTTGAAATTATTGGTTTGACTCATCAACTGGACAGAGAGGTGTTCAATATAAGTAATTTAAATAAGATGAATGCAAACTTAATAAATGGTAGTATTTATGCAGTTTGAGAGTGCTCAGTCTTAAATTCGACTGCGTAAAGAATATCTTATCGATTCACATCCAGGTTTCAAGCATATTGATGCAGGATATTTATAACTCTTCCAAAATGCCATACATCACTCCAGTAGTGACAATGTGCGTATGTAGCAAAAGATAGCAAATTCACCCATCATTCATTCAAAGTCATTCATCAGTCATCGTTCATTCTAAATATTGGTTAGCAATGAGAAATTCAGAATATTTTACTGTCAGAAAATTACAGTAGTGTCAATACTCTTGTATCCTATGCACTACAACTGTAACTAAGAAAATGCAGTATCAATCCTCTCGGAATTTAAGCTGGTTTCAGAGACACTGTTAGGAAATGAATAGTGGTTTCACAACATCATTTTATCGTTTTGTAATCAGGTTAGAGGCCAATCATACATGGTCATCACTGCAAAGTAGATGAGGTCAGAGTTCCTCCCCACTAGTGTAAGGTTATCAGCTTAAATACCTTTAATAGCCCTTTCTAAGAGGGGAAAAAATAGGATATGATTGAAGTAAACTTTAAAGTAACATATCTCTTAATTTTTGGAGTTGCATGGAAATAAAGCAGGCAGTGTCCATTAAAAGCAGCAAGAACCGAATGTCTAAATCCTATTACACTGCAAAAAAAATGAAATTATTTCTGGAGAATAACTCTGATGATGTAAGAAACATCTCAGTGCTTCCCGGGGGCTTTGTGGAGGGATGGGCCCTGCTGCAATGGGGGGTATTTCCCCTCAGCAATAGGCACAGCAGACTCTGGCCGTGACTCTGTGACACCAACAGACCCAAAGATTACGCCTGCATTTGCAACTGCAGAATGCCTGGGTTAAGACTATTAAGAAAATACCCAAAAATGTGAGTAAACCAAAAATTCACTGACCCTAGAGACTGATTCTTTACCTTTGTTTGTGACTCATGTGAAAGCAACAAGTGTTGAATGCACCCAGCGGCTGCAGAGTAAGGAACCTCCTGTGCTGCTGGTTACAGAACTGCTTTAAAAGCATGTTGAAATACAACAGAGCTAGAATGAAAGAAAAATTAAACGCATTGTGAAAAATCATCTGTGTACCTCTTCTTTTTCTTTTTTTTTTTTGACTGAAGTATGTTATTTATAAGTGAGTATGTTATTAAAAACTGAGCATAGCGCTTTACAGCCAGTAAAAGACAATAGACCAAATGTTAGCATTACCCACAGCTGGAGCGGATTGATAAAACCAGCACATTGTCTTTGCTCACATAGTTTAAAGTCTAAATAAAGATATATGATCAAAAGAGTAAATTGGCTCAGCAAGGTGGTGGAGAAAGGGCAAAAGGTGAAAAAAAGTGATATAAGTAAGTTATAAAATGCATAATCGGATAAATAAGGTGGGTTTGCTGGGTGCTGCAGGCTTTAAAAAAGTCATCTACGGTTTGCTTGCATTACAGAAATGAAGGATTTTCTAAACAGCGCTTGGAAAGAAAAGGAATACTATTCCCCAAAAATCTACTCAGTGCATTAAAAGGAGTTGATGCTTACATATATGTTATACCTCTTCTTTTGTACATGCTCCAGTCAATGAAGAAAAATGTAAAGATTATTGATATTATGTCATTTTATTGAACAACTCACTAGCAATCTATCATTTACACAAATAAATACGGTTTTCACATTTATCTTTTCAACTGTAATTTTTTAACAAAAAATTACAGTTGAGAACCTATTGTGTCATTAAAAAGCCAAGGAAGCTCTTTCTGAAGAAATCCCATGATTTTTTTTCTCTCTGACTTCAGCCAAACCCAAAGAGAACAAAGTGACAACTT
>JAOQGH010000040.1:37346393-37400233 GCA_025769975.1 Gallinago jamesoni | reverse complement strand
AGCTCTTTCTGAAGAAATCCCATGATTTTTTTTCTCTCTGACTTCAGCCAAACCCAAAGAGAACAAAGTGACAACTTTTGGGGAAAAATAAACAGAACAAAAAAGCAAGCAAGCAAGTGGGTAAACATATTCTACAGAAAAAACTCTCCCAGTTGCATGATAATGCAGGTAAAACTGAGTAAAATTTTTGCTTTTGCTTGGTTCCAAGTATATGATTTGGCTAAACATTAATCGTTACAATATAAAGTTAGGTGTGAATTTAAAATGGCAATGCTCTGGTAAAATAATTCCATGTGCTCTACTTGTTCCAGAAAAACAATAGTCACATGTGGAATTATTTGGTAATGGATATAGCCAGAGAGATATTCTGGAATATCTGAATAGATATTTTGGAGTGTCTTTGTATAAAGCAGTTTTTGGTGGTTTAAAGACAGGAAGAAATAGGCGAGGACAAGGAAAGAAATCTGTGAGAAAGCAGGGAGCAAGTGAAAAGAAATGAAAATTTGCAAATTGTGGGGAGCTTTGAGGGAGCAGCTGGGGAGTTTCCCCGAGCCTGGGCCGACACTGTCCCTAGGAAATTGTTCTACTCTTGTAAAGCACAGAGACCAAGTGTTTTATAAGATTTTATGTTCTCAATACAACTATTTTTAAAGTTGTTTGAATGAGAACTGCAACCTCCCTGGCTAGGGCACTCCGGCTGTTAGTGGAGTGTGGATGTCATCTTTTAAAAAGAAAGCAGATTCTTTTTTGCTGCTTTGCGGCAAAATCCACATCAACAACCCCACTGAATGTCATCAATAATCCCATTCTTCTATCTTGAATCAAAACTATACTTTCAGTGATGCGTTAAAAAGACGCAAATTATTGCAAAAATAAAGCACGGTGTAAAAATATAAATATTCCCATGAAAGGAAAGTAACCCTTTTCTGATTTCTCAGAATTAATTTCCACTGAGATCTCAATGCCCACTTAGCAGACAGTAGCTGGTGTCATACCAAATTTTGTTCTAGTTCCTGCTGATTTTACTAGGAGCAGATTCAGAGCCTGGATTCATGGATTCTAAAGAACAGAGCTGGATTCAGAGGTGAAAACTAAGTGAACTCCTCCTCTGTATGCCAAGAACATGAAAAGGTGGTGCAACCCCGTTACTCAGTGAGGATCTCTTCACTGGAAAATCATTGAGGGAATAATGAGCGGGGAAGAGCAAGAGGAGGAGGAAAAGGTGAGAAGAAAAGAGAAAGAGGGCAAGCGAGAGCAAAAAGGGAAAGGGAATTTGCTTTTGATGTCACAGTTCTATCAACTCATGCATTTTTCATGGGTACCCACTAGTGCTAAAATAATGCTGTGCTGACAATCCAAGCATGAAAAAAAAAACAAAAACCAACCAAGTTCCCAAACACCATGATACTGGCTAAAAAATAATGAGATTTGCAAAAATTTGAAACTTGGAGCTTTTCTTTCCCTTTTAATTTGTGATTCACTTATTGAAGCTTTTCAATCAAACTTGAGATTTAGAAATGTAATTATTTTTAAGGGGAGCTGAGGTTCTGATTTAAGCACATCTGCTGAAGAGCTAGGGCTTAAAACAAAGCTAAGTGTTGCAAAATCTCACTGTAATCATAAGAGCTGGCAACCCTAAATGTCGTAACCATGGCATACTGTACAGTTTTGATGCAAAAGGAACTAAAAATTACCAGATGTTAGATACAAGTGCATTCATTCAAGTTGCATTTGTGCCCTTTGCTACAAAGTAATTAAAAACTGAAAGTGAAGCCAAACTGGCAAATGAAAATGAACTGGAAGGACTCAGGAGTTAAGTTTTTGGGTAGCTCAAACTTCGTATTTTGTAAACTTAACTCGAAGATGTGAGCATTAGCATTTCTCACCGCTTTTGATTAAAACCTGGCCACTTTTTAAACAAAGCAATTAACGTATTGGATGTAAACATTCTTGTAGGTTTTAGTCCCACAGCACTGATGGTCGCCTTGACTCGCAGAGGTGAAGAAAACAACCTATGCACAGGTGCAGGAAATAGCACGGGACCTTCATCTGCAGCAACAGCATTTCAAGTTGTAAAATTATTTAGATATCATCCTACGGCTATTATTCACCTTATTATTCAACAAATAATTGTTTCTGCAATTATTCTGTTGATTTTTTCATCACGAGTGCTGGATGATGAACTATAATGGATGTAGGATTTCTGTGGATTTTTTATATCTTCAAGCTGGCTGGCACTTTTAGGAACAAAAATTAACACCCCAGTTCTAATTACCAATGGCACTGTAAATGCAGTAGTGTAAAAACAAAAAACAAAGGAAAAATAAAGGCGAAAAATTAATATACTAGTAAAACCGTGTAGTGACATTTTCGATTAAGTGAAAAAAAGAAAAAAAAAAAAAAGAAAAAAAAAGAGGCAATGTTAAGGGCCCCACGTACAACTGTTATGCTCATCTTCCCCATGTGTAATCTGGCTTTCAGCAGGATCTATCCGGCGGCCCCTGTTGGCTCTGACAGCCCTGCGCTCCGCGGCGCTGGGGCTCTAACCCGGGGGGGAGAAACGTGCCCGGGATCGCGCTGTTAGACGCCGCCGGTGGATCAGCCCGAGGGGGACGGGAACCGTGCGGCAGGTACTGGGGGCGGCGGGTCGCTCCGGTGGGCTGGGGACACGGCGGCCGGTGCTCTCCCGGGGGCTCGGCCGTCGGAAGCGCTGGTAACGCCGGTGGCAGGAGGCGCGGGCGGGCAGCGCCGCACGCCCGGGCACCCCTCCGTGCTGTACCGTACCGTGCCGTGCCGTGCCGTGCCGCCCGCAGCCCGACCAGACCCCAGCCGCCTTTCCCCCCGCCCGGGCCCCCCCCCCCCCCCCCCCCCCCCCCCCGCACCGAAGATCTCCGGCTGATAATTCAAAAATGGAGGATGCGCCCTCTCAGCCATTAATTAATAATGTAGCTCGCTGTCTTCCTGTGTGACACACGCTGGAAGGCACCGCGCGGCCAATAAAGATGTAGGGGAGAGCAGGGGAAGGCTCCTCCCCGCAGCTCTTCCTGATTGAGGGCTTGAAGAAGTAGATCAAAAACTTCCCAGGAGCCGGGGGGGGCAGAGGGGAAAAAAAAAAAAACAACAAAACCAAAACAGGCGGCGAGGGGGGACCGCGCGTCGCACCGGCCGAGCAGCCAAGGCAGCCTGCGGCCGCACCAGGTGGGGAGCAGGGCAGGGACCCCCCGGGGCGGCAGGCCGGAGGCTGGGAGGGAGGGAGGGAGGCTGGGAGGGAAGGAAGGACGGGCGGGCAGACGGACGGACGGTCGGGCGGGCAGCCCCCCGCGCTGTCCGGCGGGCGGGGGAGGGGGGGCGAGGACCCCGATGAGGCGGCCGCGTCCTGGCAGCAGGGAAGGGAAGGAGGGAGGTAAGTGGTCGGCGCTGCCCCTCCCGGGTGTTTGCTTTGCGGGCAGGAGGAGGCGGGGGGGGGGGGGGGAAGTTGGGGTCAGGCCCGGCGTGTGTGGGTCGGAGGCGGGGGGAAAGGGGGGGTGTGGGGGGTGACCCGCGGATCCCGAGGAGACAAAGCGGCGGCGGCGGCGGCCGGGGTATCCCCGAGCCGAGCACGTTGCGCGGCCGGGGCGGGGGGCGCCGCCTCCGCCCGGCGCTCGGCGTCATGGCCCCATTGTGAGGCAGAGGGAGGCGGAGGCGGGAGGAAGGATCCGCCGCCCGCTCCCCGCGCAGTCCCAGGCAGGCAGCGGCGTGTCAGGCACACAAAAGGCCGCCGCCGCCGCCGGCGCTTTCTCCCGCTCCTCCGCCGGCTCCCCCGGGGGGAGGGACGCGCCGGGCCCGCTCCCTCCTCCCCGGGCCGGGGGGTCTCCGCTGCCCGCGCTCGCTCCCTTCCTCCTTCCCCTGCGTATTTTTAATTTTTTTTTATTTATTCCCCCTTCCCCCCCCGCCCTTTGGAAGCGGGTCCCGGGGCAGGAAGAGAGCGCGGAGCGGGGCGATGCCGCTGCTGCACCGAAAGCCCTTCGTGAGGGAGAAGCCCCCCGCCGACCTTCGGCCGGACGAGCGCGTTTTCTACTGCAGGGTCACTAACGAGATCTTCAGGGACTACGAGTAAGAGGCGACCCCCGTGTCCGTGTCCGTCCGTGTGTCTGTCATTTACTCTTCTCCCCCCCCCCAAGTCCCTCCCCGGGGTCTGTCCTCCGGGAGCGGTTTAACCCCCGAACGGCTGACACCTGGGCGGGCGGGGAGGGGAGGGGATTCCCCGGCAGCGCCGCGGGGAGCCCTGCCGGGGCGGGGGGGGGAGTTCGGGGGGGCGCGGCTGGCGCCAGGCCCGTGCCCCGCCGAGGGGGTGGGGGGAGAGGGCGGATCTCTCGCCCGGGGCAGGGGGAATCCCTGCCCCTCCTCGGCGGTGGGGATCCCGCGGCCCCCTCCCCTCGGTGGGAAGGAGGGGAGCCGGCTCCTTTCTCCCCCTCACACCTTCCACCGTGTCGGACCCGTCCCCTGCCCCCGCCGGGGAAGTGAAAGTTGCGCGGTGTGGGAGGCGGCGGGCGGTAACGACTGTCTGCCGGGCCCGGGCTCTATCCTCCCCCCCCGTCCCCGCCGGCAGCCGCGTGTCGGCGTCGGACGGCGCTAGGCCGCCCCGCGGAAGGGGCCGCGCCGGGGCCCGTGTTCAGCCGGGGCAGAGGGGCCGCCCGCCCGGCATGTGCCGCCCGCCCTATTGTTGTGGCAGCGGCGGAGGGATCGCCGCCTGCGGAGCCCGCCGGGCCCGGTTCCCCGGCCGCCCTTAACCCCTCGCTGGCGGCCCTGCGCTGGGCCGGGGTGTGGGAGCCGCCGCGCCGCCCAGGGCCGCGCTCTCGCCCCGCCTCCGCGGGGAGCCGCCGGCTGACCCGGTTGGAGATGGCCGGCGGGCCGGGCCCGGTGGCGGGGGGGTGCTCGCACCTGTCCGGCGGGGCGAGGGGCTCTGTCCGGCCGGGCGGCAGCGCCGGCGGCCGAACCCGGCCTGAGACCCAGCGGGCACACCTGTCCCCGCCGGATCGCTCGTTCCGGAGAGGGGTTTTCTCCCTCTTTCCAACCCTTCCTTTTTTATTTTTTTTTTAATTATTATTTTTTTTCCTTCCCCGTGCGCGAGGAGACCAATGGGGATTGTGAAATCCTCGTTAACCGTTGAAGGCGTAATGGCACGGGTAGTCCCGAACTCGCCGCCGCTTTACTTAATCGCTTGTAAGAACAATGGGCAGAAAGTATTTAGCCAGATGTTTTCCAAAAGCTGATAAACGTATGTGTTTTCACCCGCAGTCTGATCCAGCACCATCCCCGCCTACAAAAGGCCCCCGCACCCAAACTCTCTTTTAATTTATTTATTTATTTAAAGACATGCAGACTAATGAGATTAAATCTGAAATGCTTTTCATTTGTAGCATATGAAATTAGAGCACACCTAAATCTTTTTTCGTGTTTAGACTTGTTTTTCTTACTCAAATACACTTCACCTAATAAAATTTTAAAGAACTTGGATTAGGTAACTTTGGAGGGTAATGCCTTACTGTTTCTTGGACGATACACTTTGGAGGGGAAAGGGGGTGTTGAGTATTTTGTTGGAAGCTTTGTAAGGAGTGCTTTCATTATAGGGCGTATGAGAACCTAACGAGCAGGAGCTGACAGCCTCCTGTTTCTGTAGGAATTAAGTCCCCCTCCCCCAGCTTCCAATATTTTGAAAGCTGCTTTTCTGGTTACAGTTATTATTATCACATAATTAGAGGTGACTCTCGGGTATTTGTTGACACTGCACTGAAATACATTTCAGGTACATGTAGTTTTGCTGAAATTTCTGCACAGAAAGTAATCCTTTTAAAACATCTTTCTGCTCTCAAAAGGTTTGGTGAATATTTTAAGCACTCTGACAGGCTTATTTACACTGCAAGGATGTTGTCACTAAGAAAAAGTATGAAAGACCAAATTCCATATTTAACTGAAGTTCACAAATTAAGGGATAAATTTAGACTTGTGTTCACACAGGCGATCCCTAGAAATGTCAGTGAGTGGTTGGCTTGGAGGTCAGGGCTTAGAATATGATATTTGCGACAACTGTGCAGAAAACTGCTGTGCTTTTTTTTTTGTATATGCAGGGTGGATTTGTTTGGGGTTTTCATTTGTTTGGGGTTTTTTATTGTTGTTGTTACTTTTTTTTTTTTTTTTAATTCTCATGTGGCTTTTCTGTTAGGTTGGGTTAAATTGGTGCTTTGCATTGAAAATTATAGTATTTTTTACTCGCCAAGGTGTCCTGGCACAGATAAGTAAGTTTAGGTTAATGTTAGTTATGTTAGTTGTTTGTGGCATAATCTACTGGAGAACACAGGGTCATTTTCCAGCAAGTTTTAAAGATGTTGATCCTTGTCTCTGCTGGTTGCGAAGTGATGCTTCAAATAGCTAATTCCTTCTGAGAACAACATTTTCCACTTCTTTGCCTGAGCAAGGGCAATTAGATTCATAGGGATAGGGAGGGCCCACTTTTTAAAAACTGTATTAGCTCTTTCATAAAAGAAAACCATTGTCTAAGGCTTCTCTGAATCTACTTTTCAATAGCAACTTGAGTTTTTTGAGGGGAGAATTTAGAAATTGTAGAGTCTGACTAGATCAGGCAGGCTGTATAGATACATATGGTAACCTGAATTCAATGCCTTTCTCAGCTATATGAATGCTTGCAGTTAACTACAAATGGTTAAGTTTTCTTAATTGTTTTTTGTTGGTGGTGGTTTTGGTTTGTTTGTTTTGTTTTTTTTCTATGGAGCACAAACTTAGTGTTGAAAAGCTTCTTTCATGCCAATGACAGCTATAGTAGAGATGGATACAATCGCACATTAGTGTTACTCTTCTCCGTGTAAGAAATCATCATGCGAGGAGAATTTGGCAAGACAAGTATTTTGTAAAGTGACTTTCCCGTTAAGAATGTATTTCCTTTTTAATCTGAAATACCATCACATAATTTTGTAACCCTTTAAAAGGGGGTGCAGCGATGTGGCAGTGTTCGATTATATTTATCAGGAATAACAAGAACTGGGGGAACTGATGTTCTTCATGCTTGGCTGTTGCCCTCGTTAGAGGGACAGACCTGGGGACAGGCCAACAGAAGAGCGTCTGGAGCTGTAGTAGTCGCTGGAAAAGCAAGCAGAGGGGTGCACGAGAAACACATTAAACCAGTGGGATGTTACCACCAGTCTTTGACACCTTGTCTGTGAAAGTTAATAGCTGATAGAGATGTGTGGTGAAAGCTACTATTAAAGGATGGGAAGCCTTGCTTGTGAAGACAGCCTGAAAAAGAAAACTATGAGTAGTACAGAAAGAGTGGTAGGAAGGTTCCTCATTCTAAAATACAGAGGGGAAAGAGGAGTTTTGCATCTTCAAAACTCACTGAAACTTCTTTACGGACTGGCCAGTGGAATTCTTGGTTACTGTCAAAAAGAGATCTGTTCAAAAGGCTTTTTAAAGTGCCCTTAGTTAAATTAGGTGGATTTTTTCTGTTTTCTTGAAGAGAAACTCATAAACTTGAAGTACATTCCTTAATGCATAATGAACCTGTAAATATTAAGGAATAAATCTCTCGCTTCAGGTTTTGTTTCTCTTGTGCATTATTTTGTAGCATTATTGACTATTTCTGGAGACAAGGCAGTGTATGAGAACACTTCTGTGATCTAGAACCTCAGAGTTTGTGATTACCCTCCTAATAGATAGGCTAAATAGATAATATATTAGAGGCTCGTAGGTGCTTCAGAATTAAAAATAGCAATTATTACAAATTAGCCATTCCATAGATTTGTTTTTTCCTGCTTTTTCTTCTCTTTTAAATCTCAGTTAGCAGGACTTTCTCATGTTTTACAGTCTTGGATATATAATTTTTCTATTTAAAAAAAGAACCCCGACAACTTGTTTTTAATAGACGCTAAGAAAATGAATGAAAGTAAATGGTTTTAAACAAATATGTTCTTGAAACGCAGCGGAAATTCAGTGGGAATACTTGGTTAATTCAAGCCAAAGGCATGTCATTTCTAGGCTGGATTTTTCTATCCATTGCAAGCGCAGTCAGCCCAAAGATTGCAGATAATTTATTTCTAGCTTCTGTTCATGAACTGCCTCCTATCAGATACCTATCAAGTAAACTATTATTTGCTGATAATTTTGCTGTTTTCCAAGCAAGGTAAGGAAAACTAACTTCATGATGTAAATGGGGGAGGGAGGGAAAGGCAATCCAGGTGAGAAACGAGCATTGATTACTGCTGCAAAGAGAACTCAGTTCTTAGTCCCCGCTCCTCCAGTAGTTGAGCCGATGTGGACATCTTCTGGGGGGCACTGCAGTCTCATCTGACTTCTCGCAGGCGGGTGGGACCACGCAAGTGAGCTTCACGGAGGTGTTCTGTATGAACTTCCTTCTCCATATTGTCAAGAGTTACAGAGATCTCAAAGCAGTGAGGAAGCCCCAAAGAGCGTAATATGCTAGATAAAGACAGAGCTGAGGCTTCAGAGGTGGGGTGTAGCAGCAGATGCACTTGCTGTTGCGAATTTAGGTTGGGTGTAGAATATGATTAAGTGCGTTATTTAAGTCAGGAGAAAGGGTATCGGTGCCGCTGCTGCTCTCTTGGTTTGGTCGCTGTTGCATCTGCTCTTTGTAAATCTTTTTGTGGTAAGTGAGGTGCACTGGAGGCAGGGACAGCAAGAGTACTACAAATAACATCTCCTGCTATGCTGTTGGGATCTTGTTTTCTCGTCTCTCTCCAACTAAGTTAAAGCGAGATCATTAAAACGTTGCAATAAAACTGTGTTAACAGACTAAGCCACAGATGGTTTTGATGTGCTATAGGTAGCGACTAGCAAAAGACAAATAATGCTTTTAAAATCGAATGTAGTTTTTTTTCACACAATTTTTTTTTTCCTTCCCTGTAAGTTGAGGGCTGGGGGGGGAAATCCACGCAAAACAAAAGAGGAAATGAGGGAGAATGAAACTAGATACACAAACTACTCATGTATGCAAATGGAAGAGCCTTTTCCTCAAATATGTTTCAGTTAAAGTATTCTTAGAATTTTTCACTTGTAATAATCATGGATTCAAAATTTTTAGAGAGGGTTTTGTTGGTTTGGTCGTTGTTTTTTTTTATTATTATTGTATTTTTTTTTCCCCCGTAAGTTCAATGCTGTTGCTTTAAATAGCGTGACTGCCCGGTGTCCCCTCACAAAGAATAACAGCAGCTCTTAAAGGGACACTCTCATCAGCAGCCTCAGTCTCTCCCTCCCGCTCTGCTCTGCCCCCCCTTTTTAGTTGTTGTGGTTTTGTTTTTCTTTTTCTTTACCCTTTCACTTCCATAATTTTTGAAAATTATGTTCTGGTACATCTTAAAAATAACTCTTAAGGTGGTTTTCTCTTTCCTGGCTAAAGATAATTATCAAGAACCTCTTTGGTAAGTGCAAGAAATATGTGTAGAGACGCACAGCTGCGTGAAGATTTGAGTAAAGGATTCTTTATCCATTGAAGGCAGTAAGACTGCTAAAAATTGTTGTGACTCTTATTACAGAAGTATTGAAATGTAGGGCAGGAAGAGACCTGAAAAGATCATGTTTTATGTATTCCATCACCTTGTGGGGAAAAAAAAAATGGATTTTTGTCAAACCTGTTCTTTAAAATGTTTAAATAACTATTCTATACCTTAAAGATACTGGTTCTCCATGGTTGACAGCAAAAAAAGAATATTCTGTTCTATGCATAAGGAATGACTGACAGCCATCCGTTCTTCGTATGTTGAAGAATAATTTCTCTCATTCTCTCTCCTTTGTTCTTTTCCTTTTCTTGTTTAGAGTAAGCAAGCCCAAATTATTCCTTATCACTTACAAGTGTTAGACCCATGTACTGTCAAATATATTAAGTAGAAACAGGTGATATAAAAATCTGAAATTTTGTAGCTATTAAATATTACTAAGATAATATATCTCTTCTGTCCTTTTCCACTTCTTGCAGCTGATGGTCTTCCTAATGCATCTTTCTCTCACTCTGAGGAATCCTGTGCTCGTGCAGAAAGGATTATCTGAGCCAGGACCCTCCATTGTCCTCAATTGGAAATTTCCATTTTCATTTACAAAATGTTATGGTTCATCTGTCCATCTGCAGTGAACACTCTCATCTGCATCAGTCTGATGCATGTTTGCCAGCTTGAGTTTGCAGGGAGCCTGCAAGTAAAAACTCGAAGCGTGAACTGTCCAGTTCTTCAACCCCATCACCAGAAATGATTTGAACACTTCTGTCCTTCTGAAAATGTGCACCATAATTGTTTTTAAAGGAATGGAACTTCAGTATAGGTATCTTGTATAGCCTGCAACGTTCCGAAAGTACTTTGTTTGCCTTGGAATAGCAATGTTGAACTGATACAGGGCAAAACAAAAGTCAGTTTATCGTATTGTGTGCTGCATACTTATCGATACTAGTCTGTTAGGATTTTTAAGGAAAAGCAAGTAAAAACTGTTGTCTGAACTGGGGAATATTGAAAGATTGCTCTGCTGTCCCACCACTGATCTATAGTATGATATGTTTTAACATGGTTTTATGAGTAGCTACATCATCTGCTTCATCTGGAAAGTGTTTTAATAAACCGATTGACAGATATTGGCTAATGAAAGCTCTTCTTTCTTGATTCCAGTGTAATAAGTAGTAAGCAAGCAATAACAATGTAATTTTAGCATTAATTGAAAATACAGTGAAGGAGAATCAATATTTGCTAATGGAACAAGGGAGAAGAATCTGTAGGAAAAAAATAGTGTAATGCTTTTTCTAAGAGCAATGCAAACAGTGAAGGCATAAAAAGTATTTAGAGAACTACTTGACATTAATTTTTTACCTCTCCCACCTTTTCATTTGTCAACTAGGGCACTCAAAATCTGAAACTTATTCAAGTTTCAACGTGTTTATGTGATCATAAGGTTATTTTATGTTTGCACGGTTTTAGACCCTCCTCTTGCAAATATTTGTGGAAATGTGGGGATGTGTGAGGAGGATATGACACCTATTAAACTCAATGTGGTTATTCTTATGCGTAAGGCTTCTTATATGTGAATATTTATTTGCAGCACTTCTAGGTCTTGATACTGTTACTGTAGATAGTAGTGAGAGGAGCCACTGGCTTAACAATGGCAATTTACCATGCCATGGCTAAAAAGTGGTAAATAACCCTTGATTATCTACAGCCTGTACAGGGGTAGAGCTGCCTTTGCATTTCAGGCTTGTAAAAGAAATTTGCTGCTGTATTAACTGTGAGCAAACTGAAGATGTTCATCAGAACTCAGCCGTTTCCTTTCTGTCTCCCCCACCCTCTTTTCTTTTCAGTGATTTTTTTGAACGCACCATTCTGTGCAACAGCCTCGTGTGGAGCTGTGCTGTCACAGGTAAACCAGGACTCACATATCAGGAAGCACTGGAATCGGAGAAGAAAGCCAGGCTTAATCTTCAAAGTTTTCCAGAAGCACTCATCATTCCAGTTCTCTACTTGGCCACCCTTACCCATCGCTCCCGACTTCATGAGATCTGTGATGAAATCTTTGCTTATGTCAAGGATCGGTATTTTGTTGGGGAAACAGTGGAAGTAGTTAGAAATAATGGTGCAAGGTAAGTGTATTTAAAAATAAATGCGTATTTCTTTTTGATTGGTGTATTTCTTGTGTGTGCTTCTTTTATACCAAAATCAGGATAATAAACTCTATCAAGTGCACCAGAAGTGAGGTGTGATGCTTAAGCTACTGATACTGTTCCTACTTGTGTTAATTAGGAGTAGGATTGTATTGCTGGGCTTGGTATCTCTTTCCTTAGCTTAGAAGCAGTTGTGAAGACAGGACAGCTCTCTCAGGTCTTGACACAGCAGTTTTCCGGTCGGAGTGGTGGATTTGCAAAGGAATGTCAGTCCCCTCATGCAAACAGTGTATTTGTGTGAGAAAGGTGGGTTATTTGTAGAATGAGTTTTCATTAGCGTGAGTTAAAAATCATATGAAAGTTTTGATGAAATCATTCGGAATGCAATTCATCCCATGTTTTGTGTGCTCAGAATGGCAAAACTATAGAAAACTTAAAAAATTGATGAAAGTTGGATTTTTGGTTTTTAGGTAGTGACACAAATTGTGAGTGCATTCTCAGATAAGTTGGGAATTAATTGTAAAGTGTTTGTAATAGCTGGGATTTAGTGTGGGATTTTTCCACTCCTACTGAGGTATATATTGCAAGTTTTTTATTGTTGCTCCAGATGCTTTCTTGTGTCATTGGTACATATGCTCTATAGTATAAGTAAGTTGTTCTACGGTATGTGGCTAGCTTCTTTAAAGAAACTTCTGGGAGAGAAAAGATCTATGTTTTATCTAAATGAGTTTACAGTTTCACGTATTTTCGGTTTAAAATGGGAACAATTTAAACGTGCTCAACCTGGAAATACCTGTAGAATGTGTGCAGAAGTGTTTCTGGTAAGGTGCCCTCTTACATTGCAGAGCAGAGAGGGCACAACACATCGGCTTCTGCAGGTAGCCTGAGGTCTCTGCATGTAATCTGGTGTATATTGGGTGACAGGAGTGGGGTAGTTCAAAACGGTCATCAGAGAACGTAGTTACCCTGTATGGTTTTTTCAAATTTTACCCTACATCAGGAAGAAATATGTTGATGTGCTGCAGGAGATAAATTGTAAGGAAATTTGTATGGGTATGTACATAAGGTTGGTACTTAATAGAAAAGTTTTCCATCTCTTCCCTGCTCCATTCCTTTGAACCAATCGAGTCCCAGCCTGCAAAGCTGTTGTGTTTGTGGGACAAACACAACTCTTGCTAGACTTGCTGCTTTCTGCACAGAAAACCTACATCCAAAGTTTATCTCTGTCCTTCTCATCTTTGTACTTGTCTAGTAACTAGACCCATCTTACTACTAGTATTACCTTTTGCTTACAGAATAAGGTATTTTGGTTGTTTTTTTTTTTAAACCAGAAACCTGAATATTATGAACTGTCAGTGTAGTTCAGCTGTTAGATTTTATTTGCTCAATGAAATGTCTTTGACAGTATCTTCAAAGATTGAAAACAGTTTCCAAAGTAATAGCTAAAAGTATTCTTTTAGAAGAACATCATCTTTTTTCCCCAAGTCAATCTTCCTGTCTATTACTTTTCTAAGTTCTTAGCTAAAATATTTATGTTTGTGTATCTTAGGTTTTCAAAGTTTAAAAGTAGGCTTATACTCAATAAATACAAGTCTATTGTTTCTTTGTCTTTTGAAATTCAGAATCCTTTCCACTTTTGTTTTTAGTACACCATAAATCAGTTTTTAAGTTTGCTCTAACAAAATGATTTCTACTTACCATGTAAGCTGAATTCTGTTCAGATAAAGTTGTGATATGATTCTGTCTCATGAAGATGGTGCTTTTTTTTTTTTTTTTACCAGCCTTTAACTCAGTATTCTTGGCTATTCAAAATTGTGTTGAGATACATATCTAACAATTTTGTGTTCCACTTTCACAGATCAATATATTAATTGTATATAAGCTAAATTTCTTAAGCCTCTGGTGTGGGTTAGATACCATTTGAAATACCAAAGTTTCAGATAAAATCTGTTTTCATCAAAACTAACCTGCTACGGATCATATGTGTTAAACTACATAAGTATAAATTTGTGCCTGGTAAAATGAAGCACAAAGAATTCTCCTTAGCTGGTTGTATGACACCGATATTCTAGACAAATGTATAGGTGAGTGCCAGTTCAGACCTATAATACTAAATCCAGGAAACAGGGCAAACAATATGGTAATGCAGAGGGATTTTTATGCTTAGAGATACATAATTAAAGAATACAAAGTGGGAGGAGGTGAGGCATAGTTATTCTTCCACCCAATTAACTGTTGACTTTGACCTATATTTTGAAGTACTACATTGGGGATTAAGTATACCATCTCATGTTACTTGTAAATAACACTGCTGTTGCACAGCCCCCTTTGCGCATGCTTGTCATGTGCAGCTCTGGTTTGGTGATCTTTCCTAGCAAAAACGGTCTCAGCCCATCTATAGTGTAGTAGCATCCTACGAGACCAGCAGAATTTGGCAGATCATGAAACTCCGGCTGTGTTGTGGTGGTGTAGAATGTTCCACTGCATTACTGTATGAAGCTCTTTGCGCATGTAGGACTGTTTATTATCTGAGCTCTGCGCATCTCTTAACGCGAAGCCTACAGCATCGTGCGTGTGTAACCAGGGATAAAGAGAGGTTGCTCCAGCAATTTAGGTATTGATATTGTGTAACTCCTAAATTTTTCACTTGTAATATTCTTGTAGGATAGATCGCTTTGACGCAGCTTTTTAGATTAGGTTGAACAAACTAAATGGGAAGGAACCCAAATAGTAGAAGGGTTAGTATTTTGGCTTAATGTAGATGCTTTTACCTTGAGTGTGTGAAGTAGTCTGTAGTACTGTAAGCAACGGACAGGTCATCTAGAAAGAGGACAAGTGGTTTGTGCAGAGGCTAAGCCAAAGATATTTTTTTTTTGTGAGACGGCGGGTTCTTGTATCCAGCCTGTGTGTTCTGGTTGTTGCAGGTCCTGGTGCCCCATTGCTTTCTGTGGTCTTATGTCCTTATCAGGCTCTTCTGGTTTCTAGCCTTTTGTTACACTGCTCAGTTTTGAATTTGGCTGCTTCCGCCTTGTTGCTGAGGTCTGCTAGGAGGAACTCGGCAAGTTTGGGAGATATTCTGTCTTCCTGTTGTTTTGGTGTGTCTGGTGTCTCAGCAGGCCTTATCAGCCAGAAAGAAATTGCAGAGAAAGCCCCCCAGTCCTGTGATGTGGCCAGTCTCTGAAAATGATGCATGTGATTTGGAAATCTAGTAGAAGCAACAAGGAGATAATTCTGCTTGCTCTTTAACTCTTTCAGATGATGTATTGATTAAAAATGGCCAGCTTTTTTTGATTTGTACGTGTCGAGCTTTTCTGGCCAAACTGGGGCTGACTTTTCTCCAAAGCAGCAGCTGTGCCATGCTTTAAAACATGAAGTGCTTGGATTCCCAGTTAAAGAACTGTAGGAGTTGTGTAACAATGTTTTCCTAGTATTACCTTCATAAAAGATAAAATTATTTGAAACATCAGTCAAAAACTTAATATAATATAGACAGAAAACTTAAATTGAGTTTGAGTTGCCAAGGAATTGAAAACTGCTGGCAGTATAACTACTATTATTTAGAATGCCAGATTGCTGTTTATGGAAAGTTATTCATTGAAAAAGGCATGGAAGTTATTCAAGATTTTGGAAGGGGGGGGGATTAGAGCAATATTTCATCTTAACTGTGGTCAATTAAGATGTAAAATAAGCAGCTAATGTTTTAGTTCAAAATTCACTGAAGCAGAGGAAAAAAGACCACATCACTGGAATTGCTTCCTGTATTTGCTCTTCGGAATTGAAAGTTTAAGGCCCACACCATACTAGCTGGCCTTTTGTTTTTCCACAAGGAATGGCATCTCTTGCAGTAACCCGGTCATTTGCTGCTGTCATAGTATCCTGTTGTGTTATTGGCACTTAAAGCTTGTGAAACTGTTTTCAACATCTTGGCATCTGAAGTCAGTTACCTGGAAGTTGGAACTTTGTGGTGTGGAAGGCCTGCCTGAAATAACCTCAGCAAATGCCTCAGGCACACCAAATAAAACCTACAACTGTGTAACTCGCTCAGCTGTGGGACCTGTTCCTTTCTCCTCAAGGTCAGGAGTGTGCTTTTTTTTTTATTTTATTATTATTATTTTAGTTTGTCAGAGGAAAAAACTAGATTTAAAGCATGTGTAAACAACCAGTTGTGTTTTATTATCAGTGTTCGGAGACTGGACACTCTGGACACAAGGAATAATGGCTGTCTCTTTTTAGGGGATACAAGTGAGCAGGGTGATAATTAGTTAATTAATCTGTAAGCTCGCAGTCTGACTTGAGCACTGAAGAGTTCTAAGATTTTATGTTCGACAACTCTACTGGCTCTTCGGTTCCCCCTCTCCTGCCCTTAAAAATAGCTTATGTGACAGGAGGGTGGAGGACAACCAGCTGATGTCCAACAATTAGTAGACAACTTCATTAAAAAGTCAACCACCTGCTTAAAGGTACTATATAAGAAGGAAGAAATCATACAGAATGTGGCAGATATAAAAAAACCATGTCTTTTTAATTGAATTTGACCACTAGATGACACCACTGCAAAAGAATACATGCCTACTGTCAGCAGGTAGGACCAGAATCTGTACAAGAATATAGTGTTTTTCAAATTAACCTATTTACAGAAGTAGCAGGTGAAGTTCTCTTAGGAAGATTTCTGCATGTAGTCATACGTTGGGTATAGGTTAACATCCTTTCTCTGCTCTAAATGATCTGATGTTGACGATTTCCAAGCTGTAGGCAACCTAAGTAATCATGGAGCAGCCTTTTCTGTAAGTGAAACTTCTTTTTTTAACTCATCAATTTTTTGGCTAGTGTCCTAGAGCTTTAGGACTGTTCACTGTGGATTAACCACTGCATTAGGCCAATTAAAAGATTTACATACTGTTTTCATCTCTGTAAGCCTTAACTGGGGCACAGGAAGTGTGTTGCTGGCCATGACTATGCCTGGCTGATACAGAGTTGGGATGGGAGAAGATAATCTCTGTAAGACATAAGATTATAGCTAATTTTCTAATTTTTTTCATGTAAACTGGCAACAAGGAGCTACTTGCTTATATATACATATACATAGGATATATATATGGATATGTACATATATATACATGTACATAGGATATATACATCCTGAGAACTAAGATAAGTTAATATAAGACCACTATGTATTAAAAGGCAGAGTGTCTTCCATGTTTAGACTTTAACAAATTACAGTGAATCTAAATTACTTTCAATTCCACCAACAAATTTTCCCCTTTGAGATGTAGGTTTCACAGCTGTCTGGATGCAGAAGCACTGGAGCCATCATCCACAAAAGCAGCAAGTTATAGAGTGGTTTTGAAGTGATGAGGCTTAAGCATAAGTCCCTGTAGACAAAGACAGTTTCCTGCTTTATTTTGGAAGATGAATTTGAATTCTGGTAGGAAATTTAACATGGTGCTTATGAAGCAGCATGGCTGACAGTACTGGAGAGCAGCGTACCTATTCATAGAGCAAGTACAGTTTGCATTCTTTTGGCATTGCTGTTTAAGGATCAGTCAACTCCTGGTCTGGAAAATCACATTTAAGGCATTCACTTTCCACTGCCCTTAAGCCCTTTGGGATATAAATATATTCCTGTTTGTTGACCAATAAATATATTTGTAATTGACTAATGGAAGCTATGAGACGATGATAGATAGATGATGATGAGAGAATCTGTAACTCCTTTCTTAAAGATTGTTGAACAGCTGTCACAGCTATTTTTGGATGCTGTCAATTTCTGTTAGCTCTCATTTCTGTGCACGCTCTACTTTTATAAGTTTAAAGGAACAGCTTTGGGGTTGTTTCTTTTATGATTTGGGAGGTTTTTTTCATCAGTGCAATACTATGAACAGAAGGCTGGATGCCCAAAACAATGCACATACTGGTGTTACTGCTGGTGCTGTCCTAATTCCATACGAGAGCTGATGCAGCTACTGTATATATAGGATTCTCTTGTCCTAAGTAAAAACATGCTTTTTACTAGTTTCTTTCAAGCATACAGTCTTTTCTGTAAAGTGACAGACAAATGAAGATGCTAAAACTCGAAAACAGCAGCTCTTACTGTACTGCAGGAAGCCATTACGTGCATAAAACTTGTCTCCTTGTTGTGTGATTTTTGTGTGTGCATTAAACTGTACCAGTTAACTTAGTGAAAGATGTCACTTACTCCTTCAGATCTTGCCTTGCTTTTATCTCTCTAATTACTTTCAAGTGTTGAGAACTGTTAGGACAAGGATATGAGTTACTGCACTAACCTGACATTTACTTCTTAAAAACTTACTAAAAGCTGACAAAACAGACTGAGGCTATAGCTTTTTCGTACTTCATGGTACTTGGCTACTATACCTCCTTGTATTACTGACTTCTTTGGGGTTTTTGTATTCAACTAACTTTATATACTGTTAGAAAGGGTGTGCTTTTTAATTTTGGCACTGGAAAAACTTTCCTGTTTTAAAAAGTGAATTTTCTTTTGCTTCTGACTCACTGATCGTTGTTTTCTTTATGTTAAAAGTTGGCCTCAAAGTATTGCAATATTCCCCCACCACCCAATTTGAAAGAGCCCTCTGCATTCAAGGGATGTTTTTTGCCAGCTTATGGTAGAGCATACAGAAGCACGTTTATAACTCACCTGGGCTTTCAAGGGATCTTGGTTTTTTGACCTGAAATGAGGACCCAGCAGAATGCCAGACTATTACTTATATCGCTGTAGGAAGCACCAGCCAGATCAAAGCTGTTGTCCAGAATTCTCAGCTGATGGGCAGTGAGAAGTGGTCTCTCCTCTCACAGCTTCCAGCTCTGGCCTTGGTTGGATGTAAAGGCCTACTCAGCATTCGGGAAGAACTTCTCCGAGTTAAGTGAAAGAGCCAATAATTGCAGGGTTAAGGTTTCCTCTTAAGGACATCCTGTGATGGCCGTTTTTGGCCTGTTACATAGTGGAGAGCAGCATCTCTTTCTCCTCTTCAAATTGTGTGCTGCTGCTGCTTCAGCAGAGGTGGATGGAGATACCTGCTTGTCCCACAGCCCATAATAGCTTGGGTATGCACCTTTGACTTGCTGAGCTGAATGAAAGACCAATGTGGCAAGTAAGTTATTCTTTGTTCTGGGCTTTCTTCAGTCACTCATCTTGGACTACTGGTGAGTTTGAAGCATGTGCCATGTCTTGCCCTTGTTAGATGTGTGGTTTCCCTGGAACGGGCTCTTCTAGTGACCCAGTGTTCATATGCCGAGGTGCAATTTTCAGCTAGGAAGGATAAGCTGCTGAAATCACAGCTACTCAAGAAATCAGAGTGTCTTAGGGCCTCTAAATGAGGGAGGTCTTACTGCTTCTTCCTCCTCTGCTTTCGTCTGTGGCCAATATTTGTCTCTCGCACATGTTCTAGTCACATCAGACCCTTCAGTGAGCCGCTTGAAGTAGCTGGTGGGACAAAAGCTCACCCAGCTGTTCACATTGGATTGGTTTGGGGTTTTTTTGTTGTTAGGTAAGTGCATACAATTTAACATCAATAAATGACACTGAGCACCAGAGTTACAAAAAGGAAAGGACTACACCAAGGATGTGGCCGGAAGGAGGAATGGGAAGGGAAGATGGAACTGTTAAGTTCTCTCTGTATCTCATGGAGCAGCAGCCTGAGGCTGCGGGTACAGTTTGCTTTTTTGCACCTTCAGCCTGCCGCTTCCTTACTATCCTGGGAGTGACAAGGTTCAGTCCTACCTTGAGGTTTTCTGCTGGTTGTGGTAAGCTGCTCTTCAAAGTACGGCCCAGAATCGTTCTTCTTCTCAAGAGAGACTGATGGAGTTGGGTTTCCAGAGGAACTATGTCTCCAGTCAGTGTCTCTTGCTCTTAGATTGCAGGAATCTGTTATGTTCTCTCACCCATGCAGCTGAGCAGCTCTACCTGGAATTCATGGAAATCAATGGAAGATCTTAGTTTTTTTCATCTGAGAGATGTACACTGGTATTAAAAAAAAAAAAAAAAGGTGATCTCCTCCATGTTTAAAACTTTTGGACTCCTGTGATGTTCTTTCTTCAAAACCCAGCAGATTTAATCATACAGGCCAAGCGCTTCTTGGAACCTTTCCTGTAATATAAGAGGAACTCAAAAGAGCTTGATTTCTCAGCTTAGCATAAAGTAAAGCTGTGAGCATAAAGGCTATGTTTGGGACGGGTCAGAGGACCTATAACCTGCTGTTGATGGCAGCCTGTAGTGCAGAAAGAGGTAGGAGTACGGGGTAATCCTTTTGCACATTTACTGTTGTAGCTTTTGGCTGTCAGTGTCTGAGCTAGAGTTGCTGGGACTCTATATAAAAGTTCAGGTTGGCTCTATTCTCAATTTATCTAATCCTTTTCTGAATACCTTTGGGGTTCATTTAGTGTGTTTGTAAGCATTTTCACAATATTTATTGTTATTTGAAGGAAGTGATTCCTGACTGAGGGGGATACTGGAGTATGTATTTATTTACTGTAACGTTGCTGTCTATTTAGATTGAGGTGCCCCCAGTTCTTATTTCATGGGAAACTGAGTGAGGTTTGACTTTGACATAAGCTCTGTAGCGATCTTAAGGTACCCTTTTTAGAAAGTATTTCAGGTAGTGTGCTTCATTTGAGTGTCTTGCTTCATTCAGCTTTCAGCTCTGCTGTTTCATGTGCTGTGTGATATAAAAGAAGCTGTATTAGTGAACTTGGGGAATGATTAGGTTATTGAGAAGAGCAGACCTTCATTCACACTAGAAGCAGAGTGCCTTTGCCTCTCAGCCCAGGGAATTGGCTGCTACTAGCCATGACTTGACTGTAGAAAAGCTAAAGATAGTCTTAATTCATAGATTATCATTTCTTTAATGCCAGAAGGAATGGTTGCATCATTTTTGTCAATCCCCTGTCTATCAGTAACCATTAAATTTCATTGGATTAGGCTTTTATTGAGCTAGGTAAGTTTTTCACTTGATTTTCTCCCCAAAGACTTCTGGTAATTATTTGAATGAAGGCATAGAGGATGGAGAATCACTTGCTTTCTGTGGTAACTTGTTCCATTAGTCATCAAGGAAGAAAAAAAAAAAGAAGACCTAAGTGGCTGTAAGGTGTATTGGGGATTTTCCTACTTACTGAATCAAGTGTATAGAATATATAATTTCCCTTCTTGCAGAAGGAGATGTGATACCCTGTAAATAACAGGGCAGTGTGATGGATAAACCAGGCAAAAGAAGTGTTGGTAAAATACTCAGTGACTAAATAGTCAAGCCTTTTTGACCGGGAGGGTTAATTCGTGTGTGTGTGTGTTCTAGCCTCTTTGTCCTTTCATGGCATTGGGTAGTGTAGGTTGCGATTTAGCTTTCATGTGGCTGTTTTACTGATTGCAAATTCAGTGTATATGCACTCCCTCTAGTGGTCTCCAAATAGTAGACAAATCAGAAAAAGTGTCAGTAGCCTTAAGCATTGGTCCCTCTGATTATTTTCCATTAGAAACTGATTTAAAAGTGTTCTTGACTTGAATTGAACTCTCTAGGAAATATATTTTATAATCTGAAACACAATTCTACTAAGAAGTCTTTTGTTAGCAGGTGATCTTTGTTGGATTAGAAAAAAAATTTTGCCACAAATTCAGCTCCATATTGTTCAGTAGGAAGGGGACGCTCTGGTGTTCCGAATACTGGAAAACCACGACACTGTAATGACAGACTTTTCTCTTGGGACTCAGCCAGAGTCTGGGGCTGGGCCAGACCTTAATAAGCCTCATTGGACTCGGACTTATTTTGTGAACAGCCACTAGGTTCTGTCTCCATTATGTACTTGGGTGCTCTTGGTTCTTTACTTAGATTTGCGCAGTTAATTAGCTTGGGCTCTACTCACCAGGAAAATGTGTCTTCCAGCCCCAGCATGGTCAGCTTTGGAAAGGGACCGGCTGCCTTGGAATGGCAGCGTGCCTGTGGTCATCGAGCCCAGGCGACTCAGGCTGCCTCTCCGTGTAGGCAGCGCTGGTGTCCCCACGGATAATTAAGCTTGTTGTCATGTAAGAATGTTAATAGTTTGAGTTTTTTAAATTATTTTTATATTTTTGTAAATAACATACCCTGTTAGAACATTCTGGAGCGCTCTCCCTGTTGGAGAGAGGCTGAGGGAGGACAGCTACAGGCACTAACTGTGTTACAGGTCCCAGCTAAATTCATAAGTGAATACAACCTAGGATTTTTTTTTTAATGTTTTCAACTTTTCTCCATCTGCCCCTCTATTGTTTTCTTTTTTTTGTTCCCCTCAGTGTGTGCTGATTTTGGATAGTACTATCTGCTTGCAAACAGAGGTGTTTAAGAAATATTTTGGCATTGTTTCCTTTTTCCAGTGTTCAGTTCAGGTAGAGCAGCTCTTAGAATTTGTATGTCATAGATTTGTTGGGGTGTTTGTTTGTTTTGAACTTACCCATGATGCCACACTAATTCAAGCCCTGTGCTTCATGTATTCTCCATTTTGTTCCCTTCAAGTGACAGTTTGGTGCTCAGAGAAGAGAATTATTATGTTTTCTTTCTCTCCCTGCCCTTTGAGCTTTTAGTTGTACTATGTGACAGCATCCATTGACTGCAATAGTTAATTTCCGTGAAGCAGACAAAGCTTTAGGAGATTAAACTAAAAAATATCAACCATGGAATTCCAGAAAGGGGTGAAAGTTAGTGGTTAAGAACCAGCTATAATATAGTTACCCAGCATGAAGTGTTGATTAATTATACTTTTTAATATGTAGTTAATTCTGCCTTTTATAACTAGCATTCAGGATGGCAAAGGGATAGACTTGTTTTGTCAATTGTGTGCATGCCAGATGGAGCCTTAATATGTGTCAGCAGATAAATGGGCCATTATTAAGATTAGATGCATAATGATCATTTCAGCCTTGTTTATTTAGGTCATGGACAGCAGTAGAAGATGATCTGTTTTAAGTAAAAATACTTTGGGATCTGAAAATCTTTTCTTAGACTGCTATCAAAATAAACATAAAAGGTTTTAGTGTGTAGTTTTAAAGTAACACATTAAGTTAACTTTAAATTTACTTAAGTGGGAACTGAAAAAAAATTTGCAACCACAAATAATTCTACCAGGGACTTGATTTGTTGTCCTGCGTAATGAAGCTGACAGCTATGTAAGCAAATAAATTCATTGGTTTATTTGATGGAACTCATTAAATTAATATTTTGCCTAGTATTTCAGTGCAAGGCTCTTAGTTGTTTACTTATTTAATAGACAATACAATGTTAAGTTATTTATGTCTTCTTAAAATAACGTCTGCTACAACTTCAGATTCCTTGCACTAATAAATGTCTGTGTTTAATTTCAGGTTGCAGTGTAAGATTTTGGAAGTGATAGCTCCAGCCCATCACAATGGAATGGCGAATGGCCATGCCAGCAGCACTGATGGAGACACGATTGTCATCAGCGACAGTGATGACTCAGAAACGCACAATAGCTCTGCACAAAATGGGTAAGTGAAACTTTCACGTTATAAAGCATTTGGGCTGGGTGGAAATGAGACTAAAGCAGATGTGGCAGGCTCTGACCGAAACAAATTACTTGATCTGTATGGATCGTGAGTGTTCAGCCAGCTGAAGGTGACAAGCTGAATATTCACAGGTGCCAGTTATGCTATGTGTAATCCACCAGAGAACTCTGTTTTGTGAGAAATGGGGTATCTACAGAATAATAATTGTTAATCTATTTGGAATGACAGTTGAGACACAGTGGAAGAGCTGTGTGTGCCTATCACTAGTCCTCTCTGCTGCAGAACCTGTGCTGCTATACCTTGGAAAATGCAGTATGTTCTGTGTTTCTGGACTCTGGTACTACTTAGCTTAGCGTGATACATTACTTTACTTCCATCACGGGGCTCAGAACTGAGATTGCATTGTAATACAAGGACATGCTTCTTACTGGAACTCTCTGAGAAGTCTTTCCAGAGACTTAATGTGTTTGTGTCCAAAACATAAAAAATGTACAAAGCTTTCTTCATTGTGTATGTGTCCATATTAATATGTATACCATTTCATGGGTTTGATTATGATTTTAGATGCAGTGAAACTGTGTGTGTCCTGTGTTGAGGAACTGCCTGCAGGCTAGAGTAGCTTAATAACATTAAAAGAGCATCTTGACTATAACTGTGGTGTTTAATTTGGAGTATCCCTTTACTGACCAGTAATTGAGCTTATATATGCACCTCATCCTAGCCGTATGATGAAAAGAAAGATTTCTGTGCCTCAGAAGCACAGTGTTGATGAAAGAAGAGGGTTTGAAGTTGGCTCCAGTCTTGTACCTAGCAACATACAGGCTTTACATGAGCTGTCACTGACTTTGAGATGTGATGTTATTCTTACTGATTGTTGCATGGGGACTTCAATGTCCTGACGTGCCTTGAATAACTAAGGTAGAGTTCTTCACTTGGCTAAGAAAATAACGTGGGATAAATGATTGTGAAAATTCTGTGCTGTCTCTTGAAGACAGTGTCCGAGTCGTTCATGAGGAGGTCCTAAATCTTTAAGGAAATAAGTGCGTTTTCTGTTTTCCACAAGGCATATGGCATTTGAAAAGAGGTTATTCTTGGAATAATGCAAGCGTTCACAGAGCTGACTGTGGGATTGATCCTTTTATATTGCTGTCACTTCCATGCAAGACTGAGTCTTGCACTCCCAGTCAGTCTGTGGTTCTTCAGCTGATTACTGATTTTGACAATGCAAAGAAGGGGGGGAAATAATTTCTTTCTCTTGGAGAAATCTTGTAAGAATATACATATTTTTGAAACACTGTTCTGTGGCATACCTAACGAACATTTATGCTACAAGCTTAAATTGCAAACCTCTTATGGCTTTAAAATGCTTCCTGGAAGTTTTAATTGAGTCTTTTTACTACAAATGCAAGAGTGTAATAACACTCGTTAGTTTCTGGTTATTGCAGATGTGGAAAGTATTACTTGCTGTACCTGTAAAACCTATTTGAAAGTAGAGTGTTGTGGTCAGTTTTTGTATATTGGCATCTAAGAGTCTTTATACCCTTACTATCGCAGTAAGAAATCCCACTGAGCTGATTGACATCCTTTTGCAGCCCTAATCCTTCAGGGATTATATTTTGTTGTTTGTGGAGAACATGGATGTGATTTGCCTTGGGACCAGTGTCAAGTTGATGTGGGCAGAACCACAGTTCTGCCTCCGTGGGCACACAGATCTCCGGGCTTGGAGGCCCAGGCGCGGTGCAAAGCGCCATGCGGTTAAACAATGGTACAGCAGATGCTCGGGGTGTTTGGGGGGGAGGGGAGCACAGCACAGATTGATGGGCCATCTGCAAATATTTTTCCTAAAGAATCTGTAAGGCTAGAGAATCTTAACTGAAAATAGCTGTCATTAGAGATCCCAACCTTTCTCTGACCTGTCTGTCTGCGCGGGGCAGAAATAGCCACGTGTCCTGTACAAGTGTTCCTGCTGACCTTCTTTATTGTGCTCTGCAGTAAGAGCTGAGGTTGTACAGGGAGAAAGAGGCCGGGACACCCTCACTCCTGCGCTCCCTCAGAAAAACAGGCTACCTTGTAAGGCCTGGGTTGTGAAGGAAAAGGTAGCAATCTTATCACAACTGTTGATGCTACGCCCTGGGACCCTCTGGTACTGTAGGATAGTGGTCATCATAGAATAGCAGCGTTCACACCTGAAACTGCTAGACTTTGGGGTAAGGTTGAACTCCTGCATTCACTTTGGCACTCAGCAGCAGGCTGGAGATTGAGGGGCTCGTAGCGCCAAATGTATATAATGCTGCTGCCACTTAATTCATGGTATTCCTCCTGCCAGGACTATGAGTAACATGAACCATAAACCTCATCACAAATACTAGAAGAAAATCATCATCTTCGCTTGCTGGTGGGTTCGTGGCAGTAAATTTGGGCATTTATTCCATTTGAAGTGAAGTCTCATCTTCATTTTGGGGAAGGGTTAATTTGTTCTGCAAATTTTGGGAGGAGGATTTCAGTAACGTGTTAACTTATTAGGATAATCATTGGAAACTCACAAACTAAGCAGAAGAAACTTAGTGTGTTTGGAAATCAGGTTGGAGCTCATATACAATCCACTGTCAGTGAGAGAAGGATTTACTCGAACTAAAAAGTAAAGGTTACCAATACAAGAGTTAACCACTTGATTATTCTTTGGGCCCTACTTTCACTTACAGACAGCACTGGAGCTGAGAATCTATTAAAAATGTATAATATACTTCTGGTATAACATTTTCATTCTGGCTTTTATTCTGTCTTTTATCCTGTAGCCAAACATTAATTGTTTTGGTCCTTCTTTAGCTTGTTAGACTGAAGGACTGGAAAAATGGAGGTGTATGGTGATGGAACAAGTTTGTATTTGATACTATCCAGAAATTTCTAGCCGCAGCTTCATAGGACTTCATAAAGGGATAGGATAAAGTAATGAAGGTGATCGTGGAAGACCAAATCACAGGATGACCAAAAATGAAGCCTCTTTTAACAAACTTAAAATTGTAGGCAGAGATGTTAAAATCTTGCCAGTGGGTATACTGAATTACTTTGTTTATACAGTTTATCTCTATTTGGCTAATATGACTAGCTGAGTGGGTTTTTTATTATTTTTCTTAAGTTGGAGTTGGTCTGTGTTGACTTGAGACTTGAAGTTAGCCAGCATCAGGCAAGGCAGACAGTGCTTCTCTGTAGGTCAGGTAGACATGTTGCTGTTTTTAAGTCTAAATCTTTTCTGCACCTTCATTTGTTTTTAACTATGTTGGTCATTTAATCACCATAACTTATTTTCCTCCAGAAATTTGCAAATTATTCTCATGTAAAATGACAAGTACTGTTTCTTTTACACTTCATTTTTATGAATGAATGTATTTATTAGGCATCTGAATGTTGCATTTCTTTGGACTTCTCTTTCACACTGTTAGTGGGGGGAAAAAATACGAACTGGAGAAAATTTCATATTCAACAACCTTGAAAAGTACAGTTTGCTACGTCTTGTGTGTTCTTCATAGGGGTGAAGAATAGCAAGTGGTATATTGATGTATTTTGTTTTGTCACAGACTCCACCTTCAGGGGTTTTGTAAATGCCGTAAGGAGTGACAATTACTATGAAATGCATAGCTGTAAATCTCCTAGTTCTTCCAAATAACTTCTTCACCTTCCCTTACTGATGATGGTTGAATTTTTCCTGATAAAGCAATACAACTTTTGATTGCAAATTAGCACCCTAGGAGAAGTTAGTTCTGTTGTTTAAGCGCAAAAAGTGTATTGTTTGCGGCAAAAACCCTTGCTTTGTTTTTAAAGGAGTCAATTTTGTTTTGATAGCACATCAGACCTGGGTTTTTATTCTTCTAGGAAGAGGAGCAAGAAAACAGTTACTGTTCCGTTAAAACTGAAGAAATGTATCCCATAGGGAAAAAAACCCTAGTTTTCTGTAGCTGATAGCTGTAAAAGGGAAATAAACACCTTGGGGAAAAAACATGTAACTCTATAAGCATTTATTTTACAAGGTAGTTGCATTGCCTTATGATTCTTGTTTTCAGAATATTGTTGGTGAGGGTGGTTTGTTATTTGTTTTTTTTTTTAAATTGAGAGTTCAGAGAAATATTTTACCTGGGTTTTTTATTTGTTCTGAAACGTGATCCATATCTCTATGGATATTACTTTTATTAATTTTCTTTAACTCTGTCTTTTGTACTCCTTCCTCATTATGTTTTTCTCCTTTTTCCTGCCTTTATGTTGCTTTCACGAGTACTGAGAGTATTAAGGGGACGATTTTCTGAGGGATAAGGATGCATCTTTTTTTGTCTCCCTCTTTTTTCTTCCTTCCCTTCACATCTCTCATCTCCCCATTAAGAAAACCAACATCCCCGATCCCTTTTCTTGTTCCTTCCAGGAACTGGCTTTGAAGCAGATCTAAATCTAGTGGCAGAAAAGTTGGCAGAAGCGAATAGGTCCTCTTCTTAGTACCCATGGAATACAGCCTGTATTAAATATGGCTGGGTATTTTCAAGAGGTCCATTGTGTATGTGTATAAATATATTAAACGTGTACAATATAAGACTGATATTTCATGATTGTCATTAACTTTTAAATTTTTTATTTTATTTTTTTAGGGAGAAGAAAGCCATAATTGATCCTTCTTTGTTCAAATACAAAGTCCAACCTATTAAAAAAGAACTATATGAAACTGTTATAGTTAAAGCATCTCAACTAAGGTAAAAATTAGTATGTGAAAGTTAAAATTGTACTTCATAACTGTATGAGTTGTGTAAGTCACTGTAAGATGTTTTTAATGTAAAATGGCATTTTAAAATAATATGTTAGAACTTTAGTTTAGATGCACTGGAAGAAAACGCTGTGTTTCACAGGCAAGGGTTTCAAGCTTTAGTAGTATTAACACAGATACCAATTCCTTACAAATCTCTGCTTTTATTGGCACATGGATGAGATGTGCTGTTGCTTCTCATACCTGTGCCTACTGCTATGAATGATGGAGTAGGTGAAGAAGTGTTTGAGAACTCTATTCTATAATATTGATGAGCTGTTGGCATTGTGAGCCCTCTCTCTGTGTGGTAGCGTTACTGGTTTGAAATGCTGGAGCAGACTGGCAATAAGACTGCTTTACTGCTTTAAAATAGAAAGCTGCAGAGAGTTTTTGCTTCCTAAATGACATAATCTTGTCTTGAATTTAGTTAAAATATTTTTTAGAGTAGATTCTGCATCAAAACTTCATAAACAGCACAGTTTGCGGAGGAAAAAGAAACAGCCCCCCCCAAAAAACCAAACCAAAAACAATCAGTGATTTCAAGTCATCTAGTTCCTGCATGAATCAAGATTTGTTTTTTTTTTTTTTTAACTAGTCCTCTGTAGTTGGTTTTCTCCTTCCCATGAAGTAGTGCGGGCTCCCTGGGATGTCAGGAAGCATTTAGAGCCCATGCTGTCCTGTCCCAAGGAGCGCCCCAGCCTGACCAGCCGGAGTCACTTGTTGGCTCCTGTGCCTCGCCTCCCTGTTGGAGAGATGTGAGCGCTGTTTTCCTGCTGTCCGTGTTTGTTTTCACCCTCTTCTTGAAACAATCGGACTTTAATTTTATTTGGGGCTTTCAAAAGCTGCTGTGATAGAAAGGAATGTTTGGAGGATCTAGGGGGGAAGACCAGGCTGCAAAGTTTGTCTCTATGTGTATGTAAATAGGACCTACCACGATCTTCAAAACAAAAATGACAGATGTGTAAAACAAATATTTAAGTATTACATGGGTTTTGCTTTTTCATAAGGAAATTTTTAATTGAATTTGGGTTGCAGAGAAGAGCTAACTACCATAGTTACAAGAGTAAGAGTGTACTTTATAATTAAGAAAATGAGGAAAAAGGTCAATCATATGATCTGTTACATGTGTTCTTGCACATCTTGTCAGCTCTACTCAAATAATAATTAAAGATGTTGCTTAATAATGCTACCTTTCTTTCCTAATACAGCCGGAGGAAACATCTGTTTTCTCGTGATAGACTTAAACTTTTTCTGAAACAACACTGTGAACCACACGATGGAGTCATTAAAACAAAGGTAAATAAGAAGATAAGAAGGAATAATTTATGGGATAGAATATTTAGAATATTGACCCTACTCAGCCATTGTTTGTTTGGTTTTTTTTTGCTCTTCTGTACTAGCTGCTCAGAGCTTTTTTAAACTACAAGTTTAGATTTTCTAAGTATAATAAATTGAGTTAGTATTTGACTTCTCTGAAATAAAGGGATGCATACTGCAACTTTTTCTGTAAAAACAGGTTTTTGTTAACTTTGGTTGTTAAAAAATAATTGTAGTTTTTCTGTACATGAAGCAGGATTTGATTCTCTTATTTCTTCTTTAGCTACCAGTTTAGAAAAATCCCCAAAACAAAAATGTTAGTTAAAACATAGTATATTTTTGCTTAGTCTAACACATGAATTGTTTTCATTCTTCAAGGTATGCAGCTGGTATTTCCAAGTCAAATAAAAATTAACAGATTTTTGTTTTGGTACAGTAAGCTAATATTATTCTATTGTAATACTTTTAGCTGGAAAATATTTTATTGTAGGTTGAATTCAGTCTCCAGCTTTTCAGTGGGACAGAAATGCCAAAGAGTTCAGGTGGCTGTAATGGGCTTTTGATGAGGCCTTAGATGTTGAAGATGTTAAGATGCATATTTTTTTTGGCCATCTTATGTGGAGTTATATGGTGATATTTAGTATAAGTTCAGACTATAAAGTTCACATCTTAGTCTATGCAGGATGACTCTGATCTGTTTACTTGTGCTCAAGGAATTGAGCAGCTTGTCCCACGCTTAACAAGTAGGCAGCAATTTCCCTTTCTGTGCTTGCAGTGCCATAGGAGATCCTGGGCTCTTTCACTGCATATTGCACCTTTGACCCTGAAATCCTTCTTATCTTCATCTTGTTTTCAGAAAGTAGCATGCTTGTTTATTCCCTCTTGTGTTTTGTGAGGAATCCTGCTTTGTGTGAGGAATAACTGCTCCTTCTGCATAGGAAAGCTCTAAGAAATTAAATCATCATCAGTGAAAGTCTTGCCTCTGAAAATTGTGGAAAATTACAAAGAACTAATTTCTAAAAAAAGTTTGTAACTTTAAAGTCTGTCTCTTTAAAAGAAATGGAGACAGGAAAAAAAAAAAAGACCTGAAAGGGATAATCCATCCCCTTCCTTGGGCTTGTTAGTGATCATGTTGTCCTTGATGAGATACAGTGTGCTGTGATATAGTGATCTATTAGCAATGCTTTCTGGTGCAGCAGGAAAATTGTTCTATTCTGTATTTGTGTGCATTTGTCATCTTCTCTTTGTTTGGGCTTTTTGTGGAAGGTCTCCTTGTTCCCTGCTGATTGCCTTGCATTTCAGCAATTGTGTGAACTTGTGATGGAGTGTCTCCTTTGTTCCTCATACCTAATGCTTGATAAGGGCAGACTTTTGAAGTCAACAGGTTGAGAAAGCTGGCTTGAAAAGAAACAATTCAGAATGAAAAAAGTCATACGTTTTCTCCTCCTCCAGAAATGTTTAAGTATGATAGAATTATATTGTTCTTCAGTAAATTAATTTTCCATCTTTCTCTGGAAAAAGTAATTCTTAACAGCTTTCAGTAACTTGCTAGGAAGACTCTGCCAACTACTTTTGCTAAAAGGCATCTAAAGAAATAAAATCTTACTAAATGAGGCCAAATGCTGTTTTCAAATGTGTGCTGCTTACATTTTATCCACTTGATGGATTAACTATACAGTTATGCTATTTCAGAGTTTACTTCTTATCCTAAGCTAACTTATTGTGAATCGTTACATTTATTGTTTTTTTTGTGAATTGATGATTTATTAATTAGCTTATATTTATGAAAAGGGAAAATTTCACGTGTATCTGTTTTCATCTTTCTTACTAAGGCAACATCAATTGCAAAATACAATCTAGCAGAACAGAATTTCTCATACTTCTTTCCTGATGACCCACCCACATTTATCTTCAGTCCTGCAAGCAGACGGCGAGGGAGACCTCCAAAAAGGGCATCTACTAGTCTTGTAAGTAATAACGTTTTTAATTTGGCTGAAAACACATCAGCATAGTCTTTAAGTTCTTCCATCTTCTCTGAACTTTCAGAACCCTTGGAATGCAAGGTTGCCATTCTGCTTTTTTTTTCTTGGAGGATAAATTGGCATATATAACATAATTGCCGTTAAAGTAGTTTGCTTTATAGTTAAGCTGATGAAAGGGACCACACCTGGTATGTTATCTTCTTATTTTTTTCTTTCTTACTTCTGTGATCCCACCAAGAAACTAACTTTTCAGAGTGTTGTGAAGGAACATAGAGTATTTGTCTTTTCTGCGAATGATAAATAAATAAATTGCTAAAAAACTTTTTAAAAAAAAAAAAAACCTCTAATTTGCACTCTTAGATATAGTTATGTCTTTTGCCTGTATTTAAACACAGCAAAGCTCAGTGCTCTAAATTACTCTATTTAAAAGGAAGGTGGAAGAAAACATTTTGGATATCACCCCCTTCCCTCTCCGACTATTAGTCAGGATCTCCAAGTGCTTAGTATGATTGTGAGGAAACTCTTACAGCCTGTTTTTATTCTTTAGAGAACTGTTGAAAATTTGGGAGTATCTGTTGCTGGTCATCACTATTGATACTATCTTCTCTTTTTTTTTTTTTTTCTCTCTCCACTACTGCCTCCAAATTCTTTATCAGGAGGAGGAGATTCCTGCTAAACAAAATACCCAAGGAAACAAAAGTAAAGTGACAAGGGAGAAGACAAGGTTCCAGAAGCAAAAAGAAGATATGCAGGCCATGGGTAAGTTGAGGTTTAGTCCTATGACCAGCAGAACCAGTTCTTGCAGTCTGAGTGTAGGCCATAATTAGAGTATTTTGGGAGTTTTCCGAATTTTATTTTTTATTATTTTACTGAACTGGGGAAATGTAGGAAGCTTGTGGTCCAGTTGTGTGGATTTTCATCTCAGATAAATAAAGAGCAAAATAAATTTTTGCAGAAGTTTGGATTCTGAAGTCATATATAGATTTTACCAGATGAAGGTATATAAAAACATGAGCATTTAAGACAAATCAATCTGTTGTGTGAGGAAAATCTGTAAATGGAAAAACTATCTCAAAATTTAAAAGAACTGCAATGTTTTCTAAACCTCTGATAATAATTAAGGAAATCTTCGGTCCTTCTGAAGATGTCTGTGTGAAGATAATTTATGTCTAAATGCCCTGCAATATTACTTACAGTATGTTTACAAATTTTTCTAATTAAAAGAGCACAAATCACTTAAGGGATTTTTATTTTGGAATGATTGAATTATTTTGGCTTAGTTTTGACCTGTTTCTTATCTCTTTAAACTTGATTTCAAATGAAGTAAGGGGACGCATATACCTTTTGTATGGGTTTAACTGGGTAGACTGGTGCATCTCCTTGAGACAAAGCTCAAACATTGAGATGTTCTTCTGGATTGTAAGCACTGATGTCCTTACTAATTAAAGACTTTCATCTGTGGAAAGAGTTCAGTGAACTTCTGTTTTCTACCTCTTGTTTTCATTATTGTAGAAGGTTTTAGGGTTTTAGAAACTTCTGGAAATTAACTAGTCCAACATCTGCTTGAGTAACTGCAAAGTTGTCTGAAGCTGCTCAGGGCCTTTTTCTTCATAGGAGATGGTGACGTGAGGGTCACAAAAATTATGTGTCTGCTTTTTTGCACAACTAGCATCTATTTTTTTGTGTGCTGGAAATGAAGCACGAACAAGGTAATCACTGGTCAACACAAAAGCTGCTTCCTTTCTTGTGTGGTGCAAGCTACAGCTTCTAGAAGGCTGGTAAAGACACATCTCTGGCTGAATTTTATCTTTGTGTTATCCTGTTGCACCCCAAAACTCAATACCCTTGAAACTGCACTTTCATTGTTTGAAAGTGTATATCAGCCTTGAAATAAGTTGTATAATGCGGAGATCCAAGTGTCTTCTTTGTATTTTCTACCACCTCCCTAGAAAGCTGTCACAGCATGTTAATATTCAGACTTTATAAATGCTTTCTGTTCTTTGAGGACAAAAAATGATGATGAATGCATGAAGCTAGTAATAATATTAAAAAAAAAATACTGTGGTGTCATACTTAATGTTTGTGTTCGTTTTGGCACAATGTTGGCCCAAGATTATAGACTTTTTTTTAAAGATGCAGTTTTCTAATTTGAAACCAGCAACATTTTATGCTGGTTGTTTGAAAAGCATGATCCCATCCATACAATAAGCTTAAAAGGTATGCTTTCAAACATACTATATTATTGTAATTGATTATTAATCTAAACATTTTATCTGTAAACAAGGTTTAATTGGAATGGAAATTACTGAAATTCATAAAGTATCTAATAAAGAGCTGCTATAGTACTTTACTAAAGATGCAAAAAGATAGCAAATGCCAAGTGCCTTGAAAAACCTTTTCAGTATGTGGAAGACTATGGAGGATTATCTTCACTGCTGCTGTTTGCTGGGTGAGAGCCATTGCTGGTATGTGTAGTAGCTGTCTTATAAAAGCAATCTAGCTCATTTTCAGAATTTTCTAGGAAAATACAATCAAAATCTCTTTTTTGAGTGCCATCCACTTGGTAATAGAAATGAGGATCTTTTTTCGTTTTCTTCACTTGCGATTCTAGCTTTCTTGACTATTCAATTAAAATGGTAAGCCTCCTGACCCCCTTTTTATTTCTTAGCCTGTGTGTGGGTTGGCAGACATTGTTTACAGAAAATGGAAATTTGTATCCTGCTATTCTTCTGCAGACAACTACAAAGAAATCTGGATCTCCTCAGGCAATAACATTTATTACAATTTAAGATGAACTTTAATAGGTATAACAGAAGTAAAACTTGCACAAAAACCACTGAAATACTAAGTAGGCTTCAACCGTATTGTCTTCCAGTAATTCAGTAATAAATAAATATTTAAAGATAATTTATTTTAAGGTGTTTATATCACAAATATTTTTTGGTTATGTGCCACACCTAGTTGTGATGTTCTTTTATTAAGCAGTCATTACTCAATATGTTGCTGTAATTACATGTAATTGGAATCAGTTCTCATCTTTGTCACTTGATAGAAACCAATAAACAAGTAATAAACTTCTGTGTACTCATAAAACCAAAGAAACTTGACTTGATTACGTTGATGACAACCTTGTAAAACATGTATAATACTTAAGCTTAAAATTCTGATTCTCAAAAGAACTTTCAAGTGATTGAGTTTCTGGTTGGCGTAGAAACAATGCAGTCTTCATAACAATATCTTTTTCATATGGTAATTATAAAAAGATCAGTCTGTTTAGCACAGTTAAATTAACATTTTATAAAAGGAAAAAAAATGACTTTGATTTGTATTTTTCCTTTATAGCTTTTGAAAAAGCTAAAATAAAACGAGAGAAGGCAAATGCTATAGAAGCTAAGAAAAAGGAGAAAGAAGATAAGGAAAAAAAGAGAGAAGAATTAAAGAAGATTGTGGAAGAAGAAAGGATGAAGAAGAAAGAAGAGAAAGAGAGACTCAAAATAGAAAAGGAAAAAGTAATGCATTTGCAGTATATGTGCTTCATATAGGAACAGTATAATGGCTTTGCTTGTTTCTGGTTTACTTGTTTCTTGGTTGCTTTCTGCTCCAACTTATTTTCCATTAACTGTTTTCAGTTCTCAGAAATGCATTTTGTAAGAATTGGCAGGTAGGAGATAGGATTAGGGGTTTGACTTTCTGGACAACATTCTCTATATTATAACTTTAGTTCACAAAAAGTTCACTTTTAACTTCTGAAGTGGTGGGTTGTGGGGTTTTTTTTTGCTGATAATGCACAACAGTATTGAATGTGATGCTTGTCTTCTACTTCTGTCTTAAAGACACTGTACTGCATCAGATTCACAGTATATTAAATGGCTGTGTGTTTCCTTGTGGTTTCTCTTTGGATAGAAATTGCTAAATAACTTTCTATCACTTTGAATATGAAGAAATTATTTATTCCTCTATATTTTGCCACATCCACTATCTATTTTGATGGTCTCTCTTTGGTGGCAACTTTCATAAATAGTCTCAGCTTTAGATACTTTTTCCTCAGCCACTTCCATTTAAAAAAAAAAAAAAAAAAACCCAAAAAAACCAACACAACAAACCCCCATGTCTCATCCAACGAAGTATCACCACAGTTTACTTCTAAGCATTTTGCCAATATCTTCTTACCCAAATTAATTAATTCTAATTAAATATGTTTTATTTTTCAGTGTGATTGAAATAGTAAGTGGTGTAGCTCTAGAAACTGTAATAGGGCTATCTGACCATATCTTATATACAATTGTGACTCTCTTTCTCAGGAAAGAGAGAAGCTGCGTGAAGAAAAAAGAAAATACGTTGAATACCTGAAACAATGGAGTAAGCCTAGAGAAGATATGGAGTGTGATGATCTTAAGGTATGATTGGATTTGGAATGGCTCGAGCTTGTGCTTTACAGGGTCCCCAAGCTTGATTCCCTAATGCAGGGGTGGATCGAGGTCTGATCTGAATGCTGGGGGTTGGGAATCACCTGCAGGCATGTAATGCTGCTGTTGTCTGTGTTTTCACCTTCCAGAAAAGCTCTACAGTTTGTTCTTGGTCTTAATGTGGAATAGGTGTATTTTTTAAGCGCTGCCCTTACTGAGTGGAGGGTATTGAGCATGTCTGACTCCTCTGTTAAATACACAAGAAGTTCACTTAGAATAAACCTGAGTTGCTCACAAAATTTGCATAATGAAGAAAACAAACTTTTGGCAGCAAAAAGTGAAAAGGACATTAGCTTGTTACTCCCTGTGGCGTTCTTTTGATTAGCTCTATAAGTATCCTTGCTTAACGATTATCTTTCTGGATGATCCAGGAAACCTATGTCAAGTAACAATGATTTACCTCCCAAAAAACTTAATGATCTAAACAAGAATATAATGTGGCTGTACATAGCAGGAGATTGTCTAGTGTTACACATTTATCTACACTTATTATGATTAATTTTGGCAGGGGATAGCAAAAGGAGGCAAAATTGTCAGGGGCCTGAGACAGATGGGAAAACAGGACAAGCACAAAGAGGACAAGTGGAAACAGACCAGTGTTAAATGAATTGAACGGGTTGGGAGGAATATGAAAATTGAACTTGTTGGGAGGAATATGAAAACTGACTGTATGAGCTGTATAGGCCCTTGAAGATGAGAGAGAAAACTCAGCTGTGCATAGAAAGGGAGAATAAACTGAAGAAAGGGAGAAGCATTGTCAAAATGAGAGGAATCTGCACCAAACAATGCTCCTATGTGTCCATTGGAAAAGAAAAAGGGAGGAGTGGGAAAGTAGTGTCATCACTACGGTGAAAACTGACAAGCATATGAATGAAGATCAGTTTAAGTGAGGAAGCAAGAAGACAGATCCACTCATAGACTGCTTTTCAAAAAAATTCTTTCTAATGATATGTATGAAATACTGTAATGTGTTCTTCTGAAAGCACAGTATTTGGCATTCTTTTCAATGTTTGCAAACTACCACCTTTGTGTAAAGGAACCATCCTTCTGGAAATTCCTTGACTCTACAAAGAAACATTAAGTGAAGATGAATCTTTGAAAGTTACATCAATATATTATTTTGGAAGTCAAACAGTGTTAGACACTGTCATCTATGATTTGGAGGGGATGTCTCCATTAAGTGGTCTTGTTACGTGATTACATCAGCTCCCTTCAGAATGTCTTCAGTTATTGGAATTGCTTTACCAACAAAAATCCCCAAATACCAGAACACTCGGTCATTAGACATGATCTTGCATATCCTAGTATTAGATGGGTGTGGTTTTATGTGAATGTGTGGGTTTTTATTTGCTTGTCCTTGCAAGTGATAATGAGTAACTTTTAAAGAATATGTTTATTTTTCCTTGTCTGGACAGTTCCAGTTAAGTTCAAAACCCTTGTGAAGTAATACAGGTTTAAAGGAAGAATTTTGTCAGCCGGTGTTCTTCACTTGGAGTGGATTTGAGTTCCTTTAAACAAAGATACAAAATCTTTGTGAACATGAATAAACTTTTCTATCAAAAAATTTACGTGCAAGTTGCAAATTCTTCGATTGTAAAAGTTGGTACTACCACAGATGTGAAATTGGTTATGTGTCCCACAGAATTATTTTGAGTAAAGTAAAAAGAAACCAAACAGATACAGTCTCCTTAAAAGCATAGACTTTGGTTTTGATTACTTGTGTTCTCTGCAGAAACCAGATACGTGATTAAGTTGTCCCATTTTGATTGCAGGAACTTCCTGTTCCAATTCCAGTGAAGACAAGACTTCCTCCTGAGATCTTTGGTGATGCTCTGATGGTTTTGGAGTTTTTGTATGCTTTTGGAGAACTTTTTGATCTTCAAGATGAATTTCCTGAAGGAGTGACTTTAGGCAAGTTGTCGTTTATGTGACAAGGTGCCCCAATTTTGTGGTGTCCCTTCTCCAGTCAAACATCTTACAAGCACACAAATACCAGTGCTACAAATTTTTCTGTGCAGTTTTAATATGCAAGTGCTTACACGTGCATATCAATCTAGTTTTCTCTTCACAGTCAACTTCTGCAGTGTTTATAAAATCAAAATTAATTTCAATGTAGAAACTGTTAATCTACTTATTAAAATGTCTCCTTGTACTTTACTCTTGCAGTTATATATTAAGAAAATAATGTTTTGTCAACACTTTCTAATGGCATCACTTCAGGAATATTTGCAGTAAATTATGGAAAAGTAACTTGATTATCATACCTGAAGGAAAAAAAATAATGTTTTCATTCTTCAGTACATAATCGTTTTCCAACTTTGCGGCAAAAGTGACGCTTCTTAAACTTTATTCACAGAAGTTTTAGAGGAAGCTCTTGTAGGAAATGACACTGAAGGCCCACTATGTGAATTGCTGTTTTTCTTCCTGACTGCCATCTTTCAGGCAATGGCCGAAGAGGAAGAGGAAGTGGCCAAAGATCAAATAGCTGATGCTGAGACCAAAGGTCAGATCCTTAATTTTACTGCTGAAAAACTGAAATTCCACTGGAATTAACTTTAAACTGCATGATTTATGGCATTCCTTTGTTTAACCTGGTCTTATTATGCATGGATATTGTATATAAATGGACTTGTTTTTTCTCTTTTATCTGAAGTTAAGGCTTTAAATTGGGCATGAGGGTGGGGTCTGAGGGGGATTAGAGAAAAAGCAAGCTCATTGTTACTACAATTATATCCAGTAAAGCATAATAAGCTTTTAACAGCACTGCTTATGTTTTGGAGGTGAGGGAAACTTGTCTTCACCTTCCTCTTCTTCCTTCAGCACTGTGAGATGTTTCTCCTGAGGGTGAGAAGACAAGGCATTTCCCTACCTAAATCTTCTCAGAGCACTTTATCTGTAACTAAAAAAAATATAATAAAGTTCTTGGCCTAACTAGATTAAAAACTAAAACTCCCCAGCACAACTGTAATGGAGAACTCAGTATTCATTGTTCTTCAGGACTTAGAAGTATGCATCCAGAACTCCTAGATGCTGCCATGTCTTTGTGTTTTTCCAGTAAGGGATCTTACAGTCGCTCTGCCTTTGGTTTTCACTCTAAGGCTGAAGTTGCCCACATTTTCAGAGGCTTTTGGAATACACTAACCACTCATCAGAACGAAGTGCAGGCTTTGTTGCAAAAGTATGTGGTCCTGTGTTTATGGACTGCCAAATTTCCCGACTAATTAAAAGAGAAGCTTTAACCCTTCTTGCTATTTATTTCATTAGAGGTAGATAGGAACATAAGAGCGTATCCCATTTGAGGTCAAGCAAATCCTTGGTTCCCCTGTAAGACAGATGGATGAGGTATAGGAAGGTTCCTGTAATTCCTCTCTTAAAGACTATGCGCATTCTCATGTTTAAGGTTTATGTCCAGTCTATAAAATGTCTTTTTGTAAAACCTGGACACTGTCTTCAGAAACAGAGACTGCTCTTGGAATAAAGTTACAGAATTGATATGCAGTGTTAACAAATTTAGATTGTATTTTAATTATTGTTGCACTTAGCAATTAAACTGTATCTTTTAATTACTGAGAGCATTGCTTGAGCAATATAAGCAAGGATCCCAATATCAGGTAATTATAGAATAGTTGATTAGATTATTATTCACAGGACTGATCAGAAAAAATGTAACTTTCATATTTTAATTTGACGATATGGGGCTAGCAATTGCAAAAATCAGCCATTTTGCTTCTAGTTTAGGAGACCTGTGGGCAGGATGCTTTATCTATTATCTTTTACTTGCCTTGGATCTTTCATTTCTTGTCACTCTTGTTTAGACATCTTTCCTGTAAAAGAATTACACATTCTCAGATTTGTAATTCTGGCTAACCAAACTAGTGGTAGTCAGCATGTCTGCTCACTTAAATTCTGTGTAGGCAGTGTTTCTGCAACAGAAACCACCACGGGTGTGAGGTTTTGGTGTGTCCAGTACTTTCTCAAACCCTCTTGTACAGATAGAGCGAGAAGGGGAGGTGCACAGTTAATCTTGCAATGTCTGGGTGACAGTTTTCAAACACCATCAGTCTTCATACAAGACTCTGTTGTGGATTTGCTTTTTATGTAGCCTTAGTTTGAATTTGTGGTTCTTTTGACTCGGTGACTTTGTAACTGCTTAATGATTTGGACTTGAATAGAAATTGTTGAAACAGTGTACAATGCTGAAAAAATTCTGCCAACCCTCTGGAGAAATACCTGTAAGTGCTAAGGAAACTTTTGTCTAAGAAACAGGAGTTTTGCTGTTTCTCCCTTTGCTGCTCCTCTTTCCTTGTCAGTTTGCTAATGTGTGATGCTCCTTATTAAGGGCAGATGCTTGTCTTGGTGAAATACAGTTTATTTGTAATGCCTTGGTAATTGTGCAGAACAGGAAGGCTATAGCTCAGTTAGAGATTAAAAGTATACAGTAAATGGTGATAACCAGTATCAAAATGTGTGGTTGGTTTTGGATAGTCTGTTCTAAAAACAAAATGATGATGAAATAACAGTTCATTTCAGGGAATGAAATGCAGGTGTTCTTGCATTGTTGTTCGTTTTCGCTTTCCAGTGTGTTTATGGATTTGGTTTTGCTGCCTTTTATGTTGCCATTGTGCATGTTTTGTGGTTGCTTTAACAGCTTAGGTATGTGGGAAACAGCATACAGCATGTGGTGCATGTCCTTAGCTTTTAGTTGGATTTTTAGTTGCATTTAAAGATAAGTGAATTTTAATTTGGATGCTGAATTGACTTTTGAATACACTGATGCTTTTGTAAATATTGGCCCTCTTTTTGCTTTGTCTGCAACTTTTAAAAACCGGCTTGCTTTCCTCCCCTCCACAGTACAAGTTTTAATTTGCACTAGAATAAAGTCTTTATTTCCTTAAAGATTTAACAGAGGCTTTGGATGAAGATGCAGACCCCACAAAATCTGCACTGTCTGCAGTTGCAACTTTGGCAGCTGCATGGCCCCAGTTACATCAGGGTATGTGTGGGTTTCACTTCTTGTTTTGTTACTGTTCTTATTTTGCTCTGTATTTTAAAGCACATTTTTTAATATTTATACTTATATATATTTAAATGTCTATATAAAATAACTGTTCATTCTTCTCAACTGTAGGCTGCAATTTGAAAAACTTGGATCTTGATAGCTGCACTCTTTCTGAGATTCTCAGGCTTCACATTCTAGCGTCAGGCGCTGATGTAACATCAGCCAATGCAAAATACCGTTACCAGAAACGAGGAGGGTTTGATGCTACTGATGATGCTTGCATGGAGCTGAGATTAAGTAATCCTGGTCTCTTGAAGAAACTTTCAAGTACCTCAGTGTATGATTTGTTGCCAGGTAATAAAAGACAATAAATGTTCAAGATTATTAGATTGCTGATCAAGTGATCAGTTTTCTGACTGCTTCAGATCAATAATGGTCAATCTCATTACTTCTGAGTAGCTTTTTTTAAACCTGTAGTTTTTCTTGGAGAAGGAGACCTCTCTGGGAGAAGCATCTCAGCGACTCATACCTTGCTTTTTATTGTTGTTCTGGCTTGAGTCTTTTGGATTTTTTTTAAATGGAGAAAAAAATTGAATCGACTGTTTCTTTACCTCCATTTTGAAGATAATGCTGCATTTTCGTTCTTTCAGTGCTAAAAGTTAATAAATTCAAAATAAAGTCTCACATCTCTGAGCAAAGCAGGTACTTCAGGAAATGCCTCTTTGCAAGTGCAGCTGGCGCACTACAAATGTTTGACTGTTCACTTTTTCTCAAGTGAGAACCAATCTTCAGCCTGGAGTGTGCAAGAGTAAGGCTTACTTATCAGTTGTGAATGAAATATAAACATGGGTCTGAATTTTATTAGGAGAAAAGATGAAGATCCTTCATGCCCTCTGTGGGAAACTTCTGACTCTTGTCTCCACTCGAGATTTCATTGAGGACTCAGTTGATGTGTTACGACAGGCAAAACAGGAGTTCAGAGAATTAAAGGCAGAGCAGCATCGTAAAGAACGAGAGGCAGCAGCGGCAAGGTAGGTCTAGGATACGGAAACCTAAATTTTGTTGCTACAACTTAGATTAATTCCTTGATTGCAAAAGGCATACGAGAAACAGCAGTAGTGTTAGTGTTTTATACTGGTTTATTGAAACCCTAGACAGGAGCGCAACTTTATTGTGCTTGGTGGTATGCTTTTCCACATTACTGTTATTTTTAGATGATACTGAGTATGAAAGAAAAAAGATGTGGCCAGATCAGATACTAGATTAATTGTAACTGGTCTTCTATGTTCTTCTTACTATTAGGATACGCAAGAGGAAAGAAGAAAGGTTGAAAGAACAAGAGTTAAAAATGAAAGAGAAACAAGAAAAGCTGAAAGAAGAGGAGCAAAGAAATCCTGCTGTAGAAGTATCTGTTGGGTATGACACATGATATTATTGTGATACATGTGATATAGCACTTTGCAGTTATGTGGCCAGACTTTACCTATGTAGTTTTCATTGACTTGACAATATACGAAGGTATGTTTTAATTTAAGTATGTTGTCCTTAATGTTGATCTTATTTTTTGTCCTAGTGCTCTAGGATTGCTTTATGACAGTGATTTTATTTTTAAAATCAACTCTTATAGTTCTTATGAACGTATTTGCCAGTTTTACCTACTGACAAGAGAATATTTTCATAATAGACCATTCTAGTTCATTTTCTGATTTGAGGAATTCGTCTAATCTGAGCTAGATAATATTGACTTCATGTAACAGTTTATGAATTACATTTAATAGCATTTTTTTAAAAAAAGCTGTGCTATCACAGGTGTTTTCCATAAACCCAAGGTTTTTTTGTTCTATTAATAAAACTGTATGGTTTCAGGTGGTAGGATTCATGCACATGCAGCTGTATAGGATTCCAGAAAAAAAAGCAAAGTGTATATACAACACTAGATCTTTACCTGCTTGAGGAAGGGAGTTAGTTAAATAAATCTGCTTGCAAAAGGTGAGCATGAGCCAAAGACAGATTTGTGCTATGTTTTTGAAACTATAATGGAAGAAAAATAATAAAATAAATGTTATTCTGTAATGGTTGCATGTAGTTCTGTGGGACTTTAATTATATTTGCTAGATGAAAGGAAAAATGTGTCATAAGCATTTTATAATACAGTATATGTTTTGATGAGGAAACATTTTTTTTTTTAGTCATGAAAAAAATTCAGGTCAGTAGAACTGCACTAAGATGTTTCCAAAAAAGATCTGATTATTATAATGCTCTTCAAATGGAAGAGTCGATATCAAAGGGCAGGTTTTAGTCTTAAATATGGCATTTTCCATTTACAGTTCAGTGGGTTTCTTCTGGGTTTTAATACATTCAATGACTTAAAATTTTATTTTTAAAAAGCATTCTAGGTCTTTGACTAGCTTAAGGATTTCTGAGAGGAAAATACTGTTTGTGTTGAGGAGTCTACATTCTATTGTGTATTTTTTTCCATTCCATTCAGCTTTTAATATATGGTCGGTCAGTCAACTTTTGTCTATTTTCTTGTGTCAGGGAGGAGGAACGGGAAGACCTTGATACTAGTACAGAGAGCAAAGAGATTGAGCGTAAAGAGCAAGACATGGACACAGTGACGGAGGATGAAGAAGAGCTGGGACCAAACAAAAAACGAGGAAGAGGTAACGCTATAATTGTTCACTTGTGCACGTGTATGCATGCGTATGCATGCACCCAGGAATTTCTTGCTTTTTAGAGTCAATTTTTATAAAATATCAATCTTTCCTGTAAATTGTTAAAGGAAAAGAAAAAAGAAAACCACTGACCCACCACATCCAAACATGATTGTATGGGCTACTAAGTGCATTCAGCTGGCCTGATGTAGTTCTAATGGCCAGCTAGATGTTCTTTCACTTTTCTGTTTCTTCTTCTTGTCTTCCATACTTGCTGCCTGAATTCCTCTTTTGTTTAAAAAAGCCCAGTCTGTTGCCTATTGAAACATTACATTTATGAGTAACATACTTGAAGAGAGAGTTGTAGGAGTCTCATCTAGCAGGGTGTGGTGTGGTTTTGATTCTTTTTATTAGGAGGCTGCAAAAACAACAGGTGTTTTAAAAGAAGATGTTATGTTGAGTGGTTGGGTTTAGTTTGCCTTTGTTAATGAAACACCGTGTCTTTTATACCAGAATGCAACCAGACTCATCCTCAGGTTTAATTTCCTCAGCAGTGTGCCAGTAGGAGCTGTGGTGCAGGAAGTAGCACAGCAAGCTATTTGTAATTAAACATAGGCACCACCAAAGCAGGATGAATTGTTGGTGGCTTTTGGCTGCTGGCTCATCTGTGCCTTTCTCCCGTGAAGGCATTGTGCTAGTGTCTATGCCCATGAAAGTCCTGGATGACTGTGGACCTGAGGTTGCAAATTTGTACAGTTCCTAACAGTGCCTGGGATAGAAATTCTGACTCACTCAGTAAGACGGGTTTGCATGTTTGCTACAGCTTTATGATGGCAAAACAATGAGGTCTTAAACAGAATGTCAAGTTTCTCAAATGCCTGCATCTGAGATATTGTGCCTGGAGGGCAAACAAGTGTTATTTCATTCCAACAACTGGAGAAACTGAAGGTCACCCTGGAAATCAGTAGAAATCGAGTACTGACATCTTTCACCATTGCATGTGTTAATTAGAAGATGTACTTTTCTACATGACTATTGGGACCTGATTCTGTGTTAAACTAAGAAGTGAATTGGAGTATTTCCAGCTTGTACATGTTGAGGGGGGAAATAGTGTGTGTATATATATATATATATATATTTTTTTTAAATGGATAAAGTAACATAATTGAGTTTGTAATAAAGAGCTTTTATAGGGATTCTGGTTTTGCTTGAGGTCTTGGGCGGTTTAAGTTGATAATTTTGAGTATGATGAATGAAGTCCAAAACATAGTTTGTATTCAATAATGAATTTGCTAGAATTTTACTTTATCATGGTTAGATACTTTTAAGTTCTTAAAATTTTGGTTCTTTTTTTATGTTGTTCAAAATGACAATGTCAGCAAATGAGACTTGTACTTTTACTTTGCAGAAACTAGACCACTAAAGATAGCTTCCTCTCTATTGAGGGAATGAATAATCACTTGACTTTTTCATTAATAAAACTAGTATTGTTTCTTGTCTGAGCTGATGGGCCTTGACAGGGTAAGTTTAGCTAGTCAAAAAGGGACAGAACCAAAATCCAACCTTTACTTGAGTTTTTGGTTAAAGAAAGAATTTATAAGCATGTTGCTAGCATTCTTCTTCCTTTAACTTGTAGGAAGGAGAGGGCAAAATGGATATAAAGAATTTACAAGACAAGAAGAGGCCACTTGTGAAAAGAGTGAACCTCTTACTGCTGAAGACGAAGAAGCTTTAAAGCAGGAGCAACAAAAGAAAGAGAAGGAACTGTTAGAAAAGATTCAAAATGCAACAGCCTGCACAAATATAACCCCGTTAGGTCGTGACCGTCTGTACCGACGCTACTGGATTTTCCCCTCTGTTCCTGGATTGTTTATAGAAGAGGACTATTCTGGTCTCACAGAAGACATGTTGTTGCCTCGAACCTCTTCCTTTCAGAATAGCGTACAGTCTTGCACAAATGAACCTCAGGTATTCAGTAAAACTGGAGAGTCTTTGAAATCCTCTGAATCTACCTCCAATATTGACCAAGATTCACACACCAGTGTTGTTGTAGAGGTGCCAAGGCCAGTATATAAACCAAACCGTTGGTGCTTTTACAATTCTCGGGAACAACTGGACCAACTCCTAGAGGCTCTCAATTCCCGAGGACATAGGGAGAGTGCCTTAAAAGAAACTCTTTTACAAGAGAAGAGTAGAATATATGAACAACTAAGCAGTTTTCCTGTGGAAAAATTCCATATTCCAGGTAAATGAAAGGTTCCTGATCTTAATTTGCTTCCACAGCTGTAATTTCTGTATAATATTCTAGAAACGTCTAATTCCCATTTACCTGTAATTCTAAAGAAATGAGAATTCTTCTTAAGTGTTGTTTCACTCTGTGGAAAACAGGCTTGATCCTTTCCTTTATGTTTTCTTTTTCCTTTTTTCTTTTTTCCGTGATGGATCTTTCTGTTGTTTTTCTGGTGTTTTATGCTAAAAAAAGCATATAAAAAAGCAATTAAAAAAGCAAATGAGCTTTGGGAAAAGATTAACGGGGGAGTAAAGATTAATATTTGTGAAAGGTAAATCATAGCATTGACCATCTGATGTCCTTGTTTCCAGTATGATGCATGCAGACACAGGATATGACACTGGAGACAGAAACATCGCAAAGGGAGGCAATTACTATTACCTTGATTTGCTGAGTAGGACATGTTCTTTTGTAACTTTATAATGCATGAAATTATTCAAAAGCCTTTATTGGCCTATTGTGAATAAGGGAATGCTGGCATATTGCAGGATCATACTAAAACCTTTGGGAGGGGAAAAAATAGTGTAGCTGTGTTGGTTATGTGTGTTAGTGTCGGTGCAATGAATTCTGTGATACTATTCTTTGCTTTTCTATTTTCCTTCTCTTCTTTTGGCAGAGGAGACATCTGCAGGGCAGTATTGTTTTTATGGATTTCAAAAGTGTAGGAGTGTAGTTAAAACCACCCTTGACGTGTTTCTTTTCCCTTTTCTTCAAGCCAAATATTTTGCAATTTACTGGCGAGGTATTAACTCCAGTCACGGATAAAATTCTGTGTACACAAGCTGGCAGCTGGCTTGTTTGTGGTGTGTTGGTGGGTAGAGTATGTTACCAAAATGAAACTCCCTAGAGTAATGTGTAAGAAATCGCATTTTGTTTCAAATTATGCCAAATTACCATGAGGATTTCAAGTTATCTATATTGAGGTAAGAGAGAATTAGTCATGGCAGAGCCAAGTTCTCTTTATCGGAGTGTGTGTGTGTGACCAGGACACACTTTGAACATGTCAGATACTACTAAATCCATAACCAGTCTGCCATTTATTTTGGTGGGAACTAGCACAGCACAGAGTTTCTGCATAGTAATGAAGCTTTATTTGGATGCCTTATAGCTGTGTTTGTGGACTTTGGTGAGAAAATACTGGTTTTTCTTGTAGGTTTGTGTGTGGTTCCTTATTTTCTTAGTTGCTCCTTTATCTGTATTTTGTATGTTGCTTTCTGCCCTGAAGCAAGTTGATTTCCACAATCATAATTTTTTCTTTCTGTGTTAGAATTGTAGAATAACATTTAATAACATTGATTTAAAAACAAAAAAAAAAAAAGAAAAAACCCAACAACCAAAAAAAAAAACCCACCCCACCCCAAAAGGCAGTTTTGAACTTCACTTTAAAATTCAAATGCAGTGGTCCAATACCAACTGCCACTTCTGTGTGCGATGAGCACTGATAAGTGACCACGTGTGGCTGTCCTTTGGGGAGGAGCTGTACTGCAGTGGACTTGGCTGCTGCCCTGTTGTTTTCACTCCAACAACCTGCAGGACAAGTGAGAATTCCTCCCTGGTTCTCTTGTGCTGTACACTGTTCTTCCCCCTTTCCCAATTCCCACTCAAAACAGCATGGAAATAAAACTGACACATGCTATTACTTGATTTTATTCTGGTATCCATTAACTTTTCCCTGTCAATTATTAGTAAGCCAATCGCTGCTGTTTCAGTTCTGCTCAAGAAAAAAAAACCCAAACATTTCATTCCTGCTTTTTCTTTTAAACCAAAAAGGATGTTTCCAATATCCAGACATCAGAGTGTGCTAGTACGTATTTTGAGAATATTTGTGTAGTTACTTTTGGTTACAGGGAGTTGGTTCTGCAACTGAGTGTGTCTTAGAAATTCATCCTGTACTTCCTTAACAGCAGCTTTATAGTAATTTCTTATTAAATACCTCTAAATTCTTTTGTACACCTCCTCATCACTGTGCTCACAGCATTTAAGGTAAATCCTGTGAACAGAAATGTTTTCCACTTCTGCAGGTTTGCAAGCACTGATTTAGGATCTGGGCATCTTTTCAGCTCGTCCCTGTGGCTTTTGAGCTTCTACATGAATTTTCAGTTCTCTTATGAAGAGGTTTTTGCTTGACCTTTTCCTTTCTTTTTCATAAATTATCTATTTTTCCCCTTTAATTAGAGGACATAATCAGTCTAGTCTGTGCCTCTGTTGTCTTTCCTTTATCTGTTTGTTTGGTTTTTAAGTTAGGTTTTTAAAATGGGTTATATCTTGTTTGGTTAGTTTTCGTGACTTGTCAGCTGCACTTGCTTCTTTTAAATGTTGCCGTGATGATAAAGATCCATGCAAGAAGGAAAGATGAGGAGTTCTGTAAATTAAGGACCATCAGATATGAAAAATATTAGAAATGTGACTTTATTCTTTTTCTTTCCTTTTTTCCCCTTGCATTTATAGCAGAAAGTTCTTGATTATCTTCTACTTTAGAAAGTGTTTTAAGACAAAATAATTACTTTGACAAGAATTTTTCATCCTGTGTGTTGGGATGAGCGGATGCTAATCTATAGGTCTTCCCTTAATGTATACTCCTCTTGGCTGGATCGGATGCCTTAATTGGAGATGTTGGTATTGACAACTCTCGCTACAGGAGGGGAGTTCTGAATCTGGGTGCTTAATTTGTTCTGTCCTGTACTGCTTTTGTTCTCTCCACCACTGGCTGCCTTAAGGAATAAAGTCCACTAACAAGAAGTTGCTTGGTATTCTTGCAGACAAACCTCAAAGTGACATCAGGCCTCCTTCGGGACGGGGAAGGATGCAGAACGCCCATGATGGATCGTACGTGTCTGCAGAGAAGCAGCTTGAACTGAGACTTAGAGACTTTCTTTTGGATATTGAAGACAGGATCTACCAAGGAACGTTGGGGGCTATTAAGGTATTTGTGAACTGTAGAATACCTACGTGCACGGTGGTGCCGTTGAGTCTGTAACTTAAATGAGAGCTCTTGCATACTCTGGGTTTTATTGAAAGCATAATTAAATTAAGTGTAGACAGTAATTGGCACTAAAAAGTTTGTGGCCTCTGATTCTTTGGAAACTTCTAATTAGTATGTTGCTTCAGGTTACAGACAGACAGTCTTGGAGAGCAGCCTTAGAACATGGGCGGTATGAGTTTCTGAATGATGAAAACAAAGAAAATGGTATAATTAAAACTGTGAATGAAGAATCTGAAGAAATGGAAACTGATGATCAAGATAAGTTTATTGTGAAAGACAGGTAAGAGCTATGGTTTAAATAATTGCTCTTCCCTGTGAGCTTTATAGCAGTGTTCTGGGTTTTTTAACCTTTAAATTGTTTTTACCCTCAAGTTCTTTGGAATTGTATTTTTTTATCATTTGAGTTGTAAAGTGTGAGATTCATGTGTTGGTTTGTATTTTCTAAATAATACTGTTCTACTACTGCGTTAAGACTATAAGACACCAGTTTTTACAACTACTATTCAGGTATTACACTGCTCAAAGTGAACATTAATTATCAAATATGGAATATGTGAATTCATTTTAAAATCATTTAAAATGCAGAGAAAAAATTATTCTGGCAATTTCTGTTTTGTTTGCCAGAAGAAAAAAAAACCAACCAACCAAGAAAACCCCAACCACTTTGTGGAAAGAGTAGTAGTGTTTAAAAGGGAAAATGGTAATAATAACAAATTACTGGCTGAACTGGCCAGTGTACCTCTTCATGACTTGCAATAACAATAATCAGTGCGACAGGCCATGTTCTGGATTAACCTTTAGTGCTGCAGCAAATCAGAGATATAATCTTATCACTGCATGAGTGATGATCCTTCCGTAGAGCAACCTGTGACTTAGTGAAAGAGAGGAAACCTCAAATCATACAGTGTTGCAGCTGTAAAAGTGTTGGGGTTTGGGGTTTTTTTTGTTTGTTTTCTAAACAGACATTTGAGACAGATGTGGGAATCTACAGTACACCAGTGTTTGTTGTAAATCTAACTGTAGACACTGTGCAGATTTTTAATTAATAATTCTCAGAAATTACATACTTTTCAGAAATAACTGCCTTAATTTTCTTAATGCATATAAAATTGTACATCTTGGTAGGATGTAAATGCTGAAATATTGCAGGAAAAAATTCCTTGGAGGCGGTCATAGTGCTAACATACTATTTCCTTATGTATTCTCTGAGCCTTTCTGCAATTAGACTTCTATGAAAGCTGTATTTCTGAGTGACTCTTGAATGCTGTGTTGGATGAAGAAATTTAAAATTTAAATTTCTTTAAGTTTTTTCCCTTTTTATTTTGGTTTGCTGTATTAGTAGTCTCATGTAAGACTGTTCTTTGGATATGAGTTCTCTAGTTACATGCAAAATGATTAGGGTCATCCTTCTTTATATTAATGACACACTATACAGACATTGGCTTCCGGAAAACCACAACATAGAAATATTCCACTCTTTTAATTAAGAAGCTAAAATTTATGCCTCCAGTTACATTGGGCACTTGCTGCATTGCCAACTCTCAATTCAACTGCAGAAACTTGGTGCTTCATTTTTTTTTTTCCATTTGATACTGACTCTGTCAAAGTTTCTGAATAAAGTCTACTCTAATAAAGTCTTGCATATTAAGACAAAGACTATGGGATTCTAAAATCACGTGACAGACTGCTTTTGATTCTGGGCTTTTTATCCACCTCAGAGCGAGTGACATCTCATTAAGACCTTGGAATTTGACTAGTGAAATGTAAATAACTGTGCAGCTTTTTTTCTGTTTGCTTTCAGGCTCTCGAAATGTGTGTGACTGCAAAATATAATGAACAGCTTTTAAGTGTGGAAAAAAGAATAGGGACAACCAAAAGCATTGCTCATTCACCAGAATAAAGCAGAATCCAGACAGTCTTAATTAGTTATTTATTTTTTTTATAAACCTCAAGTAGAAATTGAATTTTATTTTCCTTAGTGTGAGTTGCTCTCCTATGCTATACTTACGTTTCTGGTTCAGGAAGATTAACTACACTTTGAAATGATTACTTAGTCTTCGGTCAAAGAAGGCTGTTTTATTGGAAACCTACCACCCCCCTTTTATTTTTTTTTTCCTCCCATGAAGAGTTAGTATTTGAGAAGTCCTCCAAGGATAAGAATATACGTTAACAATTCAAAATTTGACATTCTAAAATTATTTTCTGGTTTTATTTCATTTATTTATTTTCAGAAAATGTATTAATTATGAGGATATGCGTAGTTGAACTTCTGCAGATGGAAGTATTCTAGAAGGCTGCACCTCACCACTGGAAATGGTTTTTTACTGCAGAATTATTTGGTCTATACTATTCACAGAAATCTCTCATAAACTAGTTGGTGGATGTTGCTTCAAATCATCTGGAAATCTTAATTCTGAAAATCTTAATAAGTGTATTGAAACTTGTCCACATTTCTTGTGGACCTTTCTTGTCCATATTTCTTGAAATTTAGCTAACTTTGTTACCTAAAGATGATTTATCTAGATTAACTAGACTAATTAAGCAAACTTGAGAACTGGGATAACTAATCACACCTGTGCAGTATCTGTTAGTATTCGTAGCCCATGCGTGTAAGTGAAGTGAAAATAAAAATCTGCTGTGGATACAGACTGGTAAAAATATCTGTAGTGTTAAATTCAAAGTATGTTTTAAAAAAAAATAAAAATAATTGAATACGTTTCTATTCTAGACTTGTTGGGTTAAAAACCGAAGCTCCAAGTGCTGCATCAACAAGTACCAGTACTCCTCAGCCAGTGAATAATGTGGTCCACTATTTGGCATCTGCACTGCTTCAGATAGAACAAGGCATTGAGCGGAGGTTTCTTAAAGCACCTCTTGGTAAGCTTTCAGAATTGAAACTGTATGTCTCAAATCTTACATAAGATTTCGTACCAAACAAACAAAAGGCACATACCACCCCCCCAAAAAAAACCACACCCCAAAGCCACTTGCTTTTTTTGTAAGACCTGGATGCTTTAGAGGGACATGTTGGGGGAAAAGCACAAATAGCTAATCTATTCCTAGGTACCATTGTAAAATTAAAAAACATTAGATTGTTGGTTTACAAGACCATAGCTCATGAGGAAATACTAATATTTTTCTCATTATTCCTCATGTCCTGAATTATAAATTAAGCAACAGCATATTTTACTCTTAAATACATGCCTGTTTAACCTTAATCATTTACAGGACCTTGTTTATGTGGCCTTAGAATTATACTGAAGCATTGGGAGACAAACTGTACCCTTTGCAGAAATGAGTGAGCTTTCTGGGGGAATGCTCTGTAATTCAGCATTAATGTTGAGGCCAATGTATAATGCAACTATATTATGAGTTTCTTCTGTGTGCTTTTTGTATGTTGTAAAAATGTATGCTCCTTTTTTATACTGTTTCTGTGACAGCACTATAGGCCTGGTTTATCTGCATCGCCTTGTTCAGCAGTAACAGTATATTTACAGTAAAATATAGTAAAGATTTACATTGCAAACTTTCAGATCCTCAAGTTGCTGTAAAATTTGGAAATAAAAGGTTGCAAGAAAAATTTAAACCAAAGCACATTCATAGCTTGACTTTAACAAGCATTCCTTCCTTGAATTCCTCTGACAAGCTCTAGGGGTGAGAGAGGGGATCCAAAGGGCATAAAGTAATGTTGTTTTCCAGTGATCCATTAGGTTTAGGTTCCTGGGGATCCTGTTGCAATTCAAAACTGGAGTTTTGTCCTGGAGAAGTGTCTGAAGGTGGCTCGTCGTTCCTGAGGCGGTTGCCTGGGCCCAGCTTCCCCTCACGATGCCTCATGGAGGACGAGCTGATCTCTGCTCAGCCAGACTCTTTACTTCCCACCCGCGAGCGTGCCGTGGGGCTCAGCAGGACGTGCCCTCCAGAACCCCTGACTAATCGATGCTCTCCTCTGTTAATGACTGCAGGCAGAATCCTTAGGCTCTGGCAGATTTTGCTGCAGCGGTTTAAGATGACAATGCAGGTTTTGGTATATTGACACGAGGCATTAGTGCCCTGTGGCGTAGTTGACCTAAAACTCTTTCTGCGTCTCGACTGCTCCCGCATGGAGTCTGGTGCCTGGGTGCCGGTTGCTGCTGAAGATGAGGTGGAGCTAGGTTTGTGGCAGAGGCTCCAACAGGCAGGCACGGGTTCCCTTCCACAAGCTCTCCTTAACCAGCCTGGTGGCCTCTAGAAGATGGAGACGCAGCAAGTGACCGAGATGAGAGGGGAGGGCACAGGAGTAGTTTAAACTGCAGCTGTTTAAAAGCTTGACTCAGCTGAGTGTTTGGTCAGCTCGGGTACATTTGACCTTTCGAAGCCAGGCACAGTGTGGTGTATTTCCTGGTTGTGTGACTGGATGTACGACGTGTGCATGGGACAGTTAATTGACAGTACACCTAGCACTTGTCGTATTTATGCTGCCTGTGCAGGCTGTAAATACGTTGTGCAGTGTATGCCTCCATTCCTGAGCTCTCTTTGGAGGGTATTTTCGCAACAGCATCTTACTGACAGCTATAAATTGACCACAGTGTGCCCTTAAGGGGAAAAATGTGGCTATTAGTAGGTTATGGCCATAAATAAGGCATCCTGAGTTAAGGGGAAAGGACTAAAAGAAGAAAAGTATCCCTGAAGTAATGGAGATAAAGTTTTTTAGCAATCCTGCATCTTTTCTTCAGTGGACCCAACTCTGCCATAATCTAATGATGGTTCATGTTTTTGCCTGACCTTTTGAATGATGGTGGGGTTTCTTGTTTGTTGTTAACTCGGGAATCCTGGTTTCCTTTAGATGCTTTATACTGTGTGACAAAGTATATAGGGAAAGCAATCTTACATGATTTGCATATCTTAAATTATATGTTTGTTTACCATACTGTGCCTGTGCATCTCTAGGTGAACCTGCTCTGGCGGGGGATGTTGGTCTAGATGATGCCCATAGGTCACTTCCAGCCCCTATCATTCTGTGATTCTGTGATCTCTTCTAGAAGCTCTGAAAAACGTAATGTATATGAGGGAGCAGGAAGGATCCCAGGTCTCTTCCACACTGGCTTACTGCCCTAACCATTAAGCCACAGTGTCAGGTTCCCTCTTCCTTGCTTTACCTTTGATGCCAAACCTCTCATGTTCTCAGTTGTGTAATGGGCTGCTTTTAGCAGGAGTCTGAATGAAGGTGAGATTTTAGC